>CM035104.1:17083108-17415005 GCA_020205505.1 Panax japonicus
TCTTACGAATTCACTGAAACTCTAGAGAGAGAAATTATAGAGAGAAAGAAGAAAAGTATTTTGCTACTTCACTACTCCTATATCCAGTACTCTTCTTCTTAAGGTAAGGGGTATTATTTCTTTTGTATTCATGAAGAGAACTTCTGTTATTCCATTCTTTATTATTCTGATGGAATAACCTGTGTACCCGGGCTACCCTATACTTGGTGAAATTCTTCTGTTATTCCATTCTTTATTATTCTGTTGGAATATCCTGTCTGTGCGTTTACGTATGACCTGGTTCCGTTATTTATTATTCTGTTAGAACATCCTGTCGGTGCGAATTTTGCCTGACCTGGTTCCGTTATTTATTATTCTGTTGGAATATCCTGTCTGTGCATTTACGCATGACCTGGTTCGTTATTTATTATTCTGTTGGAATAACCTGTCTGTGCGATCTATCGCATGCCTGGTGATTTATTTTGTTATTCCATTCTTTATTATACTCAGTTGGTTAAAGTTTTGACTTCTATACTACATGAAATTAGTGGAATATCCTTGATATTTGCACTTCATACATTATCTTTTCATGGAAATATGCTTCTGAGCATTCTTGAATTTTACTCCACAAAGAAGTATCATGTTGACAATTTGGACGTTATTGGTTCCCGGATAAATTAATTCTTGAACTTGTTTTATTGAATTCTTATATCATTGTCATCATTCTCATGTTTATATTATGTTGAAAGTCATCTGTGGCCTGTTGTGCATAGATGGATTTGGTATGATTATGACCAGGGATTATTCGGTATAATCATGACCGTAATGTTACAAATAATGTGGTAAAATTCCTTATTGGCCCGTAGTACATTGATGTACAGTTGTTGGCATGATCATGACCATTGATGAATACACGAATATCTTTGGCCCATAATGCATGGATAATTTGTGGTCGTGATACTAATGAATATCGTTGGCCGTAGTGCAGGGATGATGTGGATTATTTATTAAGCTGAGTCTCAGCGATAAAAGTAATGAAAAACCTTTTAAATCATAGAAGATAATATATTTTATTCTCTACTTGACTCTTCTAATGGATTGATTGTTCCGCTGCTGTTAAAGTTGATGTTTGTTATATTTTATCAGTTTAACACTGTTGAAGGCTAATGATAATTTATTCTGCATTATCTTAGTCATAATATTTCTTACTAGGCCAGTTGAGCTCACCGTTTTGCTTTCATTGTTCTCTTCAGGAAATGAGAACGTAGCAGGGACTAGTCGGGGAACGGAGTAACGGTCCAGATGATAGCATTAGTAGTCCTCACTATTCTATGAAATAGTGTGATAATAAATGTATTGAGGACTTATTTTTAGTTTGAATACAGTCTAGAAGATAATATTTGTATTAAAACTCACAGCTCATGTTGTATATTTAAAGTTGTATTTGTATTCTGTACCATGTATTTGGCGACTCAGAATAGGTGATGTATACCTATTTTGGGAACGTCACAGTTGGTATCAAAGCTTAGGGATATGATCCCTGGCTAAGATGTGAGACTAGAATTAGGAGGGGAGAGACGGGGAATTCCTTTGCTAATATGACCTACCTATGTTTATTTGGTATTTAATTGGTCGGTCAGAGTATAGGGATAATATGTGATATGATAACTAATCCTTGTTTTGTGACAGTATCTGAAAATGACATCCGAGAATGTTGAGAATAACAATGGAGCACAGGAGACCGTTGAGTCTCCACATATCAATAATCAGGATAATGTGCATCAGGAAGGCGACAATCCTCATGCAAACAACAACATTGACCAAATGATGAGTAATGGAATGTTCAGAGGCTTTATGCAATCATGCAACATCAGGCGAGAGCGGTTCCTGTCCAAAATGTAGGTTGAAACACTGGAAACTCTCGGATGGTCACCGCTAAACAGTTCAAGGAGCTGGGACCACCAGAGTTTATTGGAGAGCCAAAACCAATTAAGGCAGAAACATGTACAAAGCAGATCACCAAGATATTTGATGTCTTTGTATGCTCCGAGGAGCAAAAGGTTTCCTTTGCCACCTCTATGTTGCGAGGAGAGGCAAATTACTGGTGGGAATTGGTAAAGCGTACTCAACCTACCGAACTGAAGATGTCTTGGGAAAAGTTCCAAGAACTATTCAACGACAAGTACTTTCCCGAAAGTATTCGTCACATAAAAGAGGTAGAGTTCATCAAGTTGGAGCAGAACAATATGACCGTGTCACAGTACGAAGCTAAGTTTGCTGAGTTGTCCCGGTTTGCGTCTCACTTAGTTGATAATGAGGAGAGAATGACGTGAATGTTTTTAAGAGGTTTCAAACCAGAGATACGTCAATATCTTATTTCTCATAAACTGTGTTTGTATTCAAATGTTGTAAATAGGGCTTAGTTATTGGAGCGCGATAACGAGTCAATGCAACCAAGAGAAAGCAGCCGACAGAATGAAAATACCAGTGGTAACGGTCATCGAAGCGGTGACAACAAACGTGGAGGGAATCAACATGCCAGAAATGGTAACCACTTCGGTGGTAATCATGGACAAGACAATAAGAATGGACATTTCAAGAAGAGGAGATTCAACAATGATGGAAAGACGTCAACATCAGCACCCGTGGTTAAGGAAGGAGAACGACCACCTATCATATGCTTCAAATGCGGAAGGGAGGAACATATCAGTCTAAACTGCGCGATGCCATCCAAAGCATGTTATAATTGTGGAAGAGAAGGTCACTTAGCCCGATTTTGTCGTGCACCAAAGACAAGTCCAGTTGGAACGGTGACACAAAATACCGTCCCAGACAAGTCAAAACCATTAGTTCAAGGGAGAGCGTTTGTTGTGACCTCCCAGAAAGTAAGGAACCCGAACGATGTCATCATGGGTAAGCTTATCATAAACTCTAGCGAAGTCTATACCTTATTTGATACCGGTTCTACCCATTCTTTTATTTCTCATACTTGCGCTCAACGATTAAATTTGACTCCGGAGAAATTAGACTTTGATTTATCTGTGGAAACTCCGTTGGGAGAAACCTTCATTACATCCACTGTTTATAAGTATTGTTTGGTTCAAATCGGTACCCTCACATTACCTGTCGATCTTATTTCATTGAAAATACTTGCATTTTATATGATTCTAGGGATTGATTGGTTAACTACTCATTATACTAAAATTGATTATTTTCGTATGGTTGTTAGTTTTCATATTCTTAATCAACCTATTATGCGAATTCAAGTGACCAAACTATTAAAATCAATCACGGTCATCTCAAGCCATAAAGCTATTCGTTTATTGAAAAATGAATGTCAAGCTTTCTTAGCTCACGTCACAGATTTAAACAAAAATACGTTAGATTTGAATGATATTTCTATTGTTAATAATTTTCCTAACGTATTCCCTAAAGAACTTCCTGACCTACCCCCAGAGCGTGAAATTGAATTTTGTATCGACCTGGAACCCGGTACAAAACCCATTTCCAAAGCCCCGTATCGAATGGCTCTTATTGAACTTCAGGAGTTAAAGACCCAATTACAGGAATTGTTAGACATTGGTTTCATTCGTCCTAGTACGTCTCCTTGGGGTGCTCCTGTTCTATTCGTGAAGAAGAAAGATGAGAGTATGCGACTTTGTATTGATTATCGGGAGTTGAATCATGTCACCATCAAAAATAGGTACCCATTGCCATGTATTGATGACCTGTTTGACCAGTTGCAAGGAGCCAAATTCTTTTCAAAGATTGATCTTCATTCCGGATATCACCAATTAAAGATTAGAATCGATGACATTCCAAAGACGGCTTTCAAAACTCGGTACGGGCATTATGAATTCCTAGTCATGTCTTTTGGATTAACTAATGCTCCTGCTGCCTTCATGGATATGATGAACTGAGTATTCAAGGAATATTTGGATCACTTTGTGGTCGTCTTTATTGATGACATCCTTATTTATTCCAAAAGCCGTGAAGATCATGAGAAACACTTGAGGCTGATACTCCAAAAGCTTCATGAATATAAGCTTTATGCCAAGTTGAAGAAATGCGAGTTCTGGCTTGAGGATGTAGCATTCCTTGGGCAGGTGGTATCAAGTCATGGAATATCTGTTGACCCAACAAAGATTGAAACTATTCAAAGCTGGGAGCAACCTAAATCAGTGACCGAAGTACGTAGCTTTCTCGGCTTAGCTGGTTATTATCGGAGATTCGTAGAAGGATTTTCTCGAATCTCTACTCCACTAACTCAGCTGACTCGGAAAGATACAAAGTTCGGTTGGAGCGAAGAATGTGAGAAGAGTTTTCAAGAACTCAAGAGGAGACTCATTTCAGCAGCTGTTCTAACAATATCATCTGGCTCGGAGGGATTTGTCATCTACATGGGAAAGTCATAGCTTATGCCTCAAGACAACTCAAAGAATATGAGAGGAATTATCCTACTCATGATTTAGAGTTAGCAGCTGTTGTCTTCGCACTTAAAATTTGGAGGCATTACTTGTATGGGGAGAAAGTGGATATCTTTACGGATCATAAAAGCCTCAAATATTTCTTCACTCAAAAGGAACTCAACATGCGATAACGACGTAGGCTTGAACTGTTGAAAGATTATGATCATACCATCCAATACCATCCTGGAAAAGCAAACGTGGTAGCTGACGCATTGAGTAGAAGATCACATGCAAGTACGAGTGCGATATTGTCAACACAAGGGCCCATTTTGTGTGACTTGCAAAGGATGGTGATAGAGTTAAAGACTCCAGGGACGCATGTGACCATGGCAAATATACGAGTAGAACCGACTTTAATTGATAAACTTAAAGATGCTCAAGCTACAGACCTGGAGCTGATGCGTATGAGGAAGAAAGTGCAAGAAGGTGATATGCCGAAAGCAAGAATCGATGAAGAAGGAATACTTCGAGTCAACTCCAGACTTTGTGTTCCTAACGATCCTGATTTAAAGTATAAAATCATGATGGAGGCGCATAACACACCGTTTGCAATCCATCCTGGGAGTACCAAAATGTATCATGATCTTCGTCATACATTTTGGTGGAGCAATATGAAGAGAGAGATAGCCCTGTTTATCTCAAGGTGTCTAACTTGTCAACGAGTTAAAGCGGAGCATCAAGTACCAAAAGGTCCATTGCAACCACTTGAAATTCCAGAATGGAAGTGGGAGCACATTACCATGGATTTCGTTACCGGTCTTCCTAAAGTTTTTCAAGGCATAGATGCGATTTGGGTCATTGTTGATAGATTGATCAAGTCCGCTCATTTCTTACCGATATGAGAAACTTATACACTTGAACGTCTTACTCGTTTATACATAAACGAGATTATAATAATGCATGGTATGCCAGTATCCATAATTTCTGATCGAGACCCAAGATTCACTTCACGATTTTGGGTTAGTTTGCAGAAAGCTATGGGCACAGATTTACGATTTAGCTCGGCATATCATCCTCAAACGGACGGGTAGTCGGAGAGGACTATTTAAACGTTATGAACATGAGACATACTTGGCGGTAAAGCGAGTCTATAGGTTCCACGTCTTTTCGATGAAGATCAGCATAACTCTTTTATCGATCTTGTGAGATTTTTATACATTGTCGGATCGTTTGAATCTTTTCCGTAGTCATACGTACCAACTCCGGTCCCAACAACGTTGCTTCACCCACCTCATCCCAGCATACTGGAGAACGACACTTTCTTTCATACAACGCTTTACCGCCAAGTATGTTTGAAAGCTGACAGGAGGGAGTTCAATTATTATTATTATTATTATTATTATTATTATTATTATTATTATTATTACTATTATTATTAGTACTATTATTATGATTATTATTATTATTATTATTAGTACTATTATTATTATTATTAGTACTATTATTATTATTATTATTATTATTATTATTATATCTTACTTTAAGGCAATATTTTAATTGTAAGACCCCGAATTTTATAAAATAAAAGTATTCAATTTTTTTATAATTACTATTCAGTAAATGGTTAAATTGATAAAAGGTTAAAGTTAAGGGTGATATGTGAAAATTTTTCAAAATACGCAAGTGGTTATAAAATACTCATTTCTGTCGGGGAATATTCATTTTATCGTGGAATATTCTTGTTGTCGGGGATTATTCGTACGACGGCGTAGCCATTTGTGGGCCCCATAACAGAACAACTGTCGAATGAAGAAAACGAAAAATTTGAATTTTTATAAATAACGGTGTAATCCTTACCGTTAACACTGTTGGAATACCTGGTGGTTAAAATACAATAATACGCGTGGTTGCACAGTACCACACTATTTTGTACAGTATTTTTGAATTATTGATTCTTACATAAGAAGGCACTACTCAATAATTGTTATAGTAATTACTGTTCAATATTTTATTTTATTGATTCAATAATTGTTGCGTTGATATTTTATATTATTGTTATTTCAATAATTGACATTGCACAATATTTTCCATTATCAGATCAATAATTCATATTATTTGAATAATATTATTAGATAGCATTATTGGCAATGTCTAGAAAGTTCTGTCAAGGAGAGGTTTGGTCACCTAATTGCGCGCCAGTAAGGAGAAATCCTTATCAGAAAGCCCCCTATTTCTTGGGAACGACCAGGTTGTCATAATTATGATTCTGAAATATTATTTATGAATAATTAATTATTGATTTATATGATAAGGAAATATTTATTTTATGTGGATATAAATGATGGATTAATTTATGTGGTTATAAATGAAAAAATTAATGTTGAGGTGTTTTATCAGTATTTTGTCGGATTGGAGGTATTAAAAGATCAACTCAGTGTTCATAAGATATATTGTGTGAGTTATAATTTTTAATCCGACCGTTGGATCGTTGAGATTTTTGGATATGTTATACATATATAAGTTGAGTATTTGTCCACAAATTTTGAACCGTTAAAAATGAACGTATGATTTGTTATAAATTTTAAGAGGTGGCTGGTTCAGAAATTGTTGAAGTTTCTAAATTTATCATTTTGGTGGAAAATTCTAGAATGAGTAGGCCCCACTTGTGGTTGGTGAAAAAATGTGCTGAATTTTATTTCAAATGTGGTGGGTGGCAATAGTAGCAGGTAAAGCCATCAGGTAGCAAGGTCAAGTCTGCTTTGGCGTGCTAATATTTTCCTATAAATAGAGGGCTAAGTTAGAATTGAAAATCACACCAGAATTCATAAGTTTTCTCTCTTTTTCTCTCTAGCATATCGAGTGTATTTTGTGAGTATTTAGATACTTGGTGAGTTGCTATTCATCAGTGCAAGTTTCCTTCAGCGTCATATCCGATATCCAGTCAGAAGTGCTGCTTTTTTGAGGTAAGGGATAGTAAGAGATCTTAAGGGTTATTATGTTTTTCAGTTTCGTATTTTTTCCGACTCTGAAAAATTTTGGAAAAATTTGAAATGATAATTTGATGAGTTTTATAAATTGTGTCCAAAAATGGTGATTTTTGGATGTATAGATTAGGAGTTATGAATTTTATGAGAAAAAACTTTTTTAAAAGTAAACCCTTATAACTCCTTGTGGTTAACTCCAAAATTGTTGAAATTTTTATTGGGAGTTCATGTATATAATAGAAGTATACTCTGTAAATTTAGGAATTTTTGGACAAAATTACAATTTATGATAAATGTCTAAATATTCGGCAGTTTTGGCCATGTGAAAAATAGTAAATGAATTTTAAAAATTCCAAGAAAAATATATGTTCAATATGGGACTATATTATGCTAAATCCCAGAAAAGAAAATTTGTTTGTACTGAAATATTGGTATAGATTTTATTGTGGAATTTCTACCTTTTTCATGTTGGGGTTACTATTCACGGGTACTATTCACGATAAAATTGGTTTCTTTTTTCTGACCAAATTATCGTTGATTTATGAATCTTATTCTTGAGATTAAATCTATGTTTTGATTATATTATTTTTATTATCATATATAACATTTTTATAACTCTAATGATGATAATTCTATTTGACTTGAGTGTAAAGATGGGTAGATTATTGGTATGATCGTGACTATGTGTTCTCTTTGGCCAGTAGTGCAAAGTTGAATCGTTGACTGGTATGATCATGACAATTGAATTTACAATTGAATATTTTTAGCTTAAGTGCAAAGATGAATTGATCAACATGGTTATAATTATGGTTTATATAGATTTTGAAATGATTATATATTTCTTTGAGATATTAATATCTTTGGCCCGTATTGCAAAGATGACATGTTGTTGAGTATCTTTGGCCTGTAGTGCAAAGATGTCCTGTTGTTGAATATCTTTGGCCCGTATTGCAAAGATGACGTGTTATTGAGTGTCTTTGGTCTGTAGTGCAAAGATGAATTATTGTTGAATATCTTTGGCCTGTAGTGCAAAGATGTCCTGTTGTTGAATATCTTTTGTATAGAGTGAAAAGATGAACTGTTGACGAGTATCTTTGGCCGTAGTGCAAAGATGAATTTATTAGTATGATTATGCACATGAACTGTGATTTGGTATAACCATGATCTTTGATGTTTCAGGTAAAGACAGGTGATGAAAATTATCTTCGTCCTGGGTACGAAGAGAAATTTAGAATCACAATTATGATTATGAGTTATTCATATGATTGTGGAAAGGAACTGTTAATTAATGTTATATGGATATAACATTATTTGTGGACTTTTAATATGGAGAAGATAATAGACGTTATGGTCTATTTGACTCTTCTAATGGATTGCTCGTTCTGCTGTAACTTTGGTTGAAAAGTTTTATCATCTATCATATGTTCTAAATCTCTGATTTATTAATGATGAAGGCTATTGATAATTTAATTATCTTTAGTCATCATATTATTACTGGGCTAGTTGAGCTCACCCTTCTGCTTCACAATTCCTTTCACGTAATAAGAGTGTAGCTGGGTCAAGTGGGGGTCACAGGGGAATAGAACGGTGGTCTCTAGCTGTGGAAGTTCTCCTTAAATAGTACGTATAGGAAAGTGTGTTGTATTTTATACATCATTTAGTAGTTATATTTGGTGAATTAAATAGGGTGAGGCGAACCCAACGGTGGAAGGGTGTTTTGCCATTATCATACAAGATGTCTAATGACATACAACCTCGTGTTATCATAAGACATGGTTGTGCACATCCACTTGCTGAGTATATCTATGAGCACTACATATATAATCTTGGAGTGTGGTTGGAGTATAATTTTCAATTAGGGACAGTGGAGATAGTTATATGTCAAGCGAATAAGCACCATTGGGAAGAACATGGTAGTAATCTTCTCATTTTTTTTGGGGTCTATTGGGTCAACCAAGGATAATTTTGTGGGTATATGATATCTATCATAACCTAGACGCATGGCCTCCCATGTACGAAGGTTTCCTTGAGCACTTTCCAAAGATTCTAATTTCTAAAACAGTTTTTGACTATACCTTTATGTAAGGTATCACTGTGAGGTGATGTCCACGGTTGGAACATGAGTCACAGTTGGTATATATTTGTATCCAAACTCACAGCATTTGTGTTGTTTTATTTTGCATGACAATTGTAGTAATAAAATTGTAGTTGTTTTCTGTACCATGTATTTGGCGGCTCAGAATAGGTTGGGTGGAATGGACCTATTTTGGGGGCGTCACAATTGGTATCAGAGCTTAGGGATATGATCTCTGGTGAAGATCGGCGAATAGAACTAGGAGGGGAGAGATGAGTAAATCCTTCGTTAGTGTTTGTCCTACCTAAGCTGAATTTTCTTACTTAAGTTGACAAATTGTGATATGTCAATTAACCTTTGTTTTGAAGCTGTATTCTAAAATGATATCTGAAATACAGGAGATGAGCAATAGAGAAATCATGAGGACAGGGAAGAAGGAATATGAAATGAAAGCAAGGTATTCTCAACTCTTCGAAATACCAGGTAAGTAAATTTCGGGGACGAAATTTCATAAGGAGGGGAGATTGTAAGACCCCGAGTTTTATAAAATAAAAGTATTCAATTTTTTTTATAATTATTATTCAGTAAATGGTTAAATTGATAAAAGGTTAAAGTTAAGGGTGATATGTGAAAATTTTTCAAAATACGCAAGTGGTTATAAAATACTCATTTCTATCGGGGAATATTCGTTTTGTCGTGGAAAATTCTCGTTGTCGAAGATTATTCGTACGAGGGTGCAGCCATTTGTGGGCCCCAAAACAGAATAACTTTCGGATGAAAAAAATGATAAATTTGAATTTTTATAATTAACGGCGTAATCCTTACCGTTAACACTGTTGGAATACCCGGTGGTTAAAATACAGTAATACGCGTGGTTGCACAGTAGCACACGGTTTTGTACAGTATTTTTGAATTATTGATTCTTACGTAAGAAGGCACTACTCAATAATTGTTACAGTAATTACTGTTCAATATTTTATTTTATTGATTCAATAAATTTTGCGTTGATATTTTATATTATTGTTGTTTCAATAATTATCATTGCACAGTTTTTTCCATTATCAGATCAATAATTCATATTATTTGAATAATATTATTAGATAACATTATTGGAAATGTCTAGAAAGTTCTATCAAGGAGAGGTTTGATCACCTAATTGCGCGCCAGTAAGGAGAAATCCTTATCGGAAAGCCCCCTCTTTTCTGGGAACGACCTGGTTGTCATAATTGTGATTCTATAATATTATTTTTGAATAATTAATTATTGATTTATATGATAAGAAAATATTTATTTTATATGGATATAAATGATGGATTTATTTATGTGGTTATAAATGAAGGAATTAATTTTGAGGTGTTTTATCAGTATTTTGTCAGATTGGAGGTATTAAAAGATCAAATCAGTGTTCTTGAGATATATTACGTGAGTTATAATTTTTAATCCGACCGTTGGATCGTTGTGATTTTTGGATATGTTATACATATATAAGTTGAGTATTTGTTCACAAATTTTGAACCGTTAAAAATGAATGTATGAGTTGTTATGAATTTTAAGAGGTGACCGGTTCAGAAATTGTTGAAGTTTCTAAATTTATCATTTTGGTGGAAAATTCTAGAATGAATAGGCCTCACTTGTGGTTGGTGAAAAAATGTGCTGAATTTTATTTCAAATGTGGTGGGTGGCAATAGTAGTAGGTAAAGCCATCAGGTAGCAGGTCAAGTCTGCTTCGACGTGCTAACATTTTTCTATAAATAGAGGGTTAAGTTAGAATTGAAAATCACACCAGAATTCATAAGTTTTCTCTCTTTTTCTCTCTAGATTATCGAGTGTATTTTGTGAATATTTAGATATTTGGTGAGTTGCTATTTATCAGTACAAGTTTCCTTCAACGTCATATCCGATATCCAATCAGAAGTGCTGCTCTTTTGAGATAAGGGATAGTAAGAGATATAATGGTTATTATGTTTTTTAGTTTCGTAATTTTTCCGACTCTGAAAAATTCTGGAAAAATTTGAAATGATAATTTGATGAGTTTCCTAGATTGTGTCCAAAAAATGGTAATTTTTGGATGTATAGATTAGGAGTTATGAATTTTATAAGAAAAGACTATTTTAAAAGTAAACCCTTATAACAACTTGTGGTTAACTCCAAAATTGTCGAAATTTTTATTGGGAGTTCATGCATATAATAGAAGTATACTCTGTAAATTTTGGAATTTTTGGACAAAAGTATAATTTATGATAAATATCTAAATATTCGGCATTTTTGGCCATGTGAAAAATAGTAAATGAATTTTAAAAATTCCGAGAAAAATATATGTTCAATATGGGACTATATTATGCTAAATCCCAGAAAAGAAAATTTGTTTGTACTGATTTGGTATTTTTCATGAAAATGGACTAGTTATGAGTAAATAAATTAAATATGTTATGTGAGATAAGAAAATTAGAAAATATGATTTTATGGCTTGAGAATCCTATATAAGGTATATACAGATTTTTGATGAGGGTTTTTGTTATTGGTGATGAAATCTTATGATTTTATCATTTTAGGATGATTAAATGCATTAATTAGTAAAGTGTAAACAATTAAAATAAATTATTTATAAGTTTAAGAAATGTTATTCTTTCAATATCATTATAATGAAATATTGGTATGGATTTTATTGTGGAATTTCTACCTTTTTCATGTTGGGGTTACTATTCACATGTTACTATTCATGAATTACTATTCACGAGTTACTATTCATGGATACTATTCACGACAAAATTTGTTTCTTTTTTCTGACCAAATTATCGTTGATTTATGAATCTTACTCTTGAGATTACATCTATGTTTTGAGTATATTATTTTTATTATCATATATAACATTTTTATAACTCTAATGATGATAATTCTCTTTGACTTGAGTGTAAAGATGGGTAGATTATTGGTATGATCGTGACTATGAGTTATCTTTGGCCAGTAGTGCAAAGTTGAATCGTTGACTGGTATGATCATGACCATTGAATTTACAATTGAATATTTTTAGCTTAAGTGCAAAGAAGAATTGATCAACAAGGTTATAATTATGGTTTATATAGATTTTGAAATGATTATATATTTCTTTGAGATATTAATATCTTTGGCCCGTATTGCAAAGATGACATGTTGAGTATCTTTGGCCTGTAGTGCAAAGATGAATTAGTGTTGAATATCTTTGGCCTGTAGTGCAAAGATGTCCTGTTGTTGAATATCTTTGGCCCATATTGCAAAGATGACATGTTGTTGAGTATATTTGGTCTGTAATGCAAAGATGAATTATTATTGAATATCTTTGGCCTGTAGTGCAAAAATGAACTGTTGACGAATATCTTTGGCCGTAGTGCAAAGATTAATTTATTAGTATGATTATGCACATGAAATGTGATTTGGTATTACCATGATCTTTGATGTTTCAGGTAAAGACAAGTGATGAAAATTATCTTCGGCCTGGGTACGAAGAGAAATTTAGAATCACAATTATGATTATGACTTATTCATATGATTGTGGAAAGGAACTGTTGATTAATTTTACAGGGATAAAACATTGTTTATGGACTTTTAACATGGAGAAGATAACAGACGTTATGGTCTATTTGACTCTTCTAATGGATTGCTCGTTCCGCTTTAACTATGGTTGAAAAGTTTTATCATCTATCAATTGTTCTAAATCTCTGATTTATTACTGATGAAGGCTATTGATAATTTAATTATCTTTAGTCATCATATTTTTACTGAGCTAGTTGAGCTCACCCTTCTGCTTCACAATTCTTTTCACGTAATAAGAGTGTAGCTGGGTCAAGCGGGGGTCACAGGGGAATAAAAATGTGGTCTTTAGCTGTGGAAGTTCTCCCTAAACAGTACGTATAGAAAAGTGTATTGTATTTTATACATCATTTAGTAGTTATATTTGGTGAATTAAATAGGGTGAGGCGAACCCAACGATGGAAGGGTGTTTTGCCATTATCATACAAGATGTCTAATGACATACAACCTCGTGTTATCATAAGACATGGTTGTGCACATCCACTTGCTGAGTATATCTACGAGCACTACATATATAATCTTGGAGTTTGGTTGGAGTATAATTTTCAATTAGGGACAGTGGAGATAGTTATATGTCAAGAGAATACGCACCATTGGGAAGAACATGGTAGTAATCTTCTCGTTTTTCTTTGGGGTCTATTGGGTCAACCAAGGACAATTTTGTGGGCATATGATATCTATCATAACCTAGACGCATGGCCTCCCATGTACGAAGGTTTCCTTGAGCACTTTCCAAAGATTCTAATTTCTAAAACAGTTTTTGACAATACCTTTATGTAAGGTATCACTGTGAGGTGATGTCCACGGTTGGAACATGAGTCACAGTTGGTATATATTTGTATCCAAACTCACAGCATTTGTGTTGTTTTATTTTGCATGATAATTGTAGTAATAAAATTGTAGTTGTTTTCTGTACCATGTATTTGGCGACTCAGAATAGGTTGGGTGGAATGGACCTATTTTGGGGGCGTCACATTAATAGTCGGTGCAAAAAGGTATAAAATATGCAACGAAAATAAAAATCGTTGCCAATGAATGTTGTCCATATTAGGCAACAAAATATAGCAACAAAAAAACTTTCATTGCCCACGATGAGGAGATATCAATTGGTTAGAAATTTTGCAACGAATTTATAACGAAATTTGTTTCCAAATTTTACAACTGCTTATTAATTTCGTTGCAAAAAGTGAAAGCCTGACACAATTTGCAATGAAGGAAAAGTTTCATTGCTAAACATACACTTTTAGCAACGACTTGTAAAGTCGTTGCCTAAAAATCGTTGCTAAAGCCCCATTTTTAGCAACAAATAAACTTTCATTGCCCACGATAACGGGAAAACCAGTGGCCAAAAAGTTTGCAACGAATTCTAACGAATTTTTTCCCGCCATTGAATTAGCAACGAAATTTTGCAACGACTTATGAATTTCGTTGCAAAAAGTGAAAGCCTGACACAATTTGCAACGAAAGATAAATTTAGTCGCTAAATATATACTTTTAGCAACGACTTATAAAGTCGTTGCCCGAAAAATCGTTGCTAAAGGCCCTTTTTTTGTAGTGAGATATTTTCACTGTATTAATGTTTGTTTGTGATTCAATGACTGTTGAATATGTGTGTGACAATGTGATTAGGTTATGTGCTGACTGCAATACGCAGTATTATGTGGTATGATATATTATTCTAATCGATAAAATGATCTTAATGATGATAGGTTTCGGTATAAAAGGTAAAACTAAGTTGCGTACTGTAAGCAGCAGACCAGGCAAGTATCCTACCTTTGCATTTCCTTTATGCAATGGACATGAGTAAGAAAGTTTCAGATTTATATTATTATTTTACTAGATTATTTACCTTATTGTCGTATATATTATATCCGATCATTGTTTATCAACATGATATTATATTATATAACTCATATATATATATTATGTTCGTTAATTTCGAAATATGGTTATACAAGTGTCCTCACTTGGATAATCATTGTATATATATATATATATATATATATATTTATATATATATATACATCTAAGGTATTTGACCAGCTAGACACAGATTTAGAAATATCGTTCAATATGATAAAACTTTTTTTGTATCTAATCAAATTGTTTTGGTTCGGATTTCAGACTAAGTATGAACATCCCGATCAAGAGAAAACTTTTATGCGCCCAAGGCGGACAAAGTGAACGATAATATCATTCTTGTATGTAGTATTAATCAATACAGGGCCCATGGGATGTACACCCTCACGCTCGTAAGTTATGACGGTTTGCAGATGAAGTTCTGCAAAACCTTATCAAAAATTTAAAACAATGTTCATAGTACGTCACCTTAAACCTATTTATAGTCAATACGTAGTTTCAAAAATGTGATATAGAGTTGTTATGTTATTATTATCGGTTTAGTTTAATTCACAACTATTGAATCGTTGTAGAAGTGACGTATAAAGAAAACATTTAATTCTTTCACCTAATTATATTTATAATTGTTATTACTTGCTGAGCACTCAAATGCTCATCCTTGTTTAATTTAAATGTTTTCAGCTAAGTGTGAACAATTAGAAGGTTCAGCCAAGAACAAGGGAAAAAGGAAAACAAACAGAATATGTTTAATGATATCTTTTGTAATAGTTAAACTGTATTAAAACAATGATATGTATTATCTATCATATAAGGAATTATAGTAAAGGTTGCGTACTTGGGATTAGACTCTGATATATATAAATTAAGTTTGATTTTTATATTATTGTTATTATTATTAGTATTATTTCACTCATAGAAATGATAGCGTGAAGCACCGAGTTCGGGTTTCAAGTACCTGAATTTGGGGGCGTCACAATAAATATTGTTGTGTTTCCATAAAAAGTTGGCATAATCAATTTTCCATAGAGAAACTACACATTCAATTCTCATCAAACTACTTCTAATAATCTGTGAAGGAATACAAAAGAGTTTCCAATGTGGTAGGAATAAAAAATCAATGAAACAAATTAAGTACACGAGATATTTCTAATGTAGGTGAGAGAGTGACTTTTTAGCTTTTCAATTCAAAATATTTTTCAGAACAAAACTAATTATACTTATTGAATATGGAGAGAGAATTAGAATAAGAAAAATATGAGATATTTAATGTTAAAGATATAATAGGAAAATATGTGTAAAAATTTGGTTATTAAAAAAAGTGGACATTTAACATTGGACTACTCAAAATAGTAATAAGAACTTTTATCCTGGGACAGAGGGAGTAACAATAATAATAATAATAATAATAATAATAATAATAATAATAATAATAATAATAACAACAACAACAACAACAACAACAATAATAATAATAATAATTAATAATAATAATAATAATATTATTATAATAGTACTAATAATAATAATTATCATAATAATAATTATAACAACAACAACAACAATAATTATAACAATAATACTCCCTCCATCACATGATAAAAATTCTGGTGTACTTTTCACGCATATTAAGAAGAGGACTGAAATGACAAAATTTCACATAATAATATATCATTAACCATTTAATAATACTCAATAAATATTGTTGTGTTTCCATAAAAAGTTGGCATAATAAATTTTCCATAGAGAAACTTCACATTCAATCCTCATAAAATTACTTCTAATAATCTGTCCATGACTACAAAAGATTTTCCACTGTGGTAGGGAAAAAAAATCAATGAAACAAATTAAGTGCATGAGAGATTTCCAATGTAGGTGAGATAGTAACTTTTTAGATTTTTAATTCAAAATATTTTCAGCACAACTAATTATACTTATTGAATATGGAAAGAGAATTAGAATAATAAAAATATGAGATATTTAATGCTAAGGGTATAATAGGAAAAATTGTGTAAAAGTTTGGTTATTAAAGAAAAATGGATATTTAACATGGGACTACCCAAAATAGTAATAAGAACTTTATCTTGGGACAGAGGGAGTAACAATAATAATAACTGTCACGCCCGAGAAAATCGAGCTTTTATGCAAATTAATTTTTTATTTGATTACATTGAATAAAATAAGAAACATGTTTATTATTTCTGAGTAAGGAGTTTGAAGATCGTTTTCTGACCTAGGATGAGTGTATGACTGTAGCATTTTGGATGTATGCTAGAATTAAATAGAATGAATTTCCAAGAAGAAAATAAAAATTTTCTGAGAAATTTTCGTAAAATCATTATTTATCCATTTCTGCTCAGGAATAAATTTTGAATTTCGAGAAACGCGTAATGGTAGAATTCTAAGACGAGATGGAATATCCAATAATAATTCAGTTACGACAAACATAGTTTTTCGTCTGCATACTCAAATCGAGAATGTTAGGAAAGTGAAATTTAAGAATAGAAATGATTAAGTATAATAAAAATAATTATTATGCGGGAAGAATACGAGTATAATATAACGTGTTGTACGAATATAATATGAAGAATAGTACGATATATTATACCAATATCATACGAAGTGATTAAGAAAAGAATATGAGAATTATACGGTAGGAATACGGAATGGTCAAAGTCTTGGTCAACAATAGTTAATGTTGATTACTAGTTAATGGACTTGGAATTTATCAAGCCCAAATGAAATAAAAAGATGACCTAATGAATAATTAAATTAAGGCCCAAAGAAATGTTAATTCAAAACTAACGTTTGGCCCAAATTGAATTAAAACTAAGTCCAAACTAAGAACCAAACCCATGGGTCGAACCATTGATCAAGTGGTTCGATAATGGAGATGGGGCAACCCATATGGGTCACCCAATGGTGGTGAGCCGGCCACTTGGTGGCCAAGTTTCCAAAGGAGGTGGCATTTAATGCCCAAATGGTGACTCAAAAGTTGTTGGTTGATGTAAGAACTGTGAAATTTATGAATAAATATTGATAATGATATTAATAAGAATGTGAATATTTATTTTATATAAATATTTATGTGTCATGATATGAGTAACTCAATTAGATTAAATTGAATTTATGATAATTGAGAAAATGTGGGGAAATATGATGAGACTTGTGAAATGCCTTGTGTGGCACGAGAATG
Organism: Panax japonicus; assembly: GCA_020205505.1. Classification (NCBI taxonomy): domain Eukaryota; kingdom Viridiplantae; phylum Streptophyta; class Magnoliopsida; order Apiales; family Araliaceae; genus Panax; species Panax japonicus. Next base: position 17,101,175 of record CM035104.1, read on the forward strand.
GAAATTATGATGGTTTAATTAAATTAAAGAATGAATGAATTAAGAAGTGAATGATTAATTAATATCATATTGTTAATTAATTGTTATTATGAGTAATATAATATAAATGAGTAAAAAAGTAATTTAATAAGATTTATATTTATTCAATTAATTGTTGTGTGCAAGATATGTGATAATTGACAGTATTATATATAGTACCTACATTCAATTAAAAAGGAAGTGTAGCGTGACACTTTAATGTGACTATGTAATATATAGAACTATATAGTAAAATTGAATGAATTATAAGTTACATAAAGGATGCTTATGTGACAACATGTATGTGTGAGAACATTAAACATGTATTTTATGTAATATTAAATTAGAATAAATCAATGATTTGCAAATTAATAATTATTTCAATAAGTAAGTATAATTGGAATAATAAAGTTTGTTGGAAATAATGAGTTGTTCATACCCAACTAATTATATTTCAACCCAATTTAAATATTATTTGGACTAACCCAATGTATATGGATTATATGATTTTGTGTATATGTAACCATAACTAAACCTAGATAATAACATTGATCCATTAAAAATTGAATTTTTGAGTCAAATTAGTAACCAACATTAATAATGCTGAGGACCAATTGCTAGAGCGATGTACTTAAAATTCTTGTCCTAAAATATTAGTCAAATTAGCCTTCATTTAGCCGCATAGTAGGCCATTGGCCTATCCCTACCTTGCCAAAAATCAGAGTTGCCAATGATGGTGGTAAGAATGGCTGAAGATGTAGCAGGTAAAACTTTCCACCGATTTCTCATTGTTCAATGGCTTCTTCTACCATAAGTTAGTTCAAACCTTAGGGCAAAGTCCAATGTTTGGTCAATAGCTTGGCTATATATAGTAGTGCTCCCTTCTCATTTTCTAGTTGCTAGAATTTGTTTCAGTTCAATATAGAGAGAGTGAGTGTTGTGAAATTAAAGAGCAATTAGAGGTTGTGAGAGTAAAAGCTAGCAATTTTAGCCTCAAGAGGTAACATTATTGTTGAACATGTTCTTGATTTTAAGATTTTCAAATTTTAGAATTTACATGAATTTCTTATTAATTAGTTTGGTAACTGTTATCCATGTGTTATCTGAGTTTATATGCATGTTGTCAGGAATAAGCATGTGAATGTTATTCCTATTTATATATGATTTGATTATGATATATATGAATGAATATGCAAGCGTTCTTGCATTAAGAAAAGATGTTAAGTTCTTTGATAGATAATAGAAACATGTGTACAAGGACTTAGAATGAATTGATCAAGTATGTTAGGTTGATCCTACATAAGCAAAACAACTTTGTAAAGTCCTTAAAAAGAAATGATGTACAAGGACTATAAACATAGAAAGATTAAGCATGTTAGGTTGATCTTATGATGTGATAGATAGACTTATCTGATCGTCGAACATTGCACCAGAAATCGGAGTCTGCCAGGAGAGTCAAGGAAAACTCGAGAGCTGTTGAGGCAGAATCGTAGTCTGCAAGATAGTAGATCTCGGGGTTCGTAGACTGCCAGGAGAAATGATGAAGGATCGTAGTGTGTCGAGTAGAACTTCCTCGGAGCCGAAGTCTACTGAGGAAGTCATGTTCAAAATTGTAGAGACAGCCTGCCTACGAGCCGACCGAACATCTACCGAAGCCAAGTCAGAAACGTAGACTACACTTGGAGTCGTAGAGGCTACTAATGCCGAAGTCAAGTCAAGGATCGTATACTACACTCTGAGTTGTAGAATCTATTGATTACATGCAGAGATCGTAGTCGAGCAAGATCAGATGAAGACAACAAGCACAAGGCAGAAATCGTAGAGTGTTAAGATCTGATCTAGGAGTCATAGTGTCTGCACAACCAAAGCAGAATCGTAGAGTGCAGAACTATGACCTCAACAGATGTGTGTTCACAATGCCAAGGCGGAATCGTAGAGTAAATACGATTCTCAACAAATGAGCACTCCCAGAATATCCAAAGGAATGAAGCCTCTAGTTGACACTACAAAGATACATCCCATCAAAGAAGAAACTAGAGAGCACTCAATGAATGGCATGCAAGATACCAGAAGATCTAAGCACAAACCCAATCAACATCCAGATTGAGTTGTGAAGCCATTCAGGATGAAGTCTTCCACAAGGAGATCAGAAGAAGACTTCAGTAACTGACTAAGGAAAGTCAACAAGTGCAGTAGCTGTCAAATAGACAGAAGACGATGATCTTGGAAGCAACCAGGATCGTAGTGTTTGCCAAACAAAGAAAGAACTGATGAAGTGCATACAAAGAAACTGGAAAACTTCTGAAGAACAAGGCTAAAGTGATTAAGCATTGGGTCAGTCCATTGATGACAAGTGAACGGGAGATCACAAGGAGAAAGCGAGCTGGACACGCCACAAATCTAAAGTGTCTTGCTATTCAGAAGAGTTCAGAACAAAGAAGTCAAGTCATCAGTCTCTGAGAGCTGTTGAGGCAAACAGAAGTGTTGAAGCACTGCAAAAAAGGAGGAAGAGGTGTTCTACATTGAAGATCCAATCAACACTCTTCAAGATCGTAGTGTTGTCTCTACCAGTCAACAAGACACTACGATCAGGTCCATGAAGACATGCATCAGAATTGTAGAGTACTAATGGCTGAAGATTAAAGCATTGACAACGGTTCAATCTAAAGGTTGATATTTGTACAAAAGCTTATTGAGAGCATCGATGCAAAAGGACAATCTCTGATCGAGAAATCAGAAGGAGGGAAAAAAGTCTTCAACCTGCCCAAGACATTAAAGTGACATCTATGAAGGGGTAGGTGAAACAGTAGACTGAAGTGTCAGAAAAGTAAGACATGTCATATCTGCAGTCTACACCAAATAACTCAAAATCTGCAAAGCATTTCAAAAAGCTTCTAACGGCTACTTCTCAATGGAAAGATTGGGAAGGAGTATAAATATGCCAGAGCTTCAACGATCAAGAGTTGCTGATGATTGCGATGTTGCAGAATCATTGAGTTGGTTAAAATGCTAACGTTGACTCTACGAGTTCCACCTGAGCTCAAATAGAACAAGTCTTAGTGACAGTGAGACTACGAAGGTGGAAGTGAAGCAACTTTGAAGATGGACTCGAATAGATCAAAGCTTCACTCAACAAAGATAAGAATGCCAACTGAATTGGCATCTAAGGTGAGAGCCGAGATGGACAAGAAGATAACATTCAGAAGATTGACAAAGCATAAGGCAGATCCCAAGAGCCACTCTACGATTCACCATGAACCCAAAGCTTAAGCAGAGCAAGTGCAGAACCATGTCTGCCAACATGTTGAGAAGGGTTCGGGAAATGGTGATGGTGCACAGCTGGCAATATATAAAGATGAGCAGAATGTAAGAAGATCAGTTGCACCAAAGATGATGTGGTCCAGTCTCAAAGCAGAAAGCAAAAGAGGACCACACCAAGCTACTAAGTACAAAAGATGATAAAGCTTAAATACATCTTAGCAGCTCAGCACCAACTACAACAACAACAACAACAAGAAGCCAGCGACTGAGGGGTCCTTGTCTAAAGGGACTAAATGAAGTTCCAAGCCTGCTAGGATTGAAGAGTTACTAGGGAACTAGAGATGTTCCAAGGCTCCTGGCCTTGAAGAATTTTTAATGAACTGAAGTCCCACGGATGCTGGCCTTGAAGGAATCCTAGTGATTCAGGGTGTTGCCCTTCCTTAGTGGAAATCCTGCTAGTTGAAAACAGAAGAGTGGATTAGGAGCTTGAGCCTCTAAACCACTTAAAACCCCTTGTGTCTTTTACATTATGTCATTTACATTATGTCTATTTAATTCTATAACTGCTAAGTATGCTTTAACTGAATACAACCAAACTCACTCTACAAATAATGTATGTATGATTATGAATATATCAATGAAGGGGATGTTTTACTTATTCCACCGTGCTTGAAAAGATTCTTATGTTTGTCATATGCTAATTTAATAGCAATACAAAATAAAAGAGAAAAGTATTTGAAATTAAAAAGGATCTATTTAACTCCCATTCTAGATCTATTGTGCCTACTGGGAACTAACAATTGGTATCAGAGCATGTTCTCATGCTATATTCAAAAGCTAATTGCTTTGAGTCTGATCCGAGGCACAAACATTATTCTAAACTTATTTTAGTAGTAAGCCACTTTTTATATGCAGATGACCTCACACGTTGGAAATATTGTGTACAGGTAAATGTTTATTTACACCTGAAGTTGCTCAGATTGGTCCATGTTCTTAGACATTATATCAACAAAACCAATCCTAGCCTGCATTCAATCTTGTAGTCTGAAGACCAGAGGAGATAGCCCAAGGGACATCAACAACACAGAGCCAAGCATCCACCTGCCTGAAAGATGAAAAGGGCATATATGCTAAGAAATGCTTATCTAGAGAAGAAAGAAGTTCTTCTCAAACATGTGTCTGGCCAACCAGCAGTTGTGTGCAAAATTTATGAACTGAAGGATGTCAAAAAACTAAAGATGCTGAGATTCTCAGGCTGCATCTTCAAGACCATGACTGATTGATTAAAGGCCAACAAGAGTAATAAGTTGTTAGGAGCAAATGTGAAGCTATGCACATCAATGCCTAAACTCAGTATATTAAAGGTAAATGACTTTTAAGAAACTGACAGTAAAAAGGTACGGATTCTCACTATTATAAATGTGTACATCATAAATGCATCTTCTTATGAACTGTAACAGTATTCGGTCAAGGAGTCATAATCTACCTAAAAAGGTGAAGAGAGAAAGTACCCTGAGGATAGAAACTCAAATACCTATAAACTTTCTCTCCATCCAAGTTTTAGGTTGAAGGAAATCTGAAATGGGTCATAAGAGCATCACAGGCCAAAGTAATTCTATATGGAGTAATCTTTTTTGATGGGTTAGTATGTATGTACAAACCTATGTTCTAAGTGTTTGATAACCCACTGAGTATGATCAGTTCTACAAGTGTATCTTGATAATTTACAGAAACTGATCACCTCCATGAATCAACAAGATACACATAAATCGTAGAGTTTATTTTCACTCTGTGAACACTCTAACATTGTGAACATAACTCAGCAAATGATGAAGCCATCAAAGAGAAATAGTGTGTTATTAAAATGACAAATCTTACACACAATACTGAAGAAGCTATGTGGGAACTCGAAGAAAGGATGAGGGAAAATTATCCACATCTTTTTGAGTAACCCTATAGCAATTCCGGGGACGAAATTCTTATAAGGGGGGAGGATGTAATAGCCGTGAATTTTAAGTCACTATATATGTATGTACATTATTGATATTTAAAAATTTGTGTTATACAGTGATTTAATTTGTGACAACATATGTGAAGTGGTGCATGGGTCAATTAACATGTATGCTATAGTTATGGATATATACATCTATAGATTTCATTAAAAATGAATGCTTTGTAACCTAATTATACATTAGGCGAGATAATTAAATAATCTAAGGGTTATGGTGATAATGAGAGGTTAGTATTTAATATGTATACTAACTTAAGTGGATAATCTTATTATTTCAAGTGACTAATAATTTTAAACCTAATTCTTGTGAACCTAATTAGGTTATGAGCTAAAGTCACATGTATAAGTAATTTAATTTCATAAGATTAGGAATGGAAACCCTAAATAATCAAATTGGGTAACATAAATTAAAGTTGCTAGACTATGTTTATTACATAGCCCAAAATAATTAAGGAGGAAGCCTAAATGAAATAACATGAAAACCAATACTTAACCAACTTGATTAAGGGTATTTTAGACTTTTGATTAATCAAATTGTGCATTAAAATAAAAGCAAAATAGATGAGGTGATGGGGCTAGAATGACCGGTCATATTAGGCCTTTTAAGACAACTAATTAAGCTAAGCAATGTCCATTTGTAGTAAATTTTACACAAAAGGACATGGTTGTCAAGCTCCCATTGGTTGCCACTTTATTAAGCATCCTTAATCATGATTAGACTAATTAAAGTGATAAGACAAAGCTTCTATCCATGGGTTAAAGAAAGTATGGGGGATAATAGCTAGATATACTAAGTGTATCTATATTTTTGTAAGTATCCTTTTGCTTCATCTTTTCATTTCATTTCATTTCTTCTCTCATTCTTCCTCTTATAATTTCTCCCAAGCTAGCCACTTCTAGAGAGAGAAAGGAGAGAGAATTTTAGCCATATATGTGACACCCCCAAAATAGGTCCATTCCACCCAACCCATTCTGAGTTGTCAAATACATGGTACAGAAACAACTACAACTTTTACAACCCATAAGCTGTGAGTTTGAATAAAAACATTGTCATCTAGGCAATATCCACATGCAAATAAATCCCCATCATAATTATTGATACATTATTTTACAAAAATGGTGAGGACTACTAAACAACTCTCTCTAGAACCATCATTACATCCCCCGACTCGTACTCGCTACATTCTCGTCTCCTGAGAAGAAAAATAGAACAACAAGAAAAAGGGTGAGCTCAACTAGCCCAGTAAAGAATATTATGACTAAGATAATGTAGAACAAATTATCCTTAGTCTTCAACAGGGAAAAATCTGATAGAATACAATAGACAACAAGTTTTAGATCAACAACTGCAGCGGAAACAATAATTCATTAGAGGAGTTAAGTAGAGAATGAAATCTACTAACATCTATGAATTTAAAAGTTCATCATCAATATTTTATCCCTGTAACATCAATCAATATATATCTTAAATCAAATCAAATATTCATCTTTGCACTACAGGCCAAAGATATTCATCAGTCGGTCATGTTCATCTAAACACCTGTTCATCTTTGCACTACGGGCCAAAGATATTCATCAATTGTTCATGTTCATCTCAACACCTGTACATCTTTGCACTACGAGCCAAAGATATTCATAATAAAATCAACCATCTTTGCACTACAGGCCAAAGATATTCAGTAACACCATCATTTAGGACTGAGGATGATGAAAAATATTTTAAAGGAAACGAATCCAGTGAAACAAAATAACAAGTATTAAGGATTCGTACTCTAAACAATCCGAGTTCAAAAATACTTCATAAATAATCATACTGAAGTAAAATTCAAGAATGATCAAAACATAGATCCAATCAAAGCTAGTATCCAGAATTGATATTTTGGACAAAAAGAAGAAATTTCAGTTTTCGGTGAATAGTATCGTATTCATGAATAGTGCCGTATACGTGAATAGTAACTCCGACACCTAAAGATAGAAATTTCACAAAAAAAACATCATCACGCTTCGTGAATAGTACTCGTGAATAGTAACTCGTGAATAGTAACTCGTGAATAGTAACTCATGAATAGTAACCCCGACATGAAAAAGTTCCAAATTTGATAAAAAGTTCCAACCAACATTTCAGCATAATGATATTGAAGAAATAATATCATTTGAGAAGAAAATAACATCCCTTACCTCGAAAGACAGCACTTCTAGTTAAAACACCGGATATAGGCTATGACTTGAACTTGCACCGTATAACAATACTCAAAGTATACTCAAAATACTCACAAAAATACACTCGATAATATAGAGAGAAAGAAAACTTCAGTTTCTGGTGTGATTTTCAATTCTAACCTAAGCACCTATTTATAGGAAATTGCTTAGAACACCAAAGCAGAAAATTTAATAAAATATTATATATTTTTTAAAAATTCTACGCCCATTCTTCAAATCTGATTTCAGTTCATTAAACACATGCTCCCTTCTAGAAAAAATAAAATAAAAACGTTTTTCTTTTATAAAATAATTTAAACTTCCAAAAATTAATTATTTCGGAGCTCCGGAACTTCAATAATTCACAATAAATAGCCCTTTTGCCAGAAAATTCGAATCTCGCGACTTTTAAAAGAAAATTAAATTCTCTACAACTTTGCAGAAGAAAAGTTTTCCAAATTCCAAACAGAAATTGACCGAAATCCACAAACGGGCGATTTTACACGTTATAATCAAATTTCAGTCAATAAATAGGGTCCACTGACACATAAAACATGCTTTAAATATTTTTGGTAACAAAAATACTCCTCCTCCACATATACTCATATACCCCACATTCATCGTAAAAATATCATCATTATTATATTATTAAAATATAATAATATATTTAAATGAATTATTTTATCAAAAAAATATAAAATTTTAATTTTCAACAATTGTCACTATAAAAATTTTTTCCATCTATATCCACATAAAATCAATATTTTCCTCATCATATGAATCAATAATTAATTATTCACAAATAATATTACAGAATCACAATATTGACAACCAGGTAGTTCCCAGGAAAGAGGGGGCTTTCCAATAAAGATTTCTCCTTACTGGCACGCAATTAGGTGACCAAACCTCTCCTTAGACAGAACTTTCTAGACATTGCCAATAATGTTATCTAATAATATTATTCAGATAATATGAATTATTGCTTCGATAATGAAAAATACTGTGTAGTGACAATTATTGAAACAACAATAATATAAAATATTAATGCAGCAATTATTGAATCAATAACATAAAATACTGAACAATAATTACTGTAACAATTATTGAGTAGTGTCTTCTTACGTAACAATCAATAATTGGTGCAATACCGTGTGCTACTGTGCAGCAACGCGTATTACTGTGTTTTAACCACCGAGTATTCCAACAGTATTAACGGTAACAACTACGCCGTTATTTATAAAAAACTTATTTTTGTCGTTTTCTTCATCCAATCACTTTCCGTTATGGGGCCCACAAAAGACTGCGCCGTCGTACGAATATTCCCCGACAACAATGAATATTTTATAACCACCTGCTTATTTAAAATATTTGCGCATTTTACCCATAACTAACCACATTAATCAAATTCACCCTTACTATTTCAAAATAATAAATAGAGGAAATTCCATTTTTATTTAAAAAAATTCGGGGTCTTACAACCTCCCCTCCTTATGAAATTTCGTCCTCGAAATTGACGTTCGTAACTGGTATTTCAAAAAGGTAAAGATACCTCGCTTTCATTTCCGTTTCCAACTCCAAGGTCATTTCCTCTATAGCATGATTCCTCCACAAAACTTTAACTTGTGGTATGACCTTCGTACGTAGGACATGCTCCTTCCCATCCAACATCTTGACAGGTACCTCCTCGTATGTTAAGTCTTCGGCTATTTCGTCCGGTTCTAACTCAATAACATGGTTCGAGTCGTCCACATCGGTACATAAAAAAACGTTATAAACACGCGAAATACTTGGCAATAAAACGAGTCTATAGGCCACAGTTCCTATTCGATCGAGGATTTCAAATGGATTAATAAATCGAAGGTTTGAGCTTTGCTCACATCGCCATTTCTTGCTTTTGGAATAACAACTTCTTTTACCTGCTTCTTCAAATTCATCAGCTCCGATGTGTAGCTTGAACAGCTTTAACTTTATCGATTAAAGTCGATTATACTCGTATATCATCACGTGGATACCTAGAGTTTTCATCTCCATCTCTATTATTTGTAAATTATACGAAATAAGTCTTTGACAATATCGTACTCGTACTTGTATACGATCTTCTACTCAACACGTCAGCTACCACGTTCACTTTTCCAGGATGGCATGGTCAGAACATGTGCTGAAATGAGTCTCCTCTTGAGTTCTTCGAAGCTCTTCCCACATTCCTTGCTCCATTCGAATTTTGTATCTCTACGAGTCAGCTGCGTTAATGGAATAGCGATTCGAGAATATCCTTCAACGAATCTCCGATAATAACCAACTAAGCCTAGAAAGCTACGTATTTCGATTACTGACTTAGGTTGCTCTCAACTGCGACTCATATCCCAACCTTGGATAGCACGTTACAATGACACCTATCAGTTTATTATCACACGAATATTGTGTCCCCTACGAAGAGTCTGGCTTCGGTGCATTCCACAAAGGAAGTCACCAGATAAAGGCTCGGGTATCAACTTCTACAGTTGGTTTTTTTAACTCCTGAAGTTCAATAAGAGCCATTCGATATGAGATTTTAGAAATGAGTTTTGTACCGGGTTCAAAGTCGATACAAAATTTAATATCACGCTCTAGGAGTAAGCCAAGAAATTCTTCAGGAAATAATTCAGGAAATTTACTAACAACAGAAATATCATTCAAATCTGACGTATTTTTGTTCAAGTCCATGACATGGCTAAGAAAACATGACATCTATTTTTCAATAAACGAATGACTTCATGGCTTGATATAAAAATGTTTGACTTCAATGGTTTGATTGCTTGAGTTCGAATATCAGGTTGCTTAGGAATATGAAAACTAACAACCCTTACAAAAGCAATTAATTTTGGCATGATGAGTAGTTAACCTTAAAATCCCATCAAAAGCAAATATCTCTATAGAAATAAGGTTAACAGGTAATGTGATAGTGCCAACTTGAATCAAGCAAGATTTCTAAACAACGGATGTAATGAAAGTTTCTCCTAACGGAGTCTCCATAAATAGGTCAAAGTCTAATTTCTTCGTAGTCAAGTTCAAACGTTGAGCGCAAGCAAGAGAGATAAAAGAATGGGTAGAACCGGTACCTAGTCAGGTATAAACTTCGCAAGAATTATAATTAACTAACCCGTGCTAACTTCGTTCGGGTTCCTCGCATTTTGACCGGTCACGACAAACGCTCTTCCAGGAACCGTTGACTTTGACTTTTCTGGGACAGCCTTTTGAATCACCATCCCCGCTGGAATTTGTTTCACTACCGTACACTTTCGAGCGATATGTCCTTCCTTTCCACAATTATAGCATACCTTGAACTGTTGTGGGCAGTTTGGACTGATATGTCCCTCTTTCCCGCATTTGAAACATACGACCGGTGGTCTTTCTCCTCCCTTGGAACCAGTTGCTGCTGGCACTGTCGTCTTCACATGGTCGTTGTTAAATCTCCTCTTTTTAAAATCTCCTCCCGACTCGCTTCTTCTATTTTCATGGCCACGATTACCACCAAAGTGGTTACCGCCTTTGTCCATATTCTTCTTTCTCTGCTGGTTATCGTTATTCTGATGACTGCTATCTTCGGTATGATCCTGGTTATGGTCCCTCGGTTGAACGTACTCGTTATCTCGCTCTAACAACTGAGCTCTGTTGACAACATCTGAATAGATAGAAAATTTATGAGAAATGAGATACTGACGTATACCGGGTTTCAAACCTCTCAGAAACATCCACGTCATACGTTCCTCATTCTCCACCAAATGAGGTGCAAACCTGGATAACTCCGCGAACTTCGCCTCGTACTGGGACACCGTCATGTTATTCTGCTCTAGTCTAATAAACTCCACTTCCTTCATATGGCGAATACTTTCAGGAAAGTATTTTTCGTTGAAAAGTTTCTGAAACGTCTCCCATGACATGCTGAGTGCGGCTAGATGTGTACGCTTCACAGACTCCCACCAGTAGTCTGCCTCGCCACGGAACATAAAGGTGGCGAATGGAACCTTCTGTTCCTCCGTGCATCCCAAGACATCGAATATCTTGGTAATTTGCTTGACCCATGTTTCCGCCATGATCGGATCGGGCTTTCCCTTAAATTCTGGTGGTCCCAACTCTTTGAACTGCTTGGCTGTGACAACTCGTGATTTGCTATCATTTCCTCCTGTATTTTGAACACGAGTCTTCCTCGTCTGGTTTTGCATGAACTGCAAAAAGCTCCTAAACATCCCGTCGTTTATCGTCTGCTCAGTGGCGTTGTTCACAGGAGGAACATTGCCAGCCTGTTGCATGTTCTCCTCATTGGTGAGTACAGGCGTCTCTACGGTCTCATTAACTCCACTGTTAACATTCTCAGTCGACATTCTCAAATACTGTCATAAAACAAGGGTTAATTAAACAATTTAACAAATCACATATTACCCCTATATTATGACCAACCAACAAATAAGCTTAGGTAGGACACACTAGCGAAGGATTTACTCGTCTCTCCCCTCCTAGTTCTATTCCCTGATCTCCGCCAGAGATCATATCCCTAAGCTCTGATACCAACTGTGACATCCCCAAAATAGGTCCATTCCACCCAACCCATTCTGAGTTGTCAAATACATGGTACAGAAACAACTACAACTTTTACAACCCATAAGCTGTGAGTTTGAATAAAAACATTGTCATCTAGGCAATATCCACATGCAAATAAATCCCCATCATAATTATTGATACATTATTTTACAAAAATGGTGAGGACTACTAAACAACTCTCTCTAGAACCATCATTACATCCCCCGACTCGTACTCGCTACATTCTCGTCTCCTGAGAAGAAAAATAGAACAACAAGAAAAAGGGTGAGCTCAACTAGCCCAGTAAAGAATATTATGACTAAGATAATGTACAACAAATTATCCTTAGTCTTCAACAAGGAAAAATCTGATAGAATACAATAGACAACAAGTTTTAGATCAACAACTGCAGCGGAAACAATAATTCATTAGAGGAGTTAAGTAGAGAATGAAATCTACTAACATCTATGAATTTAAAAGTTCATCATCAATATTTTATCCCTGTAACATCAATCAATATATATCTCAAATCAAATCAAATATTCATCTTTGCACTACAGGCCAAAGATATTCATCAGTCGGTCATGTTCATCTAAACACCTGTTCATCTTTGCACTACGGGCCAAAGATATTCATCAATTGTTCATGTTCATCTCAACACCTGTACATCTTTGCACTACGGGCCAAAGATATTCATAATAAAATCAACCATCTTTGCACTACAGGCCAAAGATATTCAGTAACACCATCATTTAGGACTGAGGATGATGAAAAATATTTTAAAGGAAACGAATCCAGTGAAACAAAATAACAAGTATTAAGGATTCGTACTCTAAACAATCCGAGTTCAAAAATACTTCATAAATAATCATACTGAAGTAAAATTCAAGAATGATCAAAACATAGATCCAATCAAAGCTAGTATCCAGAATTGATATTTTGGACAAAAAGAAGAAATTTCAGTTTTCGGTGAATAGTGTCGTATTCATGAATAGTGCCGTATACATGAATAGTAACTCCGACACCTAAAGATAGAAATTTCACAAAAAAAACATCATCACGCTTCGTGAATAGTACTCGTGAATAGTAACTCGTGAATAGTAACTCGTGAATAGTAACTCATGAATAGTAACCCCGACATGAAAAAGTTCCAAATTTGATAAAAAGTTCCAACCAATATTTCAGCATAATGATATTGAAGAAATAATATCATTTGAGAAGAAAATAACATCCCTTACCTCGAAAGACAACACTTCTAGTTAAAACACCGGATATAGGCTATGACTTGAACTTGCACCGTATAGCAATACTCAAAGTATACTCAAAATACTCACAAAAATACACTCGATAATATAGAGAGAGAGAAAACTTCAGTTTCTGGTGTGATTTTCAATTCTAACCTAAGCACTTATTTATAGGAAATTGCTTAGATCACCAAAGCAGAAAATTTAATAAAATATTATATATTTTTTAAAAATTCTACGCCCATTCTTCAAATCTGATTTCAGTTCATTAAACACATGCTCCCTTCTAGAAAAAATAAAATAAAAACGTTTTTCTTTTATAAAATAATTTAAACTTCCAAAAATTAATTATTTCGGAGCTCCGGAACTTCAATAATTCATAATAAATAGCCCTTTTGCCAGAAAATTCGAATCTCGCGACTTTTAAAAGGAAATTCAATTCTCTACAACTTTGCAGAAGAAATGTTTTCCAAATTCCAAACAGAAATTGAACGAAATCCACAAACGGGCGATTTTACACGCTATAATCAAATTTCAGTCAATAAATAGGGTCCACTGACACATAAAACATGCTTTAAATATTTTTGGTAACAAAAATACTCCTCCTCCACATATACTCATATACCCCACATTCATCGTAAAAATATCATCATTATTATATTATTAAAATATAATAATATATTTAAATGAATTATTTTATCAGAAAAATATAAAATTTTAATTTTCAACAATTGTCACTATAAAAATTTTCTCCATCTATATCCACATAAAATAAATATTTTCCTCATCATATGAATCAATAATTAATTATTCACAAATAATATTACAGAATCACAATATTGACAACCAGGTAGTTCCCAGGAAAGAGGGGGCTTTCCAATAAAGATTTCTCCTTACTGGCGCGCAATTAGGTGACCAAACCTCTCCTTAGACAGAACTTTCTAGACATTGCCAATAATGTTATCTAATAATATTATTCAGATAATATGAATTATTGCTTCGATAATGAAAAATACTGTGTAGTGACAATTATTGAAACAACAATAATATAAAATATCAATGCAGCAATTATTGAATCAATAACATAAAATACTAAACAGTAATTACTGTAACAATTATTGAGTAGTGTCTTCTTACGTAAGAATCAATAATTGGTGCAATACCGTGTGCTACTGTGCAGCAACGCGTATTACTGTGTTTTAACCACCGAGTATTCCAACAGTATTAACGGTAACAACTACGCCGTTATTTATAAACAACTTATTTTTGTCGTTTTCTTCATCCAATCACTTTCCGTTATGGGGCCCACAAAAGACTGCGCCGTCGTACGAATATTTCCCGACAACAATGAATATTTTATAACCACCTGCTTTTTTAAAATATTTGCGCATTTTACCCATAACTAACCACATTAATCAAATTCACCCTTACTATTTCAAAATAATAAATAGAGGAAATTCCATTTTTATTTAAAAAAATTCGGGGTCTTACAATATATATATATATATATATATATATATATATATATATATATATATATATATATATATATATATATATATATATATATATAGAGGAGTGCTAATTTGTTCATACATCCGAAGCTCATCACTTACTTAGGTAAATCAAGGAAGGTTGCCATTAAATCAAGGTATAACCTAACCTTGATTTTCTTCTTCTACTTTGTTTTTTTAGCTTGAGTTTTGTTGGGGTTATGAACAAATACTCAAGATACCCTAGTCCTACATATCATCATGTATGTAACTAAGTATCTTGAGTGTTAGATCAAAGGCTTAGAGGAAGAATATGAGCATATGTTCTCCAAGGGTGAAAACTCTTGTTTTCTTCCACTAAATCTTGTGTAACTCAAGTTTTCCAACTTAGATTTGTGATCCGTCAAAGGGGGGGTGCTAGATACTTGAGTTATCTAGTAAGCCCAAGTGATATAACACAAATATAGCAAGTTTTGAATCCTTTGGACCTGATTTCCCCAAAACAGCCCACTTGGAATGTTAAGGGTTCAAAAACCCTAAAATAGCTTCTGTCCCGTTTTTTCTTGGGTCTGTTTCGGATAGTTTCATGTCCCTTAAAAATCTGGGAAAATTCACAGAGGTATCTTGAGAAGTTATCTACATGTAGGAAAAAGAACGGACACGTTTTGAGTTATAGATTGTGCGTAATGACTATTTCCGTAAAGGACTCCTAAAATTTTTCCTTCGTAAATCTCACTGTGTATACACTAGAAAATTCCGAAACTTTTATAGTGGGTTCATATATGTTCGGAGAACATACCCTGAAAATTTCAGATTTGTCTGAGCAAAACTCAATTTATTAAAAATGAAGCAAGATCCGAGTGTTTTGGAAACTTTAAAAATACTAGATCATTTTCTAAAATTCCAGATAAATTTGGGAATCCTTGTGGGTTCATATTCTGTCAAAATACAGAAGCTGCGAATATTTGGAATCCGTTTGCTATTTTTCCTTAAAATGATTAAGTTATGAATAAAAGGAAATAAATAGTTAAATGATGTCTTTAATAAGAAAAATGTGATTTGTATACTTGAATACTCGTAATATATCATATCATGAATAACTTAGAACAGTTTGGTGATTTATGATAAGAAATATTATTTATGACCTGTTATTGATATTAAATAAGAGGTTTAATAATGGGTGAACAATTAGAATAAATTGTTTATTAATCCAATAAATTATTAAAATATTATTATTATATTAATAATATTAGAATATGATATTGATAAGTAAATAAAAATATTAAGATTAAAATTTCTTTAAAATATTATTAAATGGTTAATAATATTTGATTTAAGCATTGATAAATGATTAAAGTATTATTAAATGATTAATAATATTAGTAATGGAATAAGATATTATTAAATGATTAATAATATTAGTAAATAAATAAAATATTATTAAATGAGTAATAATATTAGTAAATGATTAAAAATATTATTAAATGATTAATGATACTAAAACATAAGTAAGATATTATTAAGGTAATAATATTAAAGCATAATTAAAATATTATTTAGAGTATTAATAATATTAGTAAGGTATTAAAATATTATTAAGATATTAATAATATTAGTGAGCAAATGAATGTATTATTAGGGGACTAATAATACTAAGAAGTGAATTAAATATTATCAAGATTAATAATATTATGTTGTTACTTAATAGTAACATTATCAAGACAAGATAATGTTTATAAGAACTAAATGTAATGTATAATATTTATGTGATTACATGTTATACTATGACTAATTGAAAGATTAACTACATGCCTCTCAAAGGAAGATAATTTAACTGCATAGTGGATATAAATTAATTGTGTAGCCGTAATCTACAGATGAGGCAAGTTTCCTAACTCAAACTCGAGTTATTATTTCCAAAGCATATTAGTGAATAATTATTGATGATTATTTACATTTATAATGATTATTGAAATTCACACTTTGTGCAATTGGATTCCTGTTCTACTATTATTGAACTGTGAATTAAATTAAAGTTCTTTATTCATGAACTGTTTATGAGATAGATCTATGCTAATTGTATCAGCTAAATCAAGCATGTTTAAATTTGTTAAATCAAATGTGTTTTAAAAAGCTGTTCTTATTAAATTGATATAATAAGTACTCTTGACTGAGAAAAGGACGAATTTGATTAAGGCATGATATCAATGCCGAATTATTAAGTGTTTATACATAAATCACGAGGTATAAAAGGTTGATCCCCTTGAATACCAAAACTTATTAAGAGGTCCAGTTTAAATGACTGAGAACCTTGGCAAATGTTCATTGTTATTTCAAAATCACTCAGTACATGTTATTCAATTATTCATATATTTAGTTGTTGATTATTAATTCATGTTCCTTTACAATCTTATATTATTGTTGAACATTGAAAACCAAACTTCTTTTTAGTCATGATATATCTCCCTTATATATAACTTGCTAAGCAAATTAGTTGTTTACCTTTGCTATATCATGACATCTATTTCAGCTAAGCCCGATGGATCCAACACGAAAGACAAGGGCAAGGGCAAGATCCATGAGTAGCTTAGAATGAATGTTAATTTAATTATTATCTATTGGAATTCCTTATAAACCTTTGTAATATAAATGGTGTGTTTAAAGTTAAGTTTATGAAAACCTTGGGACCATGTTATGGAACTTTATTATAATGAACAATGTATGTTTA
This sequence comes from Panax japonicus, assembly GCA_020205505.1. Taxonomy (NCBI): domain Eukaryota; kingdom Viridiplantae; phylum Streptophyta; class Magnoliopsida; order Apiales; family Araliaceae; genus Panax; species Panax japonicus. Next base: position 17,118,686 of record CM035104.1, read on the forward strand.
TTATTCCGTAATAGTTATAGGATGCTTATGATGATGATAGATCGTGAACACCGAATCTGAGGTTAGAGAACCTGGATTTGGGGGCATCACAGAGGCAAACAGAAGTGTTGAAGCACTGCACAAAAGAAGGAAGATGTGTTCTACATTAAAGATCCAATCAATACTCTTCAAGATCATAGTGTTGTCTCTACCAGTCAACAAGACACTACGATCAGGTCCATGAAGACATGCATCAGAATTATAGAGTACGAATGGCTGAAGATTGAAGCATTTATAACGGTTCAATCTGAAGGTTGATATTTGTACAAAAGCTTATTGAGAGCATCGATGCAAAAGGACAACCTCTGATCGAGAAATCAGAAGGAGGAAAAAAAGTCTTTGACCTGACCAAGACATTAAAGTGACATCTATGAAGGGGTAGGTAAAACAGTAGACTGAAGTGTCAGAAAATTAAGACATGTCATATCTGCAGTCTACACCAAATAACTCTAAATCTGCGAAGCATTTCAAAGAGCTTCTAACGGCTACTTCTCAAGGGGAAGATTACGAAGGAGTATAAATATACCAGAGCTTCAACGATCAAGAGTTGCTGATGATTACGATGTTGCAGAAGCCGTGAATATCATGAACAACACTTGAGGCTGATACTCTAAAAGCTTCGTGAATATAAGCTTTATGCCAAGTTGAAGAAATGCGAGTACTAGCTTGAGGAAGTAGAATTCCTTGGGCACGTGGTATCAAGTCATGGAATATCGGTTGACCCGGCAAAGATTGAAGCTATTCAAAGCTGGGAACAATCTAAATTAGTGACCGAAGTACGTAGCTTTCTCGGCTTAGCTGGTTATTATCGGAGATTCGTGAAAGGATTTTCTCGAATTGCTACTCCATTAACTCAGTTGACTAGGAAAGATACAAAGTTCGGTTGGACCGAAGAATGTGAGAAGAGTTTTCAAGAACTCAAGAGGAGACTCATTTCAGCACATGTTCTGACAATACCATCTGGCTCGGAGGGATTTGTCATCTACAGTGATGCTTCGGGCAAAGGGTTGGGATGTGTTCTCATGCAACATGGGAAAGTCATAGCTTATGCCTCAAGACAACTCAAAGAATATGAGAGAAATTATCCTATTCATGATCTAGAGTTGGCAACTGTTGTCTTCACACTTAAAATTTGGAGGCTTTACTTGTATGGGGAGAAAGTGGATATCTTTACGGATCATAAAAGCCTCAAATATTTCTTCACTCAAAAGGAACTCAACATGCAACAATGACGTTGGCTTGAACTGTTGAAATATTATGATCATACCATCCAATACCATCCTAGAAAAGCGAATATGGTAGCTGACGGATTGAGTAAAAGATCATATGCGGGTACGAGTGCGATATTGTCAACGCAAAGGTCCATTTTGTGTGACTTGCAAAGGATGGAGATAAAGTTAAAGACTCCGGGGACCCATGTGATGATGGCGAATATATGAGTAGAACCGACTTTAATTGATTAAGTTAAAGCTGCTCAAGCTACAGACTTGGAGCTAATGCGTATGAGGAAGAAAGTGCAAGAAGGTGCTATGTCCGAAACAAGAATCGATGAAGAAGGAATACTTTGAGTTAACTCCAGATTTTGTGTTCCTAACGATCCTGATTTAAAGTATAAAATCATGATGGAGGCGCACAACACACCGTTTACAATCCATCCTGGGAGTACCAAAATGTATCATGATCTTCGTCATACATTTTGGTGGAGCAATATGAAGAGAGAGATAGCGCTGTTTATCTCAAGGTGTCTAACTTATCAACGAGTTAAAGCAGAGCATCAAGTACCATAAGGTCCATTGCAACCACTTGAAATTCCAGAATGGAAGTGGGAGCACATTACCATGGATTTCGTTACTGGTCTTCCTAAAGTTTCTCAAGGCATAGTTGCGATTTGGGTCATTGTTGATAGATTGACCAAGACCGCTTATTTCTTACCGATACGAGAAACTTATACACTTGAACGTCTTGCTCGTATATACATAAACAAGATTGTAAGACTGCATGGTATGCCAGTATCCATAATTTCTGATCGAGACCCAAGATTCACTTCACAATTTTGGGTTAGTTTGCAGAAAGCTACGGGCACAGATTTACGATTTAGCTCGGCATATCATCCTCAGACGGACGGACAGTCGAAGAGGAATATTCAAACTTTTGAAGATTTATTAAGACTTTGCGTCCTTGACTTCAAGGGAAGTTGGGATAAGTTCTTACCATTGGTGGAGTTTTCCTACAACAACAGTTATCAAGCAAGTATTGACATGGCTCCATTTGAGGCGTTGTATAGAAGAAAGTGTCGTTCTCCAGTATGCTGGGATGAGGTGGGTGAAGCAACGTTGTTGGGACCGGAGTTGGTACGTATGACTACAGAAAAGATTCAAATGATCCAACAACGTATAAAAACCTCACAAGATCGACAAAAGAGTTATGCTGATCTTCATCGAAAGGACGTGGAATTCGATATAGGAGATAATGTGTTGTTACGTGTTGCTCCATGGAAAGGAGTTACGAGATTTGGAAAAAGAGGAAAGCTCAATCCTCGATTCATCGGCCCATTTTTAATCCTCGATCGAGTGGGAATTGTGGCCTATAGACTCGCTTTACCGCCAAGTATGTCTCGTGTTCATAACGTTTTTCACATATCCATGTTACGTAAATATGTGGAAGACCCTAACCACATTATTGAGTTAGAACCAGATGAAATAGCGGAAGATTTGACGTATGAAGAGGTTCTTGTTCCAATCTTGGATAAGAAAGAACATATTCTACGCTCCAAGGTTATACCTAAAGTCAAAGTTTTGTGGAGAAACCACGATGTTGAGGAAATGACTTGGGAGTTAGAATCTGAAATGAAATCAAGGTATCCTTACCTCTTCGACATACCAGGTACGTATACTAATTTTGAGGGCGAAATTTCATAAGAAGGGGAGGTTGTAAGACCCCAACTTTTATGAATAAAGATGATTTTCTATAAATATCATTTTTGAATATTATGGAATGAATTTGATATAATGTTATAGTTGTGGGTGATATTTATAAATTTTACAAAGTACGCAAGTTGTTATATAATATTCAATTAGTCGGGGAATATTTGTTTTAACAGGGAATATTCATACAACGACACAATCATTAGTGGACCCCACAACGGAATTATTTCTGAATTGAGAAAATGACAAAAATAATTTTTGAAAATAACGACGAAAGTTTTACCGTTAACTGTTGAAACACCCGGTGTTAAAATTACAGTAATACGCGTAGTTGCATAGTAGCACACGGTATTGATTATTGATGCTTACGTGAGAAGTTACTCAGTTTTGTTCAATTATTGTTACAGTAATTGCTGCATAGTATCTAACGTTGTTTGATTCAATCACTATCAATATTTTTTAATCAATAATTGAGATGACAAAGTTATTAATATTATTATTTGCAATATTAATGATGTCTAGAATTCTGTCAAGGAGAGGTTTGGTCACCTAATTGCGCGCCAATGAGGAAAAATTCTTATTGGAAAGCCCCCTCTTTCCTGTGAACGACCTGGTCGATTAATATTGTGAATTATAATAATTATGATAAATGTTGTTAAAAATATTGAGGTAATTTTTATAAAGTATTTGATATAAATTTTTCTTATTTTATGGACCCTCATTTGCCCATTTTTTAAAATAATAGGTAAAAAAAAATTATTTAATATAATAATAGGTGGGGCCCACTGTGGAGCCCATATTTGAAAAATGTAATAAAAGGTGGCTGGAAGGTTTTTGGCTAATAGGGAGGGAGTACAAATATATATATATATATATATATATATATATATGGTTTGAAAGCTGGCAGGAGGGAGTTCAATTATTATTATTATTATTATTATTATTATTATTATTATTAGTACTATTATTATTATTATTAGTACTATTATTATTATTATTAGTACTATTATTATTATTATTATTATTATTATTATCATCTTACTTTAAAGCAACATTTTAATAGTCGGTGCAAAAAGTAGTATATAATATGCAACGAAAATAAAAATCGTTGCCAATGAATGTTGTCCATATTAGTCAACAAAATATAGCAACAAAAAAATTTTCGTTACCTACGATGAGGAGAAATCAATTGGTTAGATATTTTGCAACGAATTTCTAACGAAATTTGTTTCCAAATTTTACAACTACTTATTAATTTCGTTGCAAAAAGTGAAAGCCTGACACAATTTGCAACAAAGGACAAGTTTCGTTGCTAAACATACACTTTTAGCAACGACTTATAAAGTTGTTGCCTGAAAAATCGTTGCTAAAGCCCCATTTTTAGCAACAAATAAACTTTAATTGCCCACGATAACGGGAAAACAAGTGGCCGAAAATTTCGCAACGAATTTCTAAAGAAATTTTTCCCGCCATTGAATTAGCAATGAAATTTTGCAACGACTTATGAATTTCGTTGCAAAAAGTGAAAGCCTGACACAATTTGCAATGAAAGACAAATTTCATTGCTAAATATATACTTTTAGCAACGACTTATAAAGTCGTTGCCCGAAAAATCGTTGCTAAAGGCCCATTTTTTTGTAGAGAGATATTTTCACTGTATTAATGTTTGTTTGTGATTCAATGACTGTTGAATATGTGTGTGACAATGTGATTAGGTTATGTGCTGACTGAAATAAGCAGTATTATGTGGTATGATATATTATTCTAATCGATAAAATGATCTTAATGATGATATGTTTCGGTATAAAAGATAAAACTAAGTTGCGTACTGTAAGCAGCAGACCAGACAAGTATCCCACCTTTGCGTTTCCTTTATGCAATGGACATGAGTAAGAAAGTTTCAGATTTATATTATTATTGTACTAGATTATTAATCCTATTGTCTTATATATTATATCCGATCATTGTTTATCAACATGATATTATATTATATAACTATATATATATATATATATATATATATATATATATATATACATCTAAGGTATTTGACCAGCTAGACACAGATTTAAAAATATCGTTCAATATGATAAAACCTTTTTGTATCTAATCAAATTATTTTGGTTCGGATTCCAGACTAAGTATGAACATCCCGATCAAGGGAAAACTTTTATGCACCCAAGACGGACAGAGTGAACGATAACATCATTCTTGTATGTAGTATTGATCAATACAGGGCCCATGGGATGTACACCCTCGCGCCCGTAAGTTATGATGGTTTGCAGATGAAGTTCTGCAAAACCTTATCAAAAATTTAAAACAATGTTCATAGTACGTCACCTTAAACCTATTTATAGTCAATACGTAGTTTCAAAAATATGATATAGAGTTGTTATATTATTATTATCGGTTTAGTTTACTTCACAACTATTGAATTGTTGTAGAAGTGACGTATAAAGAAAACATTTAATTTTTTCAACTAATTATATTTATAATTGTTATTACTTGCTGGGCACTCAAATGCTCATCCTTGCTTAATTTAAATATTTTCAGCTAAGTGTGAACAACTAGAAGGTTCGGCCAAGAACAAGGGAAAAAGGAAAGCAAATAGAATATGTTTAATGATATCTTTTGTAATAGTTAAACTGTATTAAAACAATGATATGTATTATCTATCATGTAAGGAATTATAGTAAAGGTTGCGTACTTGGGATTAGACTGTGATATATGTAAATTAAGTTTGATTTTTATATTATTGTTATTATTATTAGTATTATTCCGCTCATAAAAATGATAACGTGAAGCACCGAGTTCGGGTTTCAAGTACCTAAATTTGGGGTGTCATAATAAATATTGTTGTGTTTGCATAAAAAGTTGGCATAATCAATTTTCCATAGAGAAACTACACATTCAATTCTCATCAAACTACTTCTAATAATCTGTGAATGAATACAAAAGAGTTTCCAATGTGGTAGGAATAAAAAATCAATGAAACAAATTAAGTACACGAGAGATTTCCAATGTAGGTGAGAGAGTGACTTTTTAGCTTTTTAATTCAAAATATTTTTCAGAACATAACTAATTATACTTATTGAATATGGAGAGAGAATTAGAATAAAAAATATGTGATATTTAATATTAAAGATATAATAGGAAAATATGTGTAAAAATTTGGTTATTAAAGGAAAGTGGACATTTAACATGGGACTACCCAAAATAGTAATAAGAACTTTTATCCTGGGACAGAGGGAGTAACAATAATAATAATAATAATAATAATAATAACAACAACAATAACAACAACAACAATAATAATAATAATTAATAATATTAATAATAATTATTATAACAATACTAATAATAATAATAATTATAATAATAATAATTATAATAACAACAATAACAATAATTATAACAATAATACTCCCTCCATCACATGATAAAAGTACTAGTGTACTTTTCACGCATATTAAGAAGAGGACTGAAATGACAAAATTTCCCATAATAATATATCATTAACCATTTAATAATACTCAATAAATATTGTTGTGTTTCCATAAAAAGTTGCATAATCAATTTTCCATAGAGAAACTTCACATTCAATCCTCATAAAACTACTTCTAATAATCTGTCCATGACTACAAAAGAGTTTCCAATGTGGTAGGGAAAAAAATCAATGAAACAAATTAAGTGCATGAGAGATTTCCAATGTAGGTGAGATAGTGACTTTTTAGATTTTTAATTTAAAATATTTTCAGCACAACTAATTATACTTATTGAATATGGAAAGAGAATTAGAATAATAAAAATATGAGATATTTAATGCTAAGGGTATAATAGGAAAAATTGTGTAAAAGTTTGGTTATTAAAGAAAAATGGATATTTAACATGGGACTATCCAAAATAGTAATAAGAACTTTATCTTGGGACAGAGGGAGTAACAATAATAATAACTGTCACGCCCGAGAAAATCGAGCTTTTATGCAAATTAATTTTTTATTTAATTACATTGAATAAAATAAGAAACATGTTTATTATTTCTTAGTAAGGTATTTGAAGATCGTTTTCTGACCTAGGATGAGTGTATGACTGTAGGATTTTGGATGTATGCTAGAATTAAATAGAATGAATTTCCAAGAAGAAAATAAAAATTTTCTGAGAAATTTTCGTAAAATCATTATTCATCCATTTCTGCTCAGGAATAAATTTTGAATTTCTGAGAAACGCGTAATGATTGAATTCTAAGACGAGATGAAATATCCAATAATAATTCAGTTATGACAAACATAGTTTTTCGTATGCGTACTCAAATCGAGAATGTTAGGAAAGTGAAATTTAAGAAGAGAAATGATTAAGTATAATAAAAATAATTATTATACGGGAAGAATGCGAGTATAATACAACGTGTTGTACGAGTATAATATGAAGAATAATACGATATATTATACCAATATGATACGAAGTGATTAAGAAAAGAATATGAGAATTATACGGTAGGAATAAGGAATGGTCAAAGTCTTTGCCAACAATAGTTAATGTTGATTACTAGTTAATGAACTTGGAATTTATCAAGCCCAAATGAAATAAAAAGATGACCTAATGAATAATTAAATTAAGGCCCAAAGAAATGTTAATTCAAAACTAACGTTTGGCCCAAATTGAGTTAAAACTAAGTCCAAACTAAGAACCAAACCCATGGGTCGAACTATTGATCAAGTGGGTGGATAATGGAGATGGGGCAACCCATATGGGTCACCCAATGGTGGTGAGCCGGCCACTTAGTGGCCAAGTTTCCAAAGGAGGTGGCATTTAATGCCCAAATGGTGACTCAAAAGTTTTTGGTTGATGTAAGAACTGTGAAATTTATGAATAAATATTGATAATGATATTAATAAGAATGTGAATATTTATTTTATATAAATATTTATGTGTCATGATATGAGTAACTCAATTAGATTAAATTGAATTTATGATAATTGAGAAAATGTGGGGAAATATGATGAGACTTGTGAAATGCCTTGTGTGGCATGAGAATGGAAATTATGATGGTTTAATTAAATTAAAGAATGAATGAATTAAGAAGTGAATGATTAATTAATATCATATTGTTAATTAATTGTTATTATGAGTAATATAATATAAATGAGTAAAAAAGTAATTTAATAAGATTTATATTTATTCAATTAATTGTTGTGTGCAAGATATGTGATACTTGATAGTATTATATATAGTACCTACATTCAATTAAAAAGGAAGTGTAGTGTGACACTTTAATGTGACTATGTAATATATAAAACTATATAGTAAAATTGAATGAATTATAAGTTACATAAAGGATGCTTATGTGACAACATGTATGCGTGAGAACATTAAAGATGTACTTTATGTAATATTAAATTAGAATAAATCAATGATTTGCAAAATAATAATTATTTTAATAAGTAAGTATAATTGGAATAATAATGTTTTGTGGAAATAATGAGTTGTTCATACCCAACTAATTATATCTCAACCTAATTTAAATATTATTTGGACTAACCCAATGTACATGGATTATATGATTTTGTGTATATGTAACCATAACTAAACCTAGATAATAACATTGAGACATTAAAAATTGAATTTTTGAGTCAAATTAGTAACCAACATTATAAATGCTGAGGACCAATTGCTAGAGCGATGTACTTAAAATTTTTGTCCTAAAATATTAGTCCAATTAGCCTTCATTTAGCCGCATAGTAGGCCATTAGCCTATCCCTACCTTGCCAAAAATTAGAGTTACCAATGATGGTGGTAAGAATGGCTGAAGATGTAGGAGGTAAAACTTTCCACCAACTTCTCATTGTTCAATGGCTTCTTCTACCATATGTTAGTTCAAACCTTAGGGCAAAGTCCAATGTTTGGTCAATAACTTGGCTATATATAGTAGTTCTCCCTTCTCAATTTCCAGTTGCTAGAATTTGTATCAGTTCAATATAGAGAGAGTGAGTGTTGTGAAATTAAAGAGCAATTAGAGGTTGTGAGAGTAAAAGCTAGCAATTTTAGCCTCAAGAGGTAACATTATTGTTGAACATGTTCTTGATTTTAAGATTTTCAAGTTTTAGAATTTACATGAATTTCTTATTAATTAGTTTGGTAACTGTTATCCATGTGTTATCTGAGTTTATATGCATGTTGTCAGGGATAAGTATGTGAATGTTATTCCTATTTATATATGATTTGATTATGATATATATGAATGAATATGAAAGTGTTCTTGCATTAAGAAAAGCTGTAAAGTCCTTTGATAGATAATAGAAACATGTGTACAAGGACTTAGAATGAATTGATCAAGTTTGTTAGGTTGATCCTACATAAACAAAATAGCGTTGTAAAGTCCTTAAAAAGAAATGATGTACAAGGACTATAAACATAGAAAGATCAAGCATGTTAGGTTGATCTTATGATGTGATAGATAGGCTTGTCTGATCGTCGAGCACTGCACCAAAAATAGGAGTCTGCCAGGAGAGTCAAGGAAAACTCGAGAGCTGTTGAGGCAGAATCGTAGTATGCAAGATAGTAGATCTTGGAGTTCGTAGACTGCCAGGAGAAACGATGAAGGATCGTAGTGTGTCGAGTAGAACTTCCTCGGAGCCGAAGTCTGCTGAGGAAGTCATATTCAGAATCATAGAGACAGCCTGCCTACGAGCCGACCGAACATCTGCCGAAGCCAATTCAGAAACGTCGACTGCACTTGTAGTCATAGAGGCTACTAATACCGAAGTCAAGTCAAGGATCGTAGACTACACTCTGAGTCGTAGAGTCTATTGATTACATGCAGAGATCGTAGTCGAGCAAGATCAGATGACGACAACAAGCACAAGGCAGAAATCGTAGAGTGTTAAGATCTGATCTAGGAGTCGTAGTGTCTGCACAGCCAAAATAGAATCATAGAGTGCAGAACTATGACCTCAATAGATGTGCTCACAATGCCAAGGCAGAATCGTAGAGCAAATACGATTATCAACAAATGAGCACTCCCTAGAATATCCAAAGGAATGAAACCTCTAGTTGGCACTACAAAGATACATCCCATCATAGAGGAAACCAGAGAGCACTCAATGAATGACATGCAAGCTAATAGAAGATCTAAGTACAAACCCAATCAGAATCCAGATTGAGTTGTGAAGCCATTCAGGATGAAGTCTTCCACAAGGAGATCAGAACAAGACTTTAGTAAATGACTAAGGAAAGTCAGCAAGTGCAGTAGCTGTCAAATAGACAGAAGATGATGATCTTGGAAGTAACCAGGATCGTAGTGTTTGCCAAACAAAGAAAGAACTGATGAAGTGCATACAGAGACACTGGAAAACTTCTGAAGAACAAGGCTAAAGTGATTAAGCATTGGGTCAGTCCATTGATGATAAGTGAACGGGAGATCACAAGGAGAAAGCGAGCTGGATACGCCACAAATCTAAAGTGTCTTGCTATTCAGAAGGGGTCAGAACAAAGAAGTCAAGTCATCAGTCTCTGAGAGCTGTTGAGGCAAACAGAAGTGTTGAAGCATTGCACAAAAGACGGAAGAGGTGTTCTACATTGAAGATCCAATCAACACTCTTCAAGATCGTAGTGTTGTCTCTACTAGTCAACAAGACACTATGATCAGGTCCATGAAGACATGCATCAGAATTGTAGAGTACGAATGGCTGAAGATTAAAGCATTGACAACGGTTCAATCTGAAGGTTGATATTTGTAGAAAAGCTTATTGAGAGCATCGATGCAAAAGGACTACCTCTGATCGAGAAATCAGAAGGAGGAAAAAAGTCTTCGACCTGCCCAAGACATTAAAGTGACATCTATGAAGGGGTAGGTGAAACAGTAGACTAAAGTGTTAGAAAAGTAAGACATGTCATATCTGCAGTCTAGACCAAATAATTCGAAATCTGCGAGGCATTTCAAAGAGCTTCTAACGGCTACTTCTCAACGGAAATATTGGGAAGGAGTATAAATATGCCAGAGCTTCAAAGATCAAGAGTTGCTGATGATTGTGATGTTGCAGAATTGTTGAGTTGGTTAAAATGCTAACGTTGACTCTACTAGTTCCACCCGAGCTTAAATAGAATAAGTCTTTGTGACAGTGAGACTATGAAGGTGGAAGTGAAGCAACTTTGAAAATGGACTCGAATAGATCAAAGCTTCACTCAACAAAGATAAGAATGCCCACTGAATTGGCATCTAAGCTGAGAGACGAGAAAGACAAGAAGATAACATTCAGAAGAGTGACAAAGCACAAGGCAGATCCCAAGAGCCACTCTACGATTCACCATGAACCCAAAGCTGAAGCAGAGCAAGTGCAGAACCATGTTTGCCAACATGTTGAGAAGGGTTCAGGAAATGGTGATGGTGCACAGCTGGCAATATATAAAGATGAGCAGAACGTAAGAAGTTTAGCTGCACCAAAGATGATGTGGTCCAGTCTCAAAGTGTAAAGAAAAAGAGGACCACACCAAGCTGCTAAGTACAAAAGATGATAAAGCTTAAAGACATCTTAGCAGCCCAGCACCAACTACAACAATAACAACAACAACAAGAAGCCAGGGCCTGAGGGGTCCTTGTCCGAATGGACTAAATGAAGTTCCAAGCCTGCTAGGCTTGAAGAGTTCCTAGGGAACTAGAGACGTTCCAAGGCTACTGGCCTTGAAGAGTTCTTTGTGAACTGAAGTCCCAAGGATGCTGGCCTTGAAGGAATCTTAGTGATTCAGGGTGCTGCCCTTCCTTAATAGAAATCCTGCTAGTTGAAATTAGAAGAGTGGATTAGTAGCTTGAGCCTCTGAACCACTTAAAACCACTTGTGTCTTTTACATTATGTCATTTACATTATGTCTATTTAACTACTATAACTGCTATATATATTTTAACTGCTTACAACCAAACTAACTCTACGAACAATGTATGTATGATTATGAATATATCAATGAAGGAGATCTTTTACTTATTCCGCCGTGCTTGAAAAGATTCTTATGTTTGTCATATGCTAATTTAATAGAAATACAAAATAAAAGAGAAAAGTGTTTGAAATTAAAAAGGATCTATTCAACCCCCCTTCTAGATCTATTGTGCATACTGTGAACTAACAATTGGTATCAGAGCATGTTCTCATGCTATATTCAAAAGCTAATCGCTTTGAGTCTGATCCCAGGCACAAACATTGTTCTAAACTTAGTTTAGTAGTAAGCCACTTGATATATACAGATGACCTCACACGTTGGAAATATTGTGTACAGTTAAATGTGTATTTACACCTGAAGTTGCTCAGATTGGTCCATGTTCTCAAACATTATATCAACAAGACCAATCCTAGCCTGCATTCAATCTTGTAGTCTGAAGACTAGACGAGATAGCCCAAAAAACATCAACAACACAGAGCCTAGCATCCACTAGCCTGAAAGATGAAAAGGCCATACATGCTAAGAAATGCTTATCGAGAGAAGAAAGAAGTTCTTCTTAAACACGTGTCTGGCCAACCAGCAGCTGGGTGAAAACTTTGTGAACTGAAGGATGTCAAATAACTAAAGATGCTGAGATTCTCAGGCTGCATCTTCACGACCACGACTAATTGATTAAAAGCCAACAAGAGCAATAAGCTGTCAGGAGCAAATGTGAAGCTATGCGCATCAATGCCTAAACTCAGTATATTAAAGGTAAATCACTGTTAAGAAACTGACAATAAAAAGGTACGGTTCCTCACTATTATAAATGTGTACATCATAAATGCATCTTCTTATGAACTATAACTATATTCTGTCAAGGAGTCATAATCTACCTAAAAAGGTGAAGAGAGAAAGTACCCTGAGGATAGAAACTCAAATACCTATAAACTTTCTCTCCATCCAAGTTTTAGGTTGAAGATGACATCTTTAAGGAAATCCAAAATGGGTCATAAGAGCATCACATGCCAAAGTAATTCTATGTGGAGTAATCTTTTTTGATGGGTTAGTATATATGTACAAACCTATGTTCTAAGTGTTTGATAACCCACTGAGTATGATCAGTTCTACAAGTGTATCTTGATGATTTGCAGAAACTGATCACCTCCATGAATCAACAAGATACACATAAATTGTAGAGTTGATTTTCACTCTATGAACACTCAAACATTGTGAACATAACTAAGCAAATGATGAAACCATCAAAGAGAAAGAGTGTGTTATTAAAATGACAAATCTTACACACACTCACCTTCATGCATCTCAAAATGTATTATCTAAAACTAGTAGCGTGCATGAATATGAACATTGATGACAAATGTGATGATTATCCAAATATGAGGAACATGGATTTAGAAAACTAGCCTAGCAGGACCCATTTAATTATGGGTACCAAATATAGAAATGTATCTAACCTGCAGGTACTTGGTCTGTCTAACCACATTAAGGAACGCTGAAGCAGAAGACTTCAGTCAAGAAGACTCAACCAGCAGAAGGCTAAGGACTATTCAGAAGAGATTCTAATAAAAGTCCTATATGTCCAAGCCTGTCCTTGAAGACCCGCTGAGCTAACCAAGAATGGAGCTCACATGGCTACTAATCTGTATATGGAAGCAGGCCATTCAACCAAAAATGAAAAGGGTCTTATGTGCTCAAAAGTAAGCAAAGAATGCTATATGAGAAGAATCCTCAAAGAAGCTCACATCAGAGGATTATCGAGCATCAGTCAAGTGAACTCATTACGGGAGCAGAACTTCACACGCACAAGACTGTCAAAGAAGACTACATTCGTAGTACTGTCACACGCATAAGACTGTTAAGAGTGATCAGTCCTGAAAATATCCATGCCTACGATATAAGGAGATCTAAGTGATAATTATGATTCCAGTCAGAAGAAGATATACGAGGCTGCCTTCAAATGAACCTAAAGTAAAGGGAATCACGTCTATCTGGGAAGACAACATCAACCATGGGGGAGCAGTGATATGTTAAGAAACAACAATACTGAGATATACTATGAAGCAATGTACCAGCTACAGAGTCTCAAAACTGTGTGTCTGATGAACCAAATGAAGATCCATAGTCAGTAGGAACGTCTCAAAACGTACTACTGATAACCTATCAGCCACCCAACTCAAAATCGTGGAGTGCCTATGATCAAGCATCTGATCACAGTGTAGAAGCAGGAGGACACCACGATTATATCAAATGCAATTGTCCAAAGTTGGTAGAGGACCTCCCCAATAGAAAATGTCAAAAGAGATGTCAGTGAAAATTTCTCCTAAAGTACTTCATCTGAAAAGCGCCTCAGGGACAAACCTGACCCTTAGCTCACTCTAAGAGGTTGGTCCTTCCTGAGCTACCTTTACCCAGAAGAATTACTTGATCAAATTCATCTCAAGGACCAAGACAGTCAACGATCGCAGAGTAGAGTTTGAGAGAACTCAACGATAGTAAGGTAACTTCAACGATCGTAGTGCAACATCATCGATTGTAGAAGCAGACTTGATGACCGCAGTCCTACCAGAGTATACTCCAGTTCACGAGGAGCTTGAGAAACGGGACAATTGCTCAACCATTCAGACAATGAGGAGACAAGTTTGAATATATCAGTGATCAATCTATGCTGCGTCAAGATGAGGATTAATGTCAAAACCATCCACTGCAGCATCTCTCAAAAGTTGATTGTTGAGTCAACAAAGGAAAACATAGAGTTCATAGCTGCTCTATCATGCCACTCTACGAACCAAAAAGGTCAACGGTCAATCCACGTCAATCAAACGTCTACTCTCTTAAAGGAAATATCTAACTGAAAAGTTATGGGGAGTTACAGCTCATTACAGGACTTCGTGCAACCAATGGTTGGTTGATACCTCACTGATTATGCAGAGGTAGAAAGAACTATCATTAAGACAAATTCAAAATCTGCAAATAGTTATCTGAAACCATCGAACCTTTCTCCTTCCCATTTTTCAAACCCTAAAATCCTCTCAAAAGCCAAAATCAATTAACCTTCCAGAGGCTCGCCCAAATCACAATCAGTCATCTCTCAACAAACCCTCTGAATCAAACACCCGTATTCCTTGAACTATTAAAATGGAAGATTGGCGAGTTATCACTGACATTCAGCTCAGAACCAAGTCGTTTAAGAATTTCAAAAAAAAAGTTTAGAGACATTCTCGAACTTGTACAGAAAGATGGATTCTGAGAATGTCTTGAGGCAATCACTCGAGTATATGTTGACCTGCTTAAAGAGTTCTACTTAAATGCTTCCATAAACTCTGGAACCCTTTCTACTAAGGTCAAAGGTCAGTCTCAAAAGCTAAAATCTTCTGACCTCAATCAATGCCTAGGTTTTCCTAACCAAGGACTGAAGAGCCTTGATGATGTTGATACGGAACAAGCAAAGGAGATCATGGGGTACCAAAGGATCCCTAGTCTGAACGACATAAAGAAGAAGGAGTTTTTGGAAGAGTTCGAGTTCCTTGCATAGATAGTGGGCAAATGTATTTTATGCAAGGATACTGTACATAATACTGTACTTGATCAGCAGTTGAAAATAATGTTTGCAATAGTTCTGAAGAAACAAATTAATTTTGGAGTTATTCTGTTTGATCAAATCTCCAAGTAGGTAGAAAAGGCTAAGCTAAAGAAGTCTACAGAAAAACCTCTGACAAAGGTGTTTCATGGAAGATTGCTGAGCATTGTAATGAAGAAGAAGCTAGGAGGCAAGACCAAGGATGATGAAGGAGAGCTTCTGAACGTTCACAAAGTGATGTCTCCACAACTATTTGTGAATTAGAAGAAAAACCCCAAGGAAAACCGAAGGCTGACATCTGGGAGCAGCAGTAGGGCCTCTACAAAGAAGAGGAAGGCAGAAGAGGCAGAAAGCTCTGAGTCTGATGATTCTGTACCAACAACAAGCTCACCAGCCAAGAAGAAATCCAGAGGTGTGAAGAAAACCAAGGCTCCACCAAGGAGTCTCTCCATCAAAGATAAGGTTGAAGAAGAAAGAGCCCTAACTGCTGAAATAACAAAGAGGAGAAGTAACAGATTACTTCAAGGCCATCCAACAAGAAAGCCAAGGTGACAATCAAACCAGTCTAAGTTTTCGAAGACAATACATCTGATGAAGAGAATGATGTAGAATCAAAAGAAGAAAAGGCAACTGACAATCTCAAGGCTGAGTCCCCACAGACCAAATCCAGCAGTGAAGGTGAAGCTGGATTAATGAATGAAAATTCAACATTTGCTAATGAAGAGGAATGCTCAAGCCCTGTGGCTAATCCTCAGAGCAGTCACTCTGCTGATGAAGAAGAGATTCAAGATGAACCAACTCCATCCCCAAATGTAACTGCCCCAACAAGCCCAGATAATGTGCCAGACAATGCTGTTTCAAGAGAAGAAGAACATGCCCCTTTCAATCCTGAAAGCCACCATGATGGCTCAAAAGGTGATAAGTCCAAAGAAGAAGGGTCTGTCCCTGCCCTTGATGAACCCCAAGGAAGCTCATCTGATGAACCAAAAGCTTCTAAGTCTGAAGAGGAAGAAGAGTCTGACTCTCCCAAAATTGAACCTCCAAGAAGAAGGAAGAGCTACAGACTGCAAGCCAAATTTGCCTCTAAAAGGAGCAGTGATCACTCCAATGCTATCATTGAACTAAGTGATGATGCGTCTGTATCAAAGGATGAAAGTACTGAAGATGGAACCAGTGGTGAAGAAGATGAATCAGAAGAAGATCTTGCTGAAGAAGGTTCTAAAAATGAAATGCAGCAAGAAGGATTTTTGTTGGAAATGATCAAGATGGTTCATGTTCTGAAATAGAAGAAATGAAGAATGACTCCAATTCTGAAAATCAGGAATCAGAGGAACCAGAACTCCATCCCGTCCTCTCTCCAGCAAAATTCGCCTGGAGAATAGTGGTAGAAGTCTCGAATAAACCACCAGAAGCTCCACCAGAAAGATGGGTGAACTATGGAGATGAGCATATCAAGGTGGTAAGAATGACTACCTTTGATATAGCTAAAAACTAGAATAATATGGAGCTATACTGCACGACCATTCTCTATAATCCTGATGACTTGCTAATGAGATGGTTCTTCCAATGGATGCCATGGCTAAAGGCCCATACTGAAAAGGATGGAAGCTATTTTAGTTGGTGTTACTCTCACTTTCCAAGCATGGAGCTGGTGGCACACAACTTTCCAAGGGTAAAGAGTTTTGCTACAAAGATGATCACAAACCAGCCCCACTTCAAAGTCTATCGTCATGCTAGAAATCATTATATCCCTTACAATCGTAGAGTGGACTTTGAAGGAAGAAGGATCATGACCAAGGAGATGATTGTAGAGTCTGTTCACTCTACTGCTGATGGTGTTCAAGGTCAATACCAGAAGCCTCCATCTGCTCAAGCACTACTGATAGACATTCCTTCACCCTCGACCAACGATTGGAACTCAACGATTCTTCAGATTCTCAATACCTTTAAAAATATGTCCAAGGATGTAGATCGTAGAGTTCAATCTAATGTTCAACAGGAGACTGCTCAACCAGATGATCAAGTATATATAGAGAAGGAGCTGATGAAAAACTTTGATGAACTGAGTGAGAAAATATCTCTATTCACTGAAGAGTCACAGAAGCTGACAGCAGCAGGAGATAATTCATTCCAGAACAAACTTCAAGCTACTATGGCTGATGTATCTCTCAAACTCAAAGAAAGAGATAACATATATCTGAAGGTCATGCATAATCAGAAGGCAGAAGCTCTACGAGCACAAAAGGCCAATGAAGAGCAAATCCAAGCCCTCTCTGACAAGATTGATGACATGAAGTAGTATTTCTCAGTGCAACTTGAGCTAGGCCAACATGAACTCAAATTTAAAGTTGCTAACTCCTCCTACTTGATGGAGCAGCTCATGACCAACATGGAGCGAGCAGCTCTCCTAGATGATTAATAAAAAAAAGGGGAAAAAAGAGGCAGAAAAAGAGGCAGATCAAGAGGCATTCGAAGAAGAGCAAAAGGAAAGGTGAGAAGAAGTCAAAGAAGAAGATAGCACGAGAAGAGGCAGAGTCATCTTCTGAGGGGGAGCCAAAGAATGATTAACCTACGTATGCCGAAGGTGATGGGGAGCCAAAAGGAGAAGATAAGCATACATCTGAGGGGGAGCAAAAGCTAGAAAGCCAAACAGATGATTAGCTGATCAGCAGAATCCTGGAACCATATATGTAGCCAAAAGAGGTACATCTCTAACTAGTTAGGTATGTTCTGGATCCAGGATGTAAAATGTCAGTGTATTAAATTCCATATCATTATAAATAACATTCATGATTATCTGTTTTAGAAATATAGCTGCTCACTATATATAAGATTCATTCATAACATACATATGCACTTATTGTTTTTGTCATAATCAAATAGGGGAGATTGTCAGAAATAAGCATGTGAATGTTATTCCTATTTATATATGATTTGATTATGATATATATGAATGAATATGAAAGTGTTCTTGCATTAAGAAAAGCTGTAAAGTCCTTTGATAGATAATAGAAACATATGTACAAGGACTTAGAATGAATTGATCATGTATGTTAGGTTGATCCTACATAAACAAAATAGCTTTATAAAGTCCTTAAAAAGAAATGATGTACAAGGACTATAAACATAGAAAGATCAATCATGTTAGGTTGATCTTATGATGTAATAGATAGGCTTGTCTGATCGTCGAGCACTGCACCAGAAATCAGAGTCTACCAGGAGAGTCAAGGAAAACTCGAGAACTGTAGAGGCATAATCGTAGTCTGCAAGATAGTAGATCTCGGAGTTCATAGACTGCCAGGAGAAACGATGAAGGATCGTAGTGTGTCGAGTAGAACTTCCTCGGAGCCGAAGTCTGCTGAGGAAGTCATGTTCAGAATCGTAGAGACAGCCTGCCTACGAGCCGACCGAACATCTGCTGAAGCCAAGTCAGAAATGTAGACTACACTCGGAGTCGTAGAGGCTACTAATGTCGAAGTCAAGTCAAGGATCGTAGACTACACTCTGAGTCGTAGAGTCTATTGATTAAATGCAGAGATCACAGTCATGCACGATCAGATGAAGATAACAAGCATAAGGTAGAAATCGTAGAGTGTAAATATCTGATCTAGGAGTCGTAGTGTCTGCACAGCCAAAGCAGAATCATAGAGTGCAGAACTATGACCTCAACAGATGTGCTCACAATGCCAAGGTAGAATCGTAGAGAAAATATGATTCTCAACAAATGAGCACTCCCAAAATATCCAAAGGAATGAAGCCTCTGGTTGGCACTGTAAAGATACATCCCATCATAGAGGAAACTAGAGAGCACTCAACGAATGGCATGCACGCTAACAAAAGATCTAAGCACAAACCCAATCATCATCCAGATTTAGTTGTGAAGCCATTCAGGATGAAGTCTTCCACAAGGAGATCAGAAGAACACTTCAGTAACTGACTAAGGAAAGTCAGCAAGTGCTGTAGCTGTCAAATAGACAGAAGACGATGATCTTGGAAGCAACCAGGATCATAGTGTTTGCCAAACAAAGAAAGAACTGATGAAGTGTATACAAAGACACTGGACAACTTCTGAAGAACAAGGCTAAAGTGATTAAGCATTTGGTCAGTCCATTGATGATAAGTGAATGGGAGATCACAAGGAGAAAGTGAGCTGAACATGCCACAAATATGAAGTGTCTTGCTATTCAGAAGGGGTCAGAACAAAGAAGTCAAGTCATCAGTCTCTGAGAGCTGTTGAGGCAAAAGAAGTGTTGAAGCACTGCACAAAAAAAGGAAGAGGTGTTCTACATTGAAGATCCAATCAACCCTCTTCAAGATCGTAGTGTTATCTCTACCAGTCAACAAACAATTAGGTCCATGAAGACATGCATCAGAATCGTAGAGTACAAATGGTTGAAGATTTAAGCATTGATAATGGTTCAATCTGAAGGTTGATATTTGTACAAAAGCTTATTGAGAGCCTCGGTGCAAAAGGACAACCTCTGATCAAGAAAACAGAAGGAGGAAATAAAGTCTTCGACCTGCCCAAGATATTAAAGTGACATCTCTGAAGGGGTAGGTGAAATAGTAGACTGCAGTGTCAGAAATGTAAGACATGTCACATCTGCAGTCTACACCAAATAACTCAAAATCTGCGAAGCATTTCAAAGAGCTTCTAACGGCTACTTCTCAACGGGAATATTGTGAAGGAGAATAAATATGCCAGAGCTTCAACGATCAAGAGTTACTGATGATTGCGATGTTGTAGAATCATTGAGTTGGTTAAAATGCTAATGTTGACTCTACGAGTTCCACCTGAGCTCAAATAGTTCTCAGTGACAGTGAGACTACGAAGGTGGAAGTGAAGCAACTTTGAAGATGGTCTCGAACAGATCAAAGCTTCACTCAATAAAGATAAGAATGCCCACTGAATTGGAATCTAAGCTGAGAGCCGAGAAGGACAAGAAGATAGCATTCAGAAGAGTGGCAAAGCACAAGGCATATCCCAAGAGCCACTCTACGATTCACCATGAACCCAAAGCTGAAGCATAGCAAGTGCAAAACAATACTGCCAACATGTTGAGAAGGGTTCAGGAAATGGTGATGGTGCACACCTGATAATATACAAAGATGAGCAGAACGTAAGAAGATCAGCTGCACCAAAGATGATGTGGTCCAGTCTCAAAGCAGAAAGAAAAAGAGGACCACACCAAGTTGCTAAGTAAAAAAGATGATCAAGCTTAAAGATATCTTAGCAGCTCAACACCACCACCACCACCACCACCAACAACAACAACAAGAAGCCAGGGCCTGAGGGGTCCTTGTCCGAAGGGACTAAATGAAGTTCGAAGCCTACTGGGTTTGAAGAGTTCCTAGGGAACTAGAGATGTTCCAAGGGTGCTGGCCTTGAAGAGTTCTTAGTGAACTGTAGTCCCAAGGTTGCTGGCCTTGAAGGAATCTTAGTAATTTAGGGTGCTGCCCTTCCTTAGTGGAAATCCTGCTAGTTGAAAGCAGAAGAGTGGATTAGGAGCTTAAGCCTCTGAACCACTTAAAACCCCTTATGTCATTTACATTATGTCATTTACATTATGTCTATTTAACTGCTATAACTGCTATGTATGTTTTAACTGCTTACAACTGAACTAACTCTACGAACAATGTATGTATGATTATGAATATATCAATGAAGGGGATCTTTTACTTATTTCGTTGTGCTTGAAAAGATTCTTATGTTTGTCATATGCAAATTTAATAGCAATACTGTCAGGAATAAGCATGTGAATGATATTCCTGATTACATATTATTTGATTATGATATATATATATATATATATATATATATATATATATATGAATTAATAATATGGAAGTATGCTTGCATTAAGAAAATTAGTAAAATCCTTTGATAGATAATAGAAATATGTATACAAGGACTTATAATGAATTGATCAAGTATGTTAGGTTGATCCTACATAAGTAAAACAGCTTTGTAAAGTCCTTACAAAGAAATGATGTACAAGGACTATAAATATAGAAAGATCAAACATGCTAGGTTGATCTTATGATTTAATAGATAGGCTTGTCTGATCGTCGAGTACTGCACCAGAGATCGTAGTCTGCTAGGAGAGTCAAGGATAACTCGAGAGCTATCTAGGCAGAATCATAGTCTGCAAGATAGTAGTTCTCAGAGTTCGTAGACTTCCAGGAGAAACGATGAAGGATAGTGGTATATCGAGAAGACCTTCCTCGGGATCATAGTGTGCTGAGGAAGTCATGTTCAGAATCGTAGAGACAGCTTGCCTACGAGCCGACCGAATATCTGCCGAAGCCAAGTCAGAAATGTAGACTACACTCCGAGTCGTAGAGTCTACCGATGCCAAAGCCAAGTCAAGGATCATAGACTACAATTGAGATCGTAGAGTCTACTGATGCCGAAGCTATGTCAAGGATCGTAGACTACACTCTGAGTTCGTAGAGTCTATTAATTACATGCATATATCATAGTCGAGCAAGATCAGATGAAGACAACAGCGCAAGGCAGAAATCGTAGAGTGTCAAGATCTGATCTCAAGATTGTAGTGTCTGCACAGCCGAAGCTGAATCGTAGAGTGCAGAACTACGACCTCAATAGAAGTGCTCACAATGCATCGGCAGAATCGTAGAGCAAGTATGATTCTCAACTAATGAGCACTCCCAGAATATCCAAAGGAACAAATCCTCTGGTTGGCAATACGAAGATACATCCTACCTGAAGGGAACAAGAGAGCACTCAACGAATGGAATGTAAGCTTACAGAAGATCTAAGCACCAACCCAATCAGCATCAAGATTGAGTTGTAAAACCATTCAAGATGAAGTCTTCCACAAGATGATCATAAGAAGACTTCAGTAACTGACTAAGGAAAGTCAGCAAGTGCAGTAGCTTTCAAGTGAACAGAAGACAACGATCTTGGAAACAACCGAGATCGTAGTGTTTGCCAAACAAAGAAAGAACTGATGGAAAGTGAACCGAGATACTGGTTAGTCTCTGAAGAAAAAGGCTAAAGTGATTAAGCGTAGGGTCAGTCCATTGATGATAAGTGAACGAGAGAGCACAATGAGAAAGTGAGCTAGACGCGCCACAAATATGAAGTGTCTTGCTATTCAGAGGGGACTAGAGCAAGGAGTTAGGCCATCAGTCTATGAGAACTGTGGAAGCAAACAGAAGTGCTGAAGCACTGCACAATGGAAGGAAGAGGTGTACTACATTGAAGATCCAATCAACACTATTCAAGATCGTAGTGTTAACTCTACCAGTCAATGAGCAACACTCAACAAGACACTACGATCAGGTCCTTGAAGACAAGCATCAGAATCGTAGAGTTTCGAACACCCGAAGATTGAAGCATTGGCAACGGTTCAAACTGAAGGATGGTATTCGCACAAAAGTTTATTGAGAGAATCGTTGCAAAAGGACAACCTTTGATCGAGAAATCAGAAGGTGGAAGTAAAGTCTTCAACCTTCCCAAGACATTAAAGTGACATCTCTGTTGGGTAGGTGAAACAATAGACTGCAGTGTCAGATAAAGTATGACATATCACATCAGCAGTCTACCTCTGTCAACTCAAAATCTGTGAAGATATTTGAATAGCCTTCAATGGCTACTTTCCAACGGAAGGATTGGGAAGGAGTATAAATCAGGAAGAGCTTCAAAGATCGAGGGTTGCTGGAGTTACTGAGTTTGGAGAGAAGGTGGATTGTACTCAACCATGTAAGATAGTGAGTCCGAAGGCTCACTCTACGATCCACCAAGAACACTCAGATTCATGCAAAGGAAGAAGTAGAAGTGAGAGTTTTACTACAAGAAGAGTGTTCTGAACTGCCAAGAGAAAGAAGAGCATCATGTCATCTTGGTCTCCATCATGGGAAGACTCTAAGTACAATAGAGAAGAGCTCATAGTCATCTTAGGAAGTCCATCATGAGAAGACATCAAGTATCAAGAAGGGAGATCGCAAACATCATCATGCTGACAAGCATGAGAAAGTTTCTAAGTACCAAGAAGAAGAACTTACAGTCATCTTGGAAACTTATCATGTACAGCCATCATGTATCAAGAGGAAAGATCTTCAAGGCAGTCATCAAGGGATCATCCGAAGTGGTTGAGTAACTAAAGAAATTGAGCATCATGCAACACTTAACTGCACTTCAAGGATGATCACGCCAAGCTGCTAAGTACAGAAGATGTTCAGAGCATGAAGACATCTTAGAAGCTCAGCACCAACTCCAACAAACAAACAAATTACTCAACAGAAGCCAGGGCCTGAGGGGTCCTTGTCCGAAGGGACTAAATGAAGCTAGGGCCTGAGGGGTCCTTGTCCCAGAGGGACTAAACGAAGTTCCAAGCCTGCTGGGCTTGAAGAGTTCCTAGGGAACAAGAGGAGTCTCAAGGCTGCTGGCCTTGAAGGAATCTTAGTGATTTAGAGTTCTTCCCTTCCTTAGTGGAAATCCTGCTAGTTGAAAGCAGAAGAGTGGATTAGGAGCTTGAGTCTCTGAACCACTTAAAATCCCTTATGTCTTTTACATTATGTCATTTACATTATGTACTATAACTGCTATGTTTGTTTTAACTACTTACAACTAAAATTACTCTACGAACAATGTATGTATGATTATGAATATATCAATGAAGGGGATCTTTTACTTATTCCGCTGTGCTTGAAAAGATTCTTATGTTTGTCATATGCTAATTTAATAGCTATACAAAATAATAGAGAAAAGTATTTGAAATAAAAAGGATCTATTCAACCCCCCTTCTAGATGTATTGTGCCTACTAGGAACTAACAATTGGTATCAGAGCAGGTTCTCATGCTATATTTAAAAGCTAATCGCTTTGAGTCTGATCCCAAGCACAAACATTGTTCTAAACTTAGTTTAGTAGTAAGTAACTTGTTATATACAGATGAGCTCACACGTTGGAAATATTGGGTATATGTAAATGTGTATATTCACCTGAAGATGCTCAGATTGGTCCCTGTTCTCGATTACTACATCAACAAGACCAATCCTTGCCTGCAGTCAATCTTGTAGTCTGAAGATCAGACGAGAGAGCTCAAGAGACATCAATGACAAAGAGTCAAACATCCACCAGTCTGAAAGATGAAGAGGCTATACATGCTAAGAAATGCTTATCAAGAGAAGAAAGAAGATCTTCTCAAACTTATGTCTGGCCAACCAGCAGCTGGGTACAAACTTTGTAAACTAAAGGATGTCAAAGATTTTAATGCAGAGATTTTCTTGGCCTACATCTTCAAGACCACGACTGAGTGATTAAAGGCCAACACGGGTAATAAGCTGTCTAGAGCAAAAGTGAAGCTATGCACATCAATGCCTAAACTGAGTATATCTAAGATAAATGACTGTTAAGAGACTGACAATAAAAAGGTACGGTTTCTCACTATTACATGTGTTCATCACAAAAGCACCCTCTTATGAACCATAACAGTATTATGTCAAGAAGTCATAATCTACCTAAAAAGGTTAAGAGAGAAAGTACCTTAAGGATGGAAACTCAAATGTCTATAAACTTTATCTCCATCCAAGTTTTAGGTTGAAGATGACATCTTGAAGGAAATCAGAAATGGGTCATAAGAGCATCACAGGTCAAATGAATTATATGTGAAGTAATCTTTGCTGGTGGGTTAGTATGTATGTACAAATCCTTGTTTTGAGTGTTTGATAACACACATAGTTTGATCAGTTCTACAAGAGTATCTTGACGATGTGTAGAAACTGATCACCTCCATGAATAAACTAGATACTCTTAAATCGTAGAGTTGATTCTCACTTTGTGAACACCTAAACATTGTGAACATAACCCAGCAAATGATGAAACCATCAAAGATAAAGTGTGTGTTATTAAATGTCAAATCTTACACATACTCACCTTCATGCATAGCAAAATGTATTATCTAAAACTAGTCTTATTCATGAATATGATGTTGGTGATAAATGTGATGATTATCCAAATAAGAGGAACAGGGGTTTAGAAAACTAATCTAGCAGGACCCATTTAATTATGGGTACCAAAAATAGAAATATTCAAACCTGCAGGTACTTGGTCAGTCTGACCACACTAAGGAATGCTGAAGCAGAAGACATCAGTCAAGAAGACTCAACCAACAGAAGGCTAAGGACTGTTCAGAGATGATTCTGATAAAGTTCCTATTTGTCCAAGCCTGTCCTTGAAGACCTTCTGAGCTAACAAGAATGGAGTTCACATGGCTGCTAATCTGTGTATGGAAGTAGGCCAATCAACTAAAGGATCCCATGTGCTCAAGAGCAAGCAAAGAATGCTATATGAGAAGAATCCTCAAAGGAGCTCACAACAGAGGATCATTGAGTTTAAGTCAAGAGGAGTTCATTACAAAAGTAGAATCTCACAAACACAAGACTGTTAATGAAGACTACGATCATAGTGCTGACAAAAGATCGTAGAGTGATCAGTCTTGAAGATACCCATGCCTACGATACAAGGAGATTTATGTTATGATGATGATTCCAGTCAGAAGGAGATATGCAGGGCTGCCCTCAAATGAGTCTAAAGCAAAGGGAATCACATCTATCCGGGAAGACAACTTCAACCATAGGGAGCAGTGATCTATTGAGAAACAACAACATTGAGTTATACTATGAGGAAATATACCAGCTAAAAAGTTCCAAAACTTTGTGGCTAATGAACCAAATAAAGATCCATAGTCAGTAGGAACGTCTCAAAATGTACTACTAATAACCCTTCAGCCACCCAACTTAAAATCGTGGAGTGCCTACGATCAAACATCTGATCACAGTGTAGAAGAAGGAGGACACCACGATTACAATAAATGCAATTGTCCAAAGTTGGTAGAGGAACTCCTCATCAGAAAAGGTCGAATGAGATGTCATTGCAAATCACTTCTATAGCATTTCATCTAGAAAGCGCCTCAGGGACAAACCTGACCCTTAGCTCACTCTAAGAGGTTGGCCCTTCCTGAGCTACCTTGTTCTAGAAGAATTTCTAGATCAAATTCATCTCGAGGACCAAGTCAGTCAACGATCGTAGAAGATAACTCGACGATCGTAGTTCTACCAAAGGGTACTCCAGTTTACGAGGAGCTTGGAAAATGAGACAATTGCTCAATCATTCAAAATGAGGAGATAAGTTTGAGTATATCAGTAATCAAGCTATGCTGCATCAAAATGAGGATAGAAGTTAGAGCCATCCACTGCAGCATCTCTCAAAAGTTTATCGTTGTGTCAACAAAGGAAATCGTAGAGTCCATAGCTGCCTTACCATGCTACTCTACGAATCAAAAGGTCAACGGTCAAAGCCACGTCGTCTAAACGTCTACTCTTCTAAAACGAAATATCTAACTGAAAAGTTATGGGGAGTTACAACTCATTACTGGGCATCGTGCTACCAATGGTCGATTGACACATCACTGGTTATGCAGAGTTAGAAGGAAATGCCATAAAGACAATTTCAAATTTGTAGACAGTTATCAAAAGCTATCAAACCTTTCTCCCTCCCATTTTCAAACCCTAAAATCTTCTTAAGAGCCAGAACAGATTAACACTCCAAAGCTTTATCAACTCACAATCAGCCATCTCTTATAAACCTCTCTAAATCATACCCACATTCTTCGAACTGCTCAAATGGAAAATTGGCGAGTAATCATTGGCATTCAGCTCGGAACCAAGTTATTAAAGAAATCCGAAAAGAAGTTCAGAGATATTTTGAACTTGTGAGGAAAGATGGATTCTAAGAATGTCTTGAGGCTAGCACTCGAGTATACATAGACCTGGTAAAACAGTTCTACTCAAACGCCTCCATAAACTCCTGAATCCTCTCTACCAAGGTCAAAGGTCAGTATCTAAAGTTGAAATATTTTGACCTCAATCAATGCCTAGGATTTCCTAACCAAGGGCTGAAGAACCTTGATGATGTCAATACTGAAGAAGCAAAGGAGGTCATGGGGTACCAAAGAAACCCTAGTCTGAAAGATATGAAGAAGAAGGAGTTTCCTAAAAAGTACGAGTTCCTTGCTGAAATAGTTGGAAAATGCATACTGTGTAAGGACACTGCACATGACACAGTGCTTGACCAACAGCTGAAGATAATGTCAGCAATAGTTCTGAAGAAACAAATCAACTTTGGAGCTATCTTGTTCGATCAAATCTCCAAGTGGGTAGAAAAAGCTGAGATGAAGAAGTCCACTGAAAAGCCCCTGACTAAGGTGTTTTATGGCAGACTGCAGAGTATTGTGATGAAGAAGAAGCTAGGTGGGAAGATCAAGGATGATGAGGGAGAGCCTTTTAATGTTCACAAAGTGATGTCTCCACAATTATTTGTGAACTGGAAGAAGAACCCCAAGGAGAACTGAAGGCTGACAAACGGGAGCAGCAACAGAGCCTCTGTAAAGAAGAGGAAAGTAGAAGAGGCAGAAAACTCTGAGTCTGATGACTCTGTCCCAACATCAACCACACCAACCAGAAAGAAATCCAGAGGTGTGAAGAAAGCTGGTGTTGTGAAGAAAGCTTAGACCCCACTAAGGAGTCATGCCTCCGAGGACAAGGATAAAAAAGAAAAAGTCCTAACTACTGAAACAACTAAGAGAAGAAGTAACAGGCTGCTTTAAGGGCCATTCAGCAAGAAAGCTAAGGTGAAAAACAAACTAGCATCAGCTTCCCAAAATAGTACTTCTTCTGAAGAGAAGGATGTAGAGTCAGCTGAAGAAAAGGAGATTAACGTCAAGGCCGAGTCCTCTCAAACCAAATCTAGCAGTGAAAGTGAAGCTGGATTAATGAATTAAAATCAAGATGTTCAAAATAAACTTATGCTGGAGAACATCATCAACTTGAAAGCCTCAGTCCACGATTTCTAGAAATCTTATGTCAATTAGGAACGACAGAATGACATTGTTCTCACTGCCCTCCGTAACAAAGAAGCTAGATCTGAAAAACAGATCAAGGAAAGTCGAGAGGACATTGCTCAGACACAAAGCCAACTGAACGAGCTTGTCCAAGGAGTGAATCAACTTTCTGCAGACATTCAAACCCTTGATGCTGACATAAAGAGGGAGAATAAAGGAAGGGAGTTCAAGGAGCTCAGGGAGATCAGGGCAGAGGCATAGGAGGTCAAGGACACCAAGAATGGGGAAGAGGATAATTTTCAAGAAGCCCTCCTGCAAGATAGTTCCACCAAAAGACTGCACAATCAAGCAATTAGACTTAACGATCTGATCAGCAGGAAGTCTTGATGGCTCAGCCTTTAAGAAATCAAGGACCAACTATCAGCTCACCAAATGTGACCACCACATGCCTAAGAATGCCAATTGGAGATCCATCATTAATGAATAGGCATGATTACAACCCGATAGTAAGTCCGAGTGAGCTGGAAGAGTTAGCCAGAAGAGATGAAGCTAGCAGAAAAAGAAGGGCTGAGGAGTATGCCAATCCTCCTAGGAAATGGTCAAAGAAATAGAGATAAGTTGAAACTTTAAATTCTTATTGATGTAAAGCTAAACTGCAATATTTCTTGAACATCAATAAATTCATGCCTACTCTCTAGAAATTTCAGCTACTCACTGAAATACTAAGTCATGTTTAAATTTCCTGCAAATGCATCTAGACACTAATAATCATGACAACAAATCTCCTTGGTTATGTCAACATCAAATAGGGGGAGATTGTTGGGAGAATGCATATTATGATTTCATGTTTTAATGTATATGCTCATGATTATTTGTAAAGTCCGTCAAGAAAGATATGTATAAGGACTTAGTGATAGATCAAATTTGTTAGGTTGATCTAAACTCTTAACGTGTATCATTCTATAATAGAATGTATAGATAGAAAGATCAAAGATGTTAGGTTGATTTTGAGATGTAATAGACAGGCTTTGAAGAAATCGTAGTGTATCATTTGATCAACATTGCAGAAGTCAAGTCAGAAACGTAGAGCTTCAAAGATCGTAGTGTACATGCCCTGAAGGGACTCTTCGGGAATCGTAGAGTGGTCCCAACGTTTGACGAACCAACTCAACGATCGTAGCATGCTGAAGGAAACGTAGAGTTTATAAGTCAACGATCGTAGTGTGCTCTCAGAAACGTAGAGTTAGAACCTAGCAAGCAAAGATCGTAGTGTGCAAAGGTTTAAGAGAAATGGTAGTGCTCTCGGCTGATAGCATCAGATCAAGCACCAAGGCGATAAGTGACTACGATCTGAACCGTAGAGTATCACGATACAAATTGTAGAGCATCATCTGTCGTATGTCAGAAAACGTCGAGCCTCATGATATGTGTGAAGACAGATTCCAACATATGAGGAATGGATTCTAGACGTTGCAGTACTCATCAGTCCTAAAGTAATATGAAATATTCTTAGTATGCAACAAAGAAGCGTATTGAAGAAGCTAAGGAATGTACCATTGTTAAGGGGGCAAAATACCTTTTCAGGTGTTAGGTGAGAAAGCAGTCTGCTGTGTCAGTGGGCCAGAATGTAGTTTCAGAAGATGTGCAGAAATGTCTCCATCAAAGTTCAGAAAAGTTAAATGCATTTAATACGTCAATGGATGGATCCAACGGATAGTTTTCAAGATCACATATATGCAAATCAGACAGATGAGAGAGAAAAATAGCAAGCATTGAACAAACAACGTGAACAACTCTCAAGCTCAACCCTATGATTTGAGAATTTGCAAAGCTTTCTCAGCTACTCAGTTCTTTTGAACAAGTGCTAAAACAACAACTGAGTAGAAACCATAAAGAACTCAACATCTATCAATCAACTGAAGAAGAGTACCAAGTCTGCTGGACTTGAAGAGTTCAAGAGTGAACTAAGAAGTTCCTAGACTGCTGGTCTAGAAGAAATCTGTGTGATTCAGAAGTTGTAAAAGACATCCTTAGTGGATATCCTACTCGTTGAGTAGAAGAGTGGACTAGGAGCGTTAAGTGATCTGAACCACTTAAAAATGATTGTGTCTTTTACATTCATACTATAACTGCTATATCTATCATAACTGATATAACTACCTCACTCTCATAACTCCACTTCTTTGTAAAGAAGATTAAAACAAACATAAATTCCGCTAAGTTTTAATCATCATTAAAGAATAAGTTTAAAATGAAAAGTTTTTAAATATCTATTCAACCCCCCTTCTAGATAACTATTGTGCGAACTAGGAACTAACAATTGGTATCAAAGCAGGTTCTATTATACAGCTTACAAGCTTTAGTAGATCCAATGGCACACGCACCAAGCGAATCTAGAACTGGAGGAGGCAGCAAGCCACCAATGTGCAACGAGGATAAATTTGCAAACTGGAAAGTCAGGATGCAAGCTTACATGGACTCAATAGATGAAGATCTATTTGAGACCGTTCAAAATGAGTCCTATATTCCAACGAAGCTTGCACCAACCATTGATGATCCAAACAGAATACAAATCAAGGTTAAAGAAGAGTGGACAGACAACGAGAAGAGACTGTCCAACTTGATAAAAAGGCTAAGAACATCCTATTCCAATCCTTAGAAGACGATCTGTTTGAAAACGTTGTCAACAACAAAATAGCTAAGGAGGTTTGGGAAGCATTGTTGATCATGCACGAAGGAACTGAAGAAGTTAGAGAAACAATCTCTCCTGATATAACAGTATGAGATGTTCGCTCATATTCAAGGAGAGAATGTGACTGCCACCTATGAAAGATTCAACGTTCTGCTCAACTTTCTACGAGCATATGGGAAGATCTATCCTAACAAAGATCTGATCATAAAGTTCATGAGAGCCCTACCAAGCAAGTGGGATGCCAAAACCTCTGCTATAAGAGAGTCAAAGAATCTTCACGAGATGACAGTTCAACAACTATATGGAAATCTCTTGACATACGAACTGGAGCTGACTCAACGAGCTGAAACCCTATCAGAAGGAAGAAGGAAGGATAAGGGTGTTGCTCTCAAGGCAACTGAAAGTGCATCAAAGATCAACAATGAGATTGACTCTAATTATGATGAAGACGATGATGAAGACCTTGCTATGCTGGTAAAAAGACTGAGAAGGTTCATGCGTCAGGGCAAAACCAGCAAGCCAAAGAAGGTCAACAACTATACCAGCCAGGAGCAAATAAATGATTTGTGCTACAACTCCAAGAAACTTGGCCACTTCATTTCCAACTGCAACAAACCTCTAAGAGAAGAACTAAAGAAGAAACAGCACGGAAAGAAGGAATACA
Source organism: Panax japonicus (assembly GCA_020205505.1). Classification (NCBI taxonomy): domain Eukaryota; kingdom Viridiplantae; phylum Streptophyta; class Magnoliopsida; order Apiales; family Araliaceae; genus Panax; species Panax japonicus. The sequence continues at coordinate 17,150,378 of CM035104.1, forward strand.
AAGGAAACAAAAGGCCTCAAAAGAGAGACAAAGGCCTGGTAGCTGGAGGATCGTGGAGTGACTCAGATAATGACTCCAATGCTGACTCCGGAGATGAAGAAGAACCACAAATGGCCAATCTGTGCCTAATGGCCAAACATGCAAAGGACAAACAAAACCCCAACATACATGATGTAAGTCTCGATGAGGTATTTGACTTCAACTCACCTGATGTAGATATAAATGACTTAAGAACTGAACTACATAGCATAACCATTGATCTACATCAATATATGAAGTGGTTCAGAGTTTTGTCTAAGGATCATTCACTTCTTCAAGATGAGAAGAAGAAAGTACAAGGAGAGCTTGAAACAGCCCTTCTAAGTACTAATCTTCTCTCCAAGCTTGAGGCTGAGAATGAGACCTTAAAATAGACAAACACACTCAATGCACAAAGAGAGTCTAATCTAACCTCTAAAATTGAGGATCTAGAAAAGACTATCTCTACATGGAACAAATCCTCATCATCCATGGAGTGCTTGTTCTCTAGTCAAAGAAGCAAATTCGACAAAACAGGCCTAGTCTTTGGGGAATCCATCTCAGAGCCTTGTTTGGAAAACACAAAGGAAACTAGCACTAGTAATGCCTCAAGTTTCAGTAGAAGCATTACCTTTGTGAAATCCTCACAGAAGGAAGAACAAATTCAACCTTGTCCTACTATCTCCATTCTTACTCATAGGAGTAAAGGATCTCATGCTGGTCTGGGGTTCATAAAAGAGAAGAGTAACCTAACCTCTACTCACCAACCTCGAAGAATCGTAGAGTCAAGCAAGACTAACTCTATGAATCAACTGGGAAGGTACAGTAGAGGTAAGGCACACTCAATGCTATTTATGAAATCCAAGGACACGTGGAAAAATGAGAATCGGTTTAACAGAAGAATAATTAAAGAACCACACAAGTCCAAATGGAGGATGAATCATCATACACACACTGACATGCATCATACTAGGTGTTTTATATGCAATAAATATGGTCACAAGGCAGCAAAGTGTTATTATAATTCCATGCATGTGAGACCCAAGATTAAACAGATTTGGGTCCCCAAAGGCACTAACAAAGAAAGAACCATGCAAATATGGGTACTAAAATGAAGGTTTATTGTTTTGACAGGAAAAGAGCTCCACGATCACAACATGGTATCTGGACAGTGGATGCTCAAGGCACATGACAGGGAACAAAGCCCTTCTATCTAACTACATAGAAAAGGAGGGTCCCTTAGTCATCTTTGGTGACAACGGCTCGGGAAAGACAATAGGATACGGCTCTGCTGGCAATGGTGCATTATCTTTCAGTAAAGTAGCATATGTGGAAGACAACCTTCTAAGCATCAGCCAACTCTGCGATAAGGGTTATAAGGTAACATTACTCAACAACCAATGTCAAGTCAGAGATTTGAAGACAACTACTGTAAAGCTAACCGGAACAAGAGAAGGAAATGTCTACACAGTGGATCTTGGTCAACTAAGCTCAGATGAGACAATATATTTTCTGGCAAAAGCATATGAAGAAATGAGTTGGCTATGGCATAAACGGTTGTCCCACTTAAACTTTAAAAGTATGTCCAAACTGGCATTAAAAGATCTCGTAGCTGGCCTACCTAAGTTAAACTTCGTAAAAGAAAGGCCATGCAATGCATGTCAGCTTAAAAAATAAACTAGAAGCTCATTCAAAAGCAAAATTGCCAGCTCTATCGACAAGCCCCTGTAGTTGCTCCACATGGATCTATTTGGGCCGATTCCAACAACTAGTCTTGGAGGAAAAAAATACTCTCTAGTTATAGTCGACGACTACACCAGATTCAAATGGGTATTCTTCCTACCTTCAAAGGATGAAATGAGCTCTCAATTAATCAAGATGTTCAGACCGGTGATGAACGAGAAAGGAGAGAAAATCAAGGCCATAAGGAGTGATCAAGGCAGAGAATTTGACTTCTCAGAAATGGACCAGTTCTGCACAGACAGTGGGATCAGTAATAACTTCTCAGCTCCACGAACTCCTCAACAAAATGGAGTAGCTGAAAGAAAGAACATAACTTTGATAGAGGCAGGAAGAACTCTACTTACAGCAGCACATCTGCCTGAATACTTCTGGGTAGAAGCTGTCAACACTGCATGCTACACGCAGAACAGATCACTGATACACTCTACAATCAAGAAGACGCCCTACGAACTGTGGGAAGGAAGAAAGCCAAGTGTCAGCTACTTTCATGTTTTCGGCTGTGCATGCTACATTCTCAACAATTGAAAGCATTATCCTAACCAAATTTCAGCCCAAGTCAAACGAAGGAATCTTTCTTGGATATGCCACAGACAGTAAGGCTTACAGAGTGTTCAACAAAAAGACACTGAGTGTTGAAGTCTCAATTCATATCATCTTCGATGAAACAGATTCAGACAACATAGTACTGCAAGACACTACGAATGAAATTGTCGAGCCCAACACTACGATCGCAGTGCCAGATAGTGAAATCGTCAAGCAAAAAAATGAAATCGTAGAGAGATCTATGCAAGACAGTGAACCTCCAAACCAAGAAGAAGAAATAGATCTTGAAGATTTAAGACAAGAAGGCATCAGGACAGATGTCCCAACCGGTAACAGATGGGCTAGAGATCACACTCAGGATCTAATCATTGGAGATCCGAGTGCTAGAATCAAAACAAGAGCTGCTACTCAAAATGAATGCTTTTATCTAAGCTTTCTATCACAAATAGAACCAAAGAAGATAGAGGATGCTATGGAAGACTCCAGTTGGATAGAAGCCATACAGGAAGAACTCAACCAATTTGAACGAAGTAAAGTATGGAGATTGGTATCAAGGACCAAAGAGTCATCCTGTCATTGGAACCAAGCGGGTCTTCAGAAAAAAAATGGATGAGGATGGAGTTATAACCAGGAACAAGGCAAGATTAGTGGCAAAGGGCTATTCTCAAGAAGAAGGCATTGACTACGATGAGACATTTGCACCCGTTGCTGGACTGGAAGCCATCAGAATCTTTCTTGCCTTTGCTGCTCATATGAAGTTCAAAGTCTTTCAGATGGATGTCAAAAGTGCATTCCTAAATGGAGAGCTCCAAGAAGAAGTCTATGTAGAGCAACCTCCAGGTTTCATCAATCCATCTATTTCCAATTATGTTTATAGATTAGACAAAGCCTTATATAGGTCTTAAATAAGCACCTAGAGCATGGTATGAAACACCAACTAACTTCTTAATTAAAAATGAGTTTACTAGAGGTAGAGTAGATACCACACTATTTCTTAGAAAGCATAAAGACAAAGTCTTATTAGTTCAAATAAATGTTGATGATATTATTTTTGTTTCTACTGACGAAAAGATATGCAAGAGATTCTCTAAGCTGATGCAGAGCAAGTTTGAAATGAGCATGATGGGTGAGCTGAATTTCTTCCTTAGACTGCAAGTAAATCAGACTGATGAAGGAATTTTTATAAACCAAGCCAAGTACATCAAAGACTTACTCAAGAAGTATGGCATGGAATCAGACTCTCCCATGAAAACACCAATTGCAATTGCAACCAAGCTTGACAAAGATGAAAAGGGTAAAAGTATTGATATAACTTAATACAAAGGTATGATATGTTCTCTTTTATACCTAACTGCTAGTAGACCAGACATAATGTTTGCAACATGCATATGTGCTAGATTTCAGGCTAACTTTAAAGAGTCACATTTATCTGCTGTAAAGAGGATCTTCAGGTATCTCAAGGGTACACCATACTTGGGGCTTTGGTACCCCAATGAATCCTTATTCGAACTAACAGGATTCATAGATGCTGATTTTGTAGGATGTAAAATAGATAGAAAGAGTATCAGTGGCACCTGTCAATTGCTAGGAAACAGACTGGTGTCCTAGTTTAGCAAAAAGCAAAACTCAGTATCTACTTCAACTGCAGAAGCTGAATACATTGCTGCTGGCAGCTGCTGTGCTCAGATCCTATGGATGAAATATCAGCTAGCTGACTATAGGATTGATTTTAAATCTATTCCCATTCACTGTGATAACACTAGTGCCATAACAATAACTCATAATCCTGTTATTCATTTTAGGACTAAATATATATAAATAAGGTATCACTTCATTAGGGATCATGTACAAAATAGAACTATATCTGTACAATATATCCCTACTGAAAATTAACTTGCTGATGTTTTTACAAAACCTCTAGATGAATCTAGATTTAATAAGTTAATAAGTGAGCTAGGCATGCTAAATCTACAACCTTAAAATGTATGCTCTAGATATGTGCTAACCATACAGATACAAAAGGCTAAGCTCAAAATCATAGACATGATCAAGGGAAGTCCACGATCGTAGAGCTGAAAAGATAACTACCTCAACGATCGTAGCAAAGACTCAACCATCGTAGTGCAGACTCAATGATGACAAAAGCCTCATCAACAAAGCAAGAGCACACCCTGTTATGATAAGCTTCAAAACAAAGCAATCCTTCTGATTAGAGTCTCAGGAACAAACCTAACCCTTGACTCACTGCAAGAGGTTGGCCCTTCCTGAGTTGCCTTAAAAGAATGCTTTATCAAAAACTCATCACAAGGTTCAGGACAGACTCGACGATCGTAGATCAGACACGACGGTTGATGAACAGACTCGACTATCGTAGCTCAGACTCGACAAAGGCAAAGCACTCAACGATCACTAAACTACCTCAACGATTGTAGTCCTCCCTAAGGATACCTTAGCTCTGAAGGAGCCAAGGGCAAATTAGTATAATCCTTAACTGACAAAATCTTATAGCCAAGCAAAAGTTGACACTTGTCCCACTAAGCAAAAAAGAAGAGAAGGAAGTTACAAGTACAAATTGAAATCGTATTTTTTTGAAATCTGAAGATCAAAAGAGTATCTCTCTCCCATCTTATCTCAAAACAAAAACCCTAACTCAGAAGAAAGCTCAGTTGAATCTCACTTCCAGTTAAAAAATCAATGGCGTCATCCAGTGTTATCTTAGGCTACAGACCCTGTTTTGACAAATTCAAAATAGCTCCACCCAAGTTCCACAAGACTATGGCCTTACTGAAGAAGGCAAGTCTCGAAGAGGCTTTGGGCGCAGACAAACTGATATACCCCAAGCTGGTAAAACATTTCTACAAAAATGGTGTGTTTGAAAAAGACACCATCACTACAAGAGTAAGGGAAGTAGAAATCAAACTGAAGGCAGAAGACATCAATCTTGCCCTAGGTCTCAAAAATGAAGGGCATCCAATCATAGACATCGTAGATTACCAAGAGGGACTAAGAAGAATGCATCACAAGAAACCCCCCTCTGTGAAATAGTATAAGAAGAAGGAGTTCCCACAGAGGTACGAATTTTTGGCTGATATTATTAGGAAATGTATATGCTGCAAGAGCTCAGGACATGACTCTGTCAACGAAGTACAACTTAAGCTCATGACGACCATATATTATGGTATACAACTCAACTATGGAGGCCTATTGCTCGAATGGATTGGTAAGTGGATCGTTAACTCAAAGAAAACGAAAAGCCCTCAAAAGATGCTATATGGGTGATTCATAAGCATTATTCTACAGTCTTCCATGGGTGAAAAAATTGGGGATGACAAAGGAGAAGTTATCAACCCAAATAGGTGAATGACCCAACAGCTGTTTGACAATTGGAAGAGGAACCATACAGAGTATGTTCAAATGATGACAGAATCCAGTGGAGGAACTGGGGATCTGAAGAACTAAGGTCTTCTAGGAAACATGTCTGTGGTCAGGGAGATCAAAGAAGAAGAAATCAACAAAGAAGAACCCTCTGTCCTTACCAGAAAAATCAAGGGTAAGAGGAAGCTAAGGGCAAGACTGGTGGAATAGCCTCAAGGATCTACCACTGATATACCTGTAGAGTCCTCTGATATAGAGACTCCGAGGATGCTAAGGAGAAAGCAGTAGCAAGATGAAGGAGATGAGGATCAGGCTACCATATCCCAGATCCTGAAGAAAAACAAAGTTGGTCATAAGTCTAAAAGGCCATCAGCCACCTCAATCGTAGAGTCTCTACTGTTTGTAGAGACCAGACCAAGTATGACATGCAAGGAGGTAGATGCCTCAAGCATTGTGGCTGTTGAACAGGACAAAACTGAGAATCAAGAAAGTCCTGAAGCTGTGGCTAAACCTAGAAAATCAAAGAGAAAGCTGGTTAAGAAGTACATTCTTGAAAATAAAAAGGTGTTCAAGAAGGAAGCAAAGAGTATGGTTGCTACGAAGGAAATATCCAGAGCAAGTCAAGAGGACAACGCTCCTGCTGAGGGGGAGATACCTGAAATTCTCATGATAGAGAATACACCAGCTGAGGGGGAGATGCCTGAAGCTCAAGAAAATGCTCCACTTGAGGGGGAGCTATTGATCTTACAAGAAGTTTATCAAGTTGATGGGGATCCTCAAGATATCTCCATGGCAGAAGAAGATGTTCCTGCCATAAATGAAGAAGAACCTATAAAAGATCATCAAGAGTCCATTAAGATAATGGTGTCCTCAAACGAAGACAAGGAAGAGGAAGAAGAAGATGATGATCTTCAAATCACTGGTGTGGGCAGAGACGGGTATAAAAGCTATCTCTACAATCATATGTTCTCATACCTAACCATGATACCATATAATCAAGCCCAAATCCTAAACTCTTGGGATCACATGTTCTGGAGTTTCAAAAAGTATCCAGCCATCTCAGTATTGGCTCATGGATTTCCAGGGAGTTTTAATTTTGCCAAGAAATTTCTTACCAACACCTCTTATTTAAAGGATAAACTTGAGGTACTGTTTATCCCTACCAACTTCAGAGTTAATCACTTGCCATCATCATCATTTAGTTAATTCTATGAATTCCCTCGATGGTTGGAAGTGATTCTTAATCCAGTAAATCAATTTCCAGTTGCAGAATCCCAAAATTCTGTAACTGAGGAACCAAATGCAACCAACTTTATTTTGCTCCCACAAACCACCATCTCTACGATCCATAACTCTAGCCCAGTCGTAGAGTCCCAAATAGAAATCATAGAGCCCCATCGTCCAAACATTGAAACTCAGGCCCCTCCATCAGACATACCGTCCTTCTCCTCAAACGACTATTTTAGTCTTGATCTTGCTCTCTACTCAATGCAAGATCAAACTCAGAAAGAATCCCGTCCATTCAATAATCCTCAAACCAATGATGCTCTCCCAAATCTGCCCACAAAGGATGACCTGAAAGAAGCAACCAAGGACATGGTCAAGAACATAGAAGAAAGCATGAAATCTCACTCCGACCTCATTCATATCCGGCTGTATCAAATGATCACAGCTGCAAATAATTTTCCTGGCACTATGAATGTTGAGCTTACAAAGAAGCTGAGGGAAATTATCCAAGAAATTCTTAAGAGCATGAAGGATAGAGATGAGATTCACTTCCAGATAGCCGCCAAGCAAAGAGAGGCTATTCTTGAAATGCAGAAAAATTAAGAAGTTTATAATAAACTTATGCTGGAGAACATCATCAACTTGAAAGCCTCAGTCCACGATTTTCAGAAATCTTATGTCAATTAGGAACAACAGAATGACATTGTTCTCACTGCCCTCCGAAACAAAGAAGCTAGATCTAAAAAACAGATTAAGGAAAGTCGAGAGGACATTGCTTAGACACAAAACCAACTGAACGAGCTTGTCCAAGGAGTGAATCGACTTTCTATAGACATTCGAACCCTTGATGCTGACATAAAGGGGCAGAAAAAAGGGAAAGGAGTTCAAGGAGCTCAGGGAGATCAGGGCAGAGTCAGAGGAGGTCAAGGAAACCAAGAAAGGGGAAGATGACAATTTTCACGAAGCCCTCCTCCAAGGCTGTTCCACCAACAGACTGCAAAATCAAGCATTCAGACTCAATGATCTGATTAGCAGGAATTCTTGATGGCTCAGCCTTTAAGAAATCAAGGGCCAACTATTAGCTTACCAAATGTGACCACCACAGGCCTAAAAATGCCAATTGGAGATCCAACATTCATGAATAGGCATGATCACAACCCGATAGTAAGTCCGAGTGAGCTGGAAGAGTTAGCCAGAAGAGATGAAGCTAGCAGTAAAAGAAGGGCTGAGGAGTATGCCAATCCTCCAAGGAAAAGGTCAAAGAAATAGAGATAAGTTGAAACTTTAAATTCTTATTGATGTAAAGTTAAACTGCAATATTTCTTGAAAATCAATAAATTCATGATTACTCTCTAGAAATTTCAGCTACTCACTGAAATACTAAGTCATGTTTAAATTTCCTGCAAATGCATCTAGACACTAATAACCATGACAACAAATCTCCTTGGTTATGTCAACATCAAATAGGTGGAGATTGTTAGGAGAATGCATATTATGATTTGATGTTTTAATGTATATGCTCGTGATTATTTGTAAAGTCCGTTAAGAAAGATATGTACAAGGACTTAGTTGTGACGCCCCCAAAATTAGGTATACATCACCCATCTTGAGTCGCCAGATACATGGTACAAAATTCAAATACAACTTAATAATACAACTGTCGTGTACAATACTACAAACATAAGCTGTGAGTTTGAATATAAATATTGTCTACCAGAGATTATACAAACTCAAAAGGAGTCCTCATTACAATTATTATCACACTATTTCACAGAATAGTGAGGACTACTAATGTACCATCTAGGACCATCACTCTGTTCCCCGACTAGTCCCAACTACGTTCTCATTTCCTGAAGAGAACAGTGAAAGAAAGTGTGAGCTCAACTAGCCCAGTAAGAAATATTATGACTAAGATAATGCAGAATAATTTATCGTTAGCCTTCAACAGTGTTAAATTGATAAAATATAATAACTATCAAGTTTAACTGCAGCGAAACAAGCAATCCATTAGAAGAGTCAAGTAGAGAATAAAATCTACTATCTTCTATGATTTAAAAGGTTTTTTCATCACTTTTATCGCTGGGACTCAACTTAATAAATAATCCACATCATCGAATCACCCCTGCACTACGGCCAACGATATTCTTTAGTATCACGACGACAATTATCCATGCACTACGGGCCAAGAATATTTGTGTATTCAATACTGGTCATGATCATGCCAACAACTGTCCATCAATGTACTACGGGCCAATGAGGACTTTTATCACATCATTTGTAACATTACGGTTATGATTATATCGAATAATCCCTGGTCATAATCATACCAAGTACATCTATGCACTACAGGCCACAGATGACTTTCAACATAATATAAGCATGAGAATGATGACAATGATATAAGAATTCAATAAAACAAGTTCAAGAATTAATTTATCTAGGAACTGATAATGTCCAAATTGTCAACATGATACTGCTTTGTAGAGTAAAATTCAAGAATGCTCAGAAGAATATTTCCATGAAAAGATTCTAGATGAAGCGCAAATATCAAAGATATTCCGCTAATTTCATGGGTATAGAAGTCAAAGTTTTAACCTACTGATATAATAAAGAATGGAATAATAAATGAAATCACCATGCATGCGATAGACCGCACATGCAGGTTATTCCAACAGAATAAAAATGGATGGAAACAGGTCCGGCGTAAATGCACAAACAGGATATTCTGATAGAATAATAAATAATGGAACCAGGTCCGGCGTAAACGCACATACATTATATTTCGACAGAATAATAAATAATGGAACTAGGTCCGGCGTAAACGCACAGACAGGATATTCTGACAGAATAATAAATAATGGAACCGGGTCCGACATAAACGCACAGACAAGATATTCCGACAGAACAATAAATAATGGAACCAGGTCCGGCGTAAACGCACAGACAGGATATTCCGACAGAATAATAAAGAACGGAATATTAGAAGAATCTCACCATGTATAGGGTAGCCCGCGTATACATGTTATTCCAACAGAATAATAAATAATGAAATAACAGAAGTTCTCTTCATGAGTACAACAAATAACATCCCTTACCGTAACAGAAACTGAATATAAGAGTAGGGAAGTAGCAGAATACTTTTCTATAGGTTCTCTTGTAATTCTCTCTCTAGAGTTTCAGTGAATTCGTAAGAAATAATGAATGAATGAGCTTCTATTTATAGGAAAATAGAATGAATAGTAACTAATTCATGAACGGTCCAGATTGATTTACTATTAAACGGATGGTCCATATTGGTTTACTATTAAAATTTAAAACAACGGTCCATACTGATTTACTATTAAAACTTTAAACCAACGATCCATATTGATTTACTATTATAACTCCATCAGCGGTCAATATTGACTTACTATTATATCTTCAACCAACAGTCTGAAAAATTACCACATCTCCTCATGGAATAATATTGTACCCAAATACCCGAATGCACAATACTAGAGTGAATAGTAACCATGTGAATAGTAACTCGTGAATAATAACTCATGAATATTAACTCGTAAATAGTAACTCGTGAATAGTAACTCATGAATAGTAACTCGTGAGTAGTAACTCGTGAAAAGTAACTCGTGAATAGTAACTCATGAATAGTACTCTGACACGAAAAGTGTCCCGAATACCCGATTGAACAATATATCATATTATGCAGATGACACTGTAACAATAATTGAATCAATAATATGAGAGATATGATGCAGCAATTACTGTAGCAATACTTGAGTATAACTAAGTGACTTCTCATGTAAGCATCAATAATCAATACCGTGTGCTACTGTGCAACCACGCGTATTCCTGTACTTTTAACACCGGGTGTTTCAACAGTTAACGGTAAAACTTCCACCGTTATTTTCATAAAGTATTTTTGTCATTTTATCTATCCGACAATAATTCTGTTGTGGGGTCCACCAATGATTGTACCGTCGTACGGATATTCTCCCACAAAAAGAATATTCCCCGACCAATCGAATATTATACAACCACTTGCTTACTTTGTAAAATTTATAAATATTACCCACAACTATAACATTACATCAAATCAACACCATAATAAAAAAAAATTATTTTGATAAAATTAAATCTTTATTCATAAAATCTGGGGTCTCACAATCTCCTCTCCTTATGAAATTTTGCCCTCGAAATTTACGTACGTACCTAGTATGCCGAAGAGGTGAGGATACCTTGACTTCATTTCAGATTCTAATTCTTGAGGTATAACCTTTGAGTGTTGAATACGATCCTTCTTATCCAAGATTTTAACACGTATATCCTCATACGTTAAATCTTCTGCTATCTCGCCCAGTTCTAAATTAATAATGTGGTTCGGGTCATCCACATATTTACGTAACATCGATACGTTAAAAACGTTATGAACACATGACATACTTGGCGGTAAAACGAGTCTATAAGCCATAGTTCCTATTCGATCAAGGATTTCAAATGGGCCAATAAAATTGAGGGTTGAGATTTCCTCTCTTCATCGATTCTTGGTTCTAGAATAACGCCCTCTTGAACCTTCTTCTTCACATTCATCAGCTCTGAGTATGTAGCTTGAGCAGCTTTAACTTTATTGATTCAAGTCTATTCTAATCGTATATTCGTTATCTTCACGTGGGTCCCTAGAGTCTTTAACTCTATCTCCATCATTTGTAAGTTATACGAAATGAGTCTTTGTGTTAACAACATCACACTCGTAAACGCATACGATCTTCTACTCAACGCGTCAGCTACCACGTTCATTTTTCCCACGATGATATTGAATGGTACGATCGTAATCTTCAACAGCTCGAGCCAACGTCTTTGGCACATTACACATTTGTTTTAGGTGAAGAAAATATTTGAGGGTTTTAGAAATGGGTTTTGTACTAGGGTTAATACAAAATTAGATTTTACGCTTTAGGGGTAGGCTAAGAAGTCTTCAATAATACGTCAGGAAATTTATTAACAATAGAAATATCATTAAAAACTGTGACTCTCATCCAAGACTTGGATAACATGTCACATTGATACCTATCAACTTGTCACCGTCATTCACGACGTTGCCTACAGAAAGTCTAGCTTTGGTGCATTCCACACAAGAAAGTCAACAACGAAAGGATCGGGGCTATTTAGTTATGGCTTGATATAACAATGATTGACTTTAGTTGTTTGGTTAGTTTGAATTCGCATAACAGGTTGGTTAGGAGTATGAAAGCTAACAACTTTACAAAAAGCATAATGAGTAGTTAACCAATCGTTTCCAAAAATCACATAAAAGGTAAGTATTTTCAAAGAGATAAGATCGACAGGTAATGTGAAAGTGTTGATTTGAACAAGATTTATAAATAGTGGAGGTAACAAAGGTTTCTCCCAACTGAGTTTAAATAGATATATCAAAGTCTAACTTCTTTGGAGTTAACTTCAAACAATGAACACAACTAGGTGCAATAAAAGAGTGAGTAGAACTGGTATCTAACACGGTATAGACTTCGCTAGAGTTTATGACTAACATACCCGGGATAATTTTATTTAGGTTCCTCTTCACGAAAAAAATGCTCTCTCTTAAACTACTGACTTTGGCTTATTTGGGACATCCTTTGGTGCCTCCATCCTAGCTAAACTTCTCTTCGGTGAATGACAAAATTGGGCTAAATGACATTATCTTCCACAATTATAGCATGCTTTGGACGGCATCACGCAGTTTAGACTGATGTGTCCCTCCCCTCTGCATTTGAAGCATATGATAGGTGGTCGTTCTCCTTCCTTAACAGCAGGTGCTGGTGCTGACATCTTTCCATCATTGTTGAATCTCCTCTTCTTGAAATGTCCATTCTTATTATTTTGACCATGATTACCACCGAAGTGGTTACCATTTCTGGCATGTTGATTCCCTCCAAGTTTATTGTCACCGCTTTGATGACTGTTATCACCGGTATTATCATTTCTCCGGATGCTCTCTTTTGGTTGGTTTAACTCGTTATTGCGCTCCACTAACTGAGCCCTATTTATAACATCTGATTAAAAACACAGTTTATGAGAAATAAGATATTAACGTATCTCCGGCTTCAAACCTCTTAAAAACATCCTGCGTCATTCTCTCTTCATTATCAACCAAGTGGGACGCAAATCGGGATAACTCGGCAAACTTGGCTTCGTACTGCGACACGGTCATGTTGGTTTGCTCTAACTTGATAAATTCCACCTCCTTCATGTGACGAATGCTTTCGGAAAAGTACTTGTCATTGAACAGCTCTTGGAACTTCTCCCAAGACATCTTGAGTGCGTCAGGTTGGGTATGTTTTACAGATTCCCACCAGAGATCTACCTCTTCACGCAACATAAAGGTGGCAAAGGGAACCTTTTGCTCCTCGGAGCATCCCAAGACATCAAATATCTTGGTGATCTGCTTTAACCACGTCTCTACCTTAAGGGGTTCTAGCTTTCCCAAAAACTCCGGTGGTCCTAGCTCCTTGAATTGCTTAGCGGTGACCAACCGTGGGTTGCCATTGTTTCCTCCTGCATTATGAACAGGAGCCGCCTTCACCTGATGTTGCATGAATTATAAAAAGCTCCTAAACGTACCGTCATTCGTCAATTGATTAGTGTTGTTGTTTATAGGAGGATTATCGCCATCCTGTTACACATTGTCCTGATTATTGATCTGTGGAGAATCAATGGTCTCTTGTGCTCCATTGCTATTCTCAACATTCTCGGATGTCATTTTCAGATACTGCCACAAAACAAAGGTTAATTAACATGTAACATATTATCCCTATATTCTGACCGACCAATTAAATACCAAATAAACTTAGGTAGGTCATACTAGCGAATGAATTCCCCGTCTCTCCCCTCCTAGTTCTATTATCACATCCTAGCCAGGGATCATATCCCTAAGCTTTGATACCAACTGTGACGCCCCCAAAATTAGGTATACATCACCCATCTTGAGTCGCCAGATACATGGTTTAGAATTCAAATACAACTTAATAATACAACTGTCGTGTACAATACGACAAATCATAAACTGTGAGTTTGAATACAAATATTGTCTACCAGAGATTTTACAAACTCAAAAGGAGTCCTCATTACAATTATTATCACACTATTTCACAGAATAGCGAGGACTACTAATGCACCATCTCGGACCATCACTCTGTTCCCTGACTAGTCCCAGCTACGTTCTCATTTCCTGAAGAGAACAGTGAAAGAAAGGGTGAGCTCAACTAGCCTAGTAAGAAATATTATGACTAAGATAATGTAGAATAATTTATCGTTAGCCTTCAACAATGTTAAATTGATAAAATATAATAACTATCAAGTTTAACTGCAGCTGAACAAGCAATCCATTAGAAGAGTCAAGTAGAGAATAAAATCTACTACCTTCTATGATTTAAAAGGTTTTTTCATCACTTTTATCGCTGGGACTCAACTTAATAAATAATCCACATCATCGAATCACCCCTGCACTACAACCAACAATATTCTTTAGTATCACGACGACAATTATCCATGCACTACGGGCCAAGAATATTTGTGTATTCATTAATGGTCATGATCATGCCAACAACTGTCCATCAATGCACTATGGGCCAATGAGGACTTTTATCACATCATTTGTAACATTATGGTTATGATTATACCGAATAATCCCTGGTCATAATCATACCAAGTTCATCTATGCACTACAGGCCACAGATGACTTTCAACATAATATAAGCATGAGGATGATGACAATGATATAAGAATTCAATAAAACAAGTTCAAGAATTAATTTATTTAGGAACTGATAACGTTTAAATTGTCAACATGATACTGCTTTGTAGAGTAAAATTCAAGAATGCTCAGAAGAATATTTCCATGAAATTATACTGGATGAAGCGCAAATATCAAAGATATTCCATTAATTTCATGGGTGTAGAAGTCAAAGTTTTAACCTACTGAGTATAATAAAGAATGGAATAACAAAAGAAATCACCATGCATGCGATAGACCTCACATGCACATTATTCCAACAGAATAATAATGGATGGAACCTGGTCCGGCGTAAACGCACAGACAGGATATTCCGAAAGAATAATAAATAATGGAACCAGGTCCGGCGTAAATGCACAGACAGGATATTTCGACAGAATAATAAATAATGGAACCAGGGCCGGCGTAAATGCACAGACATGATATTTCGACAGAATAATAAAGAACAAAATATTAGAAGAATGTCACCATGTATAGGGTAGCCTGCGTATACAAGTTATTCCAACAGAATAATAAATAATGTAATAACAGAAGTTCTCTTTATGAGTACAACAAATAACACCCCTTACCGTAAAAGAAACTGAATATAAGAGTAGGGAAGTAGCAAAATACTTTTCTATAGGTTCTCTTGTAATTCTCTCTCTAGAGTTTCAGTGAATTCGTAAGAAATAATGAAGGAATGAGCTTCTATTTATAGGAAAATGGAATGAATAGTAACTAATTCATGAACGGTCCAGATTGATTTACTATTAAACGGATGGTCCATATTAGTTTACTATTAAAACTTAAAACAACGGTCCATACTGATTTACTATTAAAACTTTAAACCAACGATCCATATTGAT
Organism: Panax japonicus; assembly: GCA_020205505.1. Lineage (NCBI taxonomy): Eukaryota > Viridiplantae > Streptophyta > Magnoliopsida > Apiales > Araliaceae > Panax > Panax japonicus. The sequence goes on from CM035104.1 coordinate 17,165,914, forward strand.
TTACTATTATAACTCCACCAACGGTCAATATTGACTTACTATTATATCTTCAACCAACAGTCTGAAAAATTAACACATCTCCTCATGGAATAATATTGTACCCAAATACCCGAATGCATAATATTAGAGTGAATAGTAACCGGGTGAATAGTAACTCGTGAATAGTAACTCGTGAATAATAACTTATGAATAGTAACTCGTGAGTAGTAACTCATGAATAGTAACTCATGAATAGTAACTCGTGAGTAGTAACTCGTGAAAAGTAACTCGTGAATAGTACTCCGACACGAAAAGTGTCCCGAATACCCGATTGAACAATATATCATATTATGCAGATGACACTGTAACAATAATTGAATCAATAATATGAGAGATATGATGCATCAATTATTGTAGCAATAATTGAGTATAACTGAGTGACTTCTCACGTAAGCATCAATAATCAATACCGTGTGCTATTGTGCAACCACGCGTATTACTGTACTTTTAATACCGGGTGTTTCAACAGTTAACGGTAAAACTTCCGCCGTTATTTTCATAAAGTATTTTTGTCGTTTTCTCCATCCGACAATAATTCTGTTGTGGGGTCCACCAATGATTGTACCATCGTACGGATATTCTTCCACAAAAAGAATATTCCCCGACCAATCGAATATTATACAATCACTTGCTTACTTTGCAAAATTTGTAAATATTACCCACAACTATAACATTACATCAAATCAACACCATAATAAAAAAAAATTATTTCGAGAAAATTAAATCTTTATTTATAAAATCTGGGGTCTCACATTAGTGATAGATCAAATTTGTTAGGTTGATCTAAGCTCTTAACGTGTATCATTCTGTAATAGAATGTATAGATAGAAAGATCAAAGATGTTAGGTTGATCTTGAGATGTAATAGATAGTCTTCGAAGAAATCGTAGTGTATCATTTGATCAACATTGCAGATGTCAAGGCAGAAACATAGAGCTTCAAAGATCGTAGTGTGCATGCCATGAAGGGCCTCTTCGGGAATCGTATAGTGGTCCCAACGTTTGTCGAACCAAATCAACGATCGTAGCATGCTGAAGGAAACGTAGAGTTTACAAGTTAGCGATCATAGTGTGCTCTCGAAAACGTAGAGTTATAACCTAGCAAGCAAAGATCGTAGTGTGCAAAGGTTTAAGAGAAATCGTAGTGCTCTTGGATGATAGCATCAGATCAAGCACCAAGGCGACAAGTCACTACGATCTAAATCGTAGAGTATCATGATACAAATCGTAGAGCATCATCTGTCGTATGTCAGAAAACGTCGAGCCTCATGATATGTGTGAAGACAGATTCCAACATACGGGGAATGGATTCTAGACGTTGCAGTACTCATCAGTCCCAAAGTAATATGAAATATCCTTAGTATGCAACAAAGAAGCGTATTGAAGAAGCTAAGGAAAGTACCATTGGTAAGGGGGCAAAAAACCTTTTCAGGTGTTAGGTGAGAAAACAATCTGCTGTGTCAGTGGGCCAGAATACAGTTTCAGATGATGTGCATAAATGTCTCCATCAAAGATCAGAAAAGTCAAATGCATTTAATGCCACAACGGATGGATCAAACAGATAGTTTTCAAGATCACATATATGCAAATCAGACAGATGAGAGAGAAAAATAGCAAGCATTGAACAAACAACGTGAACAACTCTCAAGCTCAACTCTACGATCTGAGAATTTGCAAAGCTTGCTCTGCTACTCAGTTCTTTCGAACAAGTGCTTAAACAACAACTGAGTAGCAACCATCAAGAACTCAACATCTATCAATCAACTGAAGAAGAGTATCAAGTCTGCTAGACTTGAAGAGATCTAAGTGAACTGTAAGAAAGACAAGCCTGCTGGACTTGAAGAGTTTATGAGTGAACTAAGAAGTTCCTAGACTGCTGGTTTAGAAGGAATCTGTGTGATTCAGAAGTTGTAAAAGACATCCTTAGTGGATATCCTACTCGTTGAGTAGATGAGTGGACTAGTAGCGTTAAGTGCTCTGAACAACTTAAAAATGACTGTGTCTTTTACATTCATACTATAACTGCTATACCTTTCATAACTGCTATAACTGCCTCACTCTCATAACTCCACTGCTTTGTAAAGAAGATTAAAACAAACATAAATTCCGCTAAGTTTTAATCATCATTAAAGAACAAGTTTAAAACGAAATGTTTTTAAATATCTATTCAATCCCCCCCTTTTAGATAACTATTGTGCCAACTAGGAACTAACAAAAACGATCAAAGACCAGCCACACTTCAAAGTCTATCGACAGTCTGGCTATCACTATATCCCCTATGATCGTAGAGTGGACTCTGAAGGAAGAAGGAACATGATCAAGGGGCTGATCGTAGAGTCTGGTCACTCTACTGTTGAAACTATTAAAATTCAGCATCAAAAGCTTCCAACTGCCCAATCATTGATCTCTGACATTCCCTCATCCTCAACCAGCAATTGGTAGTCAATGATTGTTCAAATTCTCCAAGCTTTCGAAAATTTGTCCAAGAATGAAAATCGTAGAGTCCAATCCAATGCTCAACCCGAAGCTGCCCAATAAAAAGGTCAAACTATTCTGGAGCAGGAACTACTGAAGAGTTCTGGTTAATTAAGTTAGAAGATATCTCTACTCACTGAAGAGTCACAGAAGCTGACAGCAAAAGGAGATAATTCACTTCAGAACAGACTTCAAGCTACTATGGCTGATGTATCTCTCAAACTCCAAGAGAGTGATAACATTTATCAGAAGGCCATATAAGATCAAATGGCAGAAGCTCTACGATTTCAGAAGGCCAATGAAGAGCAGATCCAAGCCCTCTCTGACAAGATTGACAACCTGAAGTAGTCTTTCTCAGTGCAACTTGAGCTAGGCCTACAGGAACTTTAGTTTGAAGTTGCCAACTCCTCCTACCTAATGGAGCAGCTTATGTCCAATATGGAGCAGCTTTCACAAATGATTAATGACAAAAATGGGGATAAAAAGAGACATAGAAAGAGGAAGAGCAAGAGGAGCAAGAGGCACTCAAAGAAGAACAGAGGGATATGAGTGAAGAAGTCAAAGAAGAAGACAACAACTGCAGCAGAAAAAGAATCATAATCTGAGGGGAGCCAGAAGATGATGATAACATGATCGCAGAGTCTGAGGGGGAGCATGTTCAGAAAGATGCTGAAGGGGAGCTAAGCAAAGACAGAAGGTCATCTGCCCAGGGGGAGCAAGAACAAGAAGAACAAATATATGAGTAGCTGATCAACAGACATCCTGGAAACAGACATAGAGCTAAAGAGGTACATCTCTAACTAGTTAGGTATGTTCTGGATCCAAGATGTAAAGTGTCTTAATATATAATTTGCCATATCTTTATAAATGACATTCATGATTATCTGTTTTAGAAATACAGTTGCTCACTGTGTATAAGATCCATTCATAACATGCATATGCACTTATTATTTTTGTCATAATCAAATAGGGGGAGATTGTCAGGAATAAGCATGTGAATGATATTCCTGATTACATATGATTTGATTATGATATATATATATATATATATATATATATATATATATATGAATGAATAATATGCAAGTATGCTTGCATTAAGAAAAGCTGTAAAGTCCTTTGATAGATAATAGAAATATGTATATAAGGACTTTGAAAGAATTGATCAAATATGTTAGGTTGATCCTATATAAGCAAAATAACTTTGTAAAGTCCTTAAAAAGAAATGATGTACAAGGACTATAAATATAGAAAGATCAAACATGTTAGGTTGATCTTATAATATAATAGATAGGCTTGTCTGATCGTCGAGTACTGCACCAGAGATCGTAGTCTGCCAGGAGAGGCAAGGATAACTCGAGAGCTATTGAGGAAGAATCGTAGTCTGCAAGATAATAGATCTCGGAGTTCATAGACTTCCAGGAGAAACGATGAAGGATAGTGGTATATCGAGAAGAGCTTCCTCGGGATCGTAGTGTGCTAAGGAAGTCATGTTCAGAATCGTAGAGATAACATGCCTACGAGCCGACCGATATTTGCCGAAGCCAAGTCAGAAATGTAGACTACACTCGGAGTCATAGAGTCTACCGATGCCAAAGCCAAGTCAAGGATCGTAGACTACAATCGAGATCGTAGAGTCTACTGATGCCGAAGCCATGTCAAGGATCGTCGACTACACTCTGAGTTCATAGAGTCTATTGATTACATGCAGAGATCGTAGTCGAGCAAGATCAGATGAAGACAACAAGCGCAAGGCAGAAACCGTAGATTGTCAAGATCTGATCTCAGGATCGTAGTGTCTGCACAGCCGAAGCTGAATCGTAGAGTACAAAACTACGACCTCAACAGAAGTGCTCACAATGCATAGGCAGAATCGTAGAGAAAGTATGATTCTCAACTAATGAGCACTCCCAGAATATCCAAAGGAACAAAGCCTCTGGTTGGCAATACGAAGATACATCCTACCTGAAGGGAATAAGAGAGCACTCAACGAATGGCATGCAAGCTAACAGAAGATCTAAGCACCAACCCAATCAGCATCAAGATTGAGTTGTAAAGCCATTCAAGATGAAGTCTTCCACAAGATGATCATAAGACGACTTCAGTAATTGACTAAGGAAAGTGAGCAAATACAGTAGCTGTCAAGTGAACAGAAGACAACGATCTTGGAAGCAACCGAGATCGTAGTGCTTGCCTAACAAAGAAAGAACTGATGGAAAGTGAACCGAGATACTGGTTAGTCTCTGAAGAACAAGGCTAAAGTGATTAAGCATATGGTTAGTGCATTGATGATAAGTGAATGGGAGATCACAAAGAGAAAGCGAGCTGGACGCTCCCCAAATCTGAAGTGTCTTGCTATTCAGAGGGGACCAGAGCAAGGAGTTAGGCCATCAGTCTCTGAGAATAGTGGAAGCAAATAGAAGTGTTGAAGCAATGCACAATGGAAGGAAGAGGTGTACTAAATTGAAGATCCAATCAACAATCTTCAAGATCGTAGTGTTAACTCTAACCAGTCAATGAGCAACACTCAACAAGACACTACGATCAGGTCCTTGAAGACAAGCATCAGAATCGTAGAGTTCGAACACCAGAAGATTGAAGCATTGGCAACGGTTCAAACTGAAGGATGGTATTCGGACAAAAGCTTATTGAGAGTATCGATGCAAAAGGACAACCTCTGATCGAGAAATCAGAAGGAGGAAGTAAAGTCTTCAACCTGCCCAAGACATTAAAGTGACATCTCTATTGGGTAGGTGAAACAGTAGAATGTAATGTCAGATAAAGTATAACATGTGACATCAGCAGTCTACCTCTGTCAACTCGAGATCTGTAAAGATATTTGAATAGCCTTCAACGACTATTTTCCAATGGAAGGATTGGGAAGGAGTATAAATCCGGAAGAGCTTCAAAGATCGAGGGTTGCTGGAGTTGCCGATTTTGGAGAGAAGGTGGACTGTACTAAACCATGTAAGATAGTGAGTCCGAAGGCTCACTCTGCAATCCACCAAGAATACTCAGATTCATGCAAAGGAAGAAATAGATGTGAGAGTTCTACTACAAGAAGAGTGTTCTGAACTGCTAAGAGAAAGAAGAGCATCATGTCATCTTGGTGTCCATCATGGGAAGACTCTAAGTATAATTGAGAAGAGCTCACAGTCATCTTAGCAATCCATCATGAGAAGACATTAAGTATCAAGAAGGGAGATCACAAACGTCATCATGGTGGCAAACATGAGAAAGTTTCTAAGTACTATGAAGAAGAACTTACAGTCATCTTGGAAACCTATCATGTACAACCATCATGTATCAAGAGGAAAGATCTTCAAGGTAGTCATCAAGGGATCATCTGAAGTGGTTGAGTAACTGAAGAAGCTGAGCATCATGCAACACTCAACTGCACTTCAAGGATGATCACGCCAAGCTGCTAAGTACAGAAGATGTTTAGAGCATAAAGACATCTTAGCAGCTCATCACCAACTCCAACAAATAAACAAAAAACTCAACAGAAGCCAGGGCCTAAGGGGTCCTTGTCCGTAGGGACTAAATGAAGATAGGGCTTGAGGGGTCTTTGTCCGGAGGGACTAAATGAAGTTCCAAGCCTGTTGGGCTTGAAGAGTTCCTAGGGAACTAGAGGAGTCCCAAAGCTTTTGGCCTTGAAGAGTTCTTAGTGAACTGAAGTCCCAAGGCTACTGGCCTTGAAGGAATCTTAGTGATTCAGGGTGCTGCCCTTCCTTAGTAGAAATCCTGGTAGTTGAAAGTAGAAGAATGGATTAGGAGCTTGAGTCTTTGAACCACTTAAAACACCGTGTGTCTTTTACATTATGTCATTTATATTATGTACTATAACTGCTATAACTGATATGTATGTTTTAACTACTTACAACTAAACTTACTCTACGAACAATGTATTATGATTATGAATATATCAATGAAGGGGATCTTTTACTTATTCCGCTGTGCTTGAAAAGATTCTTATGTTTGTCATATACTAATTTAATAGCTATACAAAATAATAGAGAAAAGTATTTGAAATAAAAAGGATCTATTCAACCCCCCTTCTAGATCTATTCTGCCTACTAGGAACTAACAATACAAAATAAAAGAGAAAAGTATTTGAAATTAAAAAGGATCTATTCAACCCCCCTTCTAGATCTATTGTGCCTACTAGGAACTAACACATGTCTAGACGCATTGTAGTTGGTTTGAGTTGTAGTTAGAAGGATTTAGCAATGCTTGTGTTGAGGCTCTACAGAAATAGAGCCATTTTTTGCCTCTAACCGAAGCGGCGCGGCCGTGCCACTTCTATAGTTCAAAACTGAGCGGCCGCACAGACTGCCAGTCTTGGAAACTGATTTTGTTTGCCTTGTGTTGTCATGAGCATGTTATTATAGTTTGATTATGCATGTAAATGACCCTAACATATGTATTGATGTTTTTTGGTTATAGTATGTCATTTTAGTTTGGTTTAGTATATGTTGTTGGGAAAGTGCATATTTTGATTTGATGTTTAAAGTAAATTCTCATGATTATATGTAAAGTTCTTCAAGGAACATATGTACAAGGACTTAGTGATAGATCAAAATTGTTAGGTTGATTTAAGCTTTTAATGGTTATCATTCTGTAAATGAATGTATAGATAAAGAGATCATAGATGTTAGGTTGATCTATGTCTTGAAATATAATAGATAGGCTTCAACAAGATCGTAGTCTATCGAGCTGATCAAGAGATTGTAGAAGCCAAGGCATAATTATAGAGCATCGAAGATCGTAGTGTGTCTTCCTTGAAGGGACTTTATAGAAAATGTAGAGTGGTCCAGACGTTTGCCGAAGTCAACTCAGAGATCGTAGTGTGCTCTCGGAAACTTAGAGTCTGTAAGACAAGCAAATGAAGATCGTAGTGTGCTAGTCCTTAAGAGAAATTATAGTGTTCTCATTTGATAGCTGCAGATCAAGCACCATGGTTGCAAGACACCATGATCTGAATCGTAGAGTATCATTTGTCCTATCCTTTTGTTTAAAGATTAATTCCAACAAATGTAGAATGAGTTATAAACGCTGAAGTCCTAATCAGTCCCAATGGCACAAAAGATATCCTTAGTATACAACAAAAGAAACGTATTAAAGAAGCTAAGGAAAGGATCATGGGTTAGAGGAAAACACCTTTTCAGGTGTTAGGTGAGAAAGCAGTCTGCTGTGTCAGTGGGCCAGAATGTAATTCAGAAGATGTGCAGAAAAGTCTCCATCAATGTTCAGAAATGTCAAACGTATTTAATGCTTCAATGGATGGCTTCAACGGATAGATTTCAAGGATCACATATATGCAAAACATCTGCAGATGATTCAACTAAGCAAGCATTGAACAAAAACGAGAAGAACACTCAACGCTCAACTCTACGATCTGAGTAAAAGAGAAAGCTTGCTCAGCTACCCAGTTCTTTCGAACAAGTGCTTAACATCAACTGAGTAACATCAATCAAGAACGCATCAACTACCAATAAAGTGAAGAAAGTAGTTCCAAGTCAGAAGGACTTAAAGAGTTCTAAGTGAACTGTAAAGAACCAAGTCTGCTGGACTTGAAGAGTTCAAGAGTGAACTAAGAAGTGCTTAGACTGCTGATCTAGAAGGAATATGTGAGATTCAGAAAGTGTAAAAATATCCCTAGTGGATTTCCTACTCGAGGAGTAGAAGAGTGGACTAGGAGCTTTAAGTGCTCTAAACCACTTAAAACTATTGTGTCTCTTACATTCTTGCTATAACTGCCATAACTGTTATAACTGCCTCACTCTCATTAACTCACCATATATAAAAGGGAGTTTAAAAATCATAATTCTGCTGTGTTTAAATTGTTAACAAAACTAACAAAGTATATCTATTCAACCCCCCCTTCTAGATAACTATTGTGCCTCCAGGAACTAATAATTGGTATCAAAGCAGGTTCTATTATATAGCCTACAAAGCTTAAGTAGATCTAATGACATACTTACCAAGCGAATCAAAGACTAGAGGAGGCAGCAAGCCACCTATGTGCAACAAAGATAAATTCGCCAACTAGAAAGTTCGGATGCAAGCATACATGGATTCAATAGATGAAGATCTATTTGAAACTGTTCAGAATGGGCCCTATATTCCTACAAAGCTTGTACCAACTACAGACGACCCAAACAGAATACATATCAAGATCAAAGGAGAATGGACAAACAACGAAAAGAGAGCTCTTCAACTCGACAAAAAGGCCAAGAACATTTTGTTCCAATCCTTAGAAGATGATCTATTCGAAAACATGGTCAATAGCAAAATAGCAAAGGAGGTTTGGGAAGCATTGCTCATCATGCTTGAAGGAACAGATGAAGTCATAGAAAACAAACAATCTCTCCTGACACATCAATATGAAATGTTTGAACACGTCCGTGGAGAAAACGTCACTGCCACCTACGAGAGATTCAATGTTCTGCTCAACTCTCTACGAGCCTGTGGAAAGATCTATCCAAACAAAGATCTAATCATAAAGTTCACGAGAGCCTTACCAAGCAGGTGGGATGCCAAAACTAATGCTATTAGAGAGTCAAAGAATCTCCATGAGATGACTGTTTAACAGTTATATGACAACTTTCTTACATACGAACTGGAGCTGACTCAACCAGTATAAACTCTATCTGAAGGAATAAAGAAGGATAAGGGTATTGCTCTCAAAGCAACTGAAAATACCTCCAAAGTCAATACTGAAATTGACTCTGACTATGATGAAGATAATGATGAAGACTTTGCAATGCTGGTGAAAAGACTAAGAAGGTTCATGCGTCAAGGCAAAATCAGCAAGCCAAAGAAAGTCAGCAACTACAACAACCAGGAGAAGATAAATGATTAATGCTACAATTGCAAGAAGCCTGGCCATTTCATTGCTAACTGCAAAAAACCTCTCAGAGAAGAACTAAAGAAGAAATCACATCCAAAGAAGGAATACAAAGGCAACAAAAGGCCTCAGAAGAGAGACAAAGACCTAGTAGCTAGAGGATCGTGGAGTGACTCAGACAATGACTCAACTCTCAAATCTAGAGATGATGAAGATCCTCAAATGGAAAATCTTTGCCTGATGGCCAAGAATGCTAAGGACAAACAGAACTCCAACACACATGAAGTAAGTATAAATGAGGTATTTGACTTCAACTCTCCTGATGTAGACATTGATGATTTAAGAACTACACTACATGGCATAACATCTGATCTGTATCAATACATGAAATGATTTAGAGTTATGTCTAAGGACTATTCATTTCTTCAAAAGGAGAAAGAGAAAGTTTAGGAAGAACTAGAAATAACACTTCTAAGTACTAACTCTCTCTCCAAGTCTAAAGCTAAGAATAAGCTCTTAAAACAGACCAATGAGCTCAATGCACAAAGAGAATCAAGTCTAACCTCTAAAATTAAGGAACTAGAAAAGATAATCTCTACATGGATTAAATCCTCTTCATGCATGGACTCCCTGATCTCTATCCAGAGAAGTGTCTCTAACAGAACGAATTTAGGCTTTGGGGAATCTATCTCAGAGCCATGTGTGGAAAAGGTAAAGAAAACTAGCACTAGTAATGCTTCAAGTTTTAGTAGAGGCATTATATTTATGAAATCCTCACAAAAGAATGGGCCAGTCTAACTCTGCTCTACTGATTCAATCCACATTCCAAGGAGTAAGGATCTCATGGTGGCCTGGGTTTCAGAAAAGAGAAGAGTAACCAAGCCACTACTCACAAACCTCGAAGGATCGTAGAGTCGAGTAAAATTAACTCCACGAACCAACTGGGAAGGAACAGTAGAGGTAAGGTACACTCCTCACAAATCTTGAAACACAAGGACATATGGAAGAAGGAAAATTAGTTTAATAGAAGGATGACTAAAGATCCAAAAAAGTCCAAATGGAGGAAGAATCCTCACACACACACACAAGCATGCATCATATTAGATTTTTGTGTGCAATAAAGTTGATCACAATGCTGCAAAATGCTATTATAATTCTATGCATGTAAGACCCAAAATCAAGCAAATTTGGGTTCCCAAGGGTACTAATAAAGTAGGACCCATACAAGTATGGGTACCAAAATGAAAGTTTTATGATACCACAGGAAAAGAGCTCCACGATCAAAACTGGTATCTGGACAATGGACGCTCAAGGCACACTACTGGGAACAAAGCCCTTCTGTCTAACTACATTGAGAAGGAGGGTCCTTCAGTCATCTTTGGAGACAACGGCTCTGGCAAGACAAGAGGATATGGCTCAGTTGAGAATGGTGTAGTGTCCTTCAGTAAAGTAGCCTATGGGAAGGACTACAACACAATCTTCTGAGCATTAGCCAACTCTGCGACAAGGGTCATCAAGTAACATTCCTAAACAATAAATGTCAAGTCATAGAGTTGAAGACATCTGCTATAAAGCTAACCGAAATAAGAGAAGGAAATGTTTATACAGTAAATCTTGGATAACTAAGCTCAGACGAGAAAATACGCTTTCTGGCTAAAGCATATGAAGAAATGAGCAGGCTATGGTATAGAATACTGTCTCATCTCAACTTGAAGAGCATGTCCAAACTGGCCTCAAAAGATCTAGTTGTAGGCTTACCCAAGTTCAACTTCAACTTCGTCAAAGAAAGGCCATGCAATGCCTGTCATCTTGGGAAGCAGACCATAAGCTCATTCAAGAGAAAAACTGCCAACTCAAATGACAAGCCCCTGTAGCTGCTACACATGGATCTATTTGGGCCAATTCCAACAACGAGCCTTGGAGGGAAGAGATAATCACTTGTTATAGTGGACGACTACACCAGATTCACATGGATGGTCTTTCTAACCACAAAAGATGAAACAAGCTCCCAGTTGATAAAAATGTTAAGATTGGCGATGAACGAGAAAGGGGAGAAAATCAAGGATATAAGGAGTGATCATGGCAGAGAATTCAACTTCTCAGAAATGGACCAGTTCTGCACAGACAATGGCATCAGTCACAACTTCTCAGCTCCACGAACTCCTCAACAAAATGGAGTAGCTGAGAGAAAGAACATAGTGTTGATAGAGGCTGGAAGAACTCTACTGGCAATAGCCCATCTGTCTGAATACTTCTGGGTAGAAGCTGTCAACACTGCATGTTACACTTAGAACAGATCATTGATACACTCTACGATTAAGAAGACTCCCTACGAACTGTGGAAAGGATAAAAACCAAATGTCAGCTACTTCCATGTATTCGACTATGCATGCTACATTCTAAATAATGAAAAGCAGTATTTGACAAAGTTCCAACCCAAGTCAGACGAATGAATCTTTCTTGGGTATTCCACAGATAGCAAGGCCTACAGAGTGTTCAACAAGAAGACACTGAGTGTTGAAGTCTCGATACACATCATCTTTGATGAGACAGACTTAGACAAAACAGTGTCTCAAGACACTACGAATGATACTCCTGACACTACGAATGAGGTCGTCGAGCTTAACACCATGATCGTAGTCCTAGACAATGAAATCGTTGATCAAGGAAATGAGATCGTAGAGAGGTCCACTGAAGACAATGAACCTCCACATCAAGAAGCTAAAATTGATCTTGAAGATCTTAGACAAGAAGGCATCAGGACAGATGTCCCAATAGGAAATAGATGGGAAAGAGATCACACTCAAGAATTATTGGATATCTTAGTGCAAGAGTTAAAACAAGAGCTGCACCCCAAAATAAATGTTTCTATCTAAGCTCCTTGTCATAAATGGAACCTAAAAAGATAGAGGATGCTATGGAAGACTCCATCTGGGTAAAAGCCATGCAGGAAGAACTTAATCAGTTTGAAAGAAGCAAAGTATGGAGATTGGTACCAAGACTAAAGAGCCATCCTATCATTGGAACCAAGTGGGTCTTCAGAAATAAGATGGAGTAATAACTAGGAATAAAGCTAGACTAGTGGCCAAGGGTTACTCTCGGGAAGAAGGCATTGACTATGATGAGACATTTGCACCTGTTTCCAGATTAGAAGCCATCATAATATTCCTTGCCTTTGCTGCTCACATGAAATTCAAGGTCTTTTAGATGGATGTCAAAAGTGCATTCCTGAATGGTGAACTTCAAGAAGAAGTATATGTAGAGTAACCTACATGTTTCATCAATCCATCTCTTTTTAATTATGTCTATAGATTAGACAAAGCCTTATATGGTCTTAAACAATCACCTAGAGCATGGTATGAAACACAAACTAACTTTTTTATTGAAAATGGGTTCACTAGAGGTAGAGTAGATACCACTTTATTTCTTAGAAAGCATAAAGACAAAGTCTTATTAGTTCAAATATATGTTGATGACATTATTTTTGGATCTACTGATGAAAAGTTATGTAAGAGATTCTCAAAGCTTATGTAGATCAAGTTTGAAATGAGCATGATGGGTGAGCTGAACTTCTTTCTTGGACTGCAAGTAAAGAAGACTGAGGAAGGAATCTTCATCAACTAAACCAAGTACATTAAAGACTTACTTAAGAAGTATGGAATGGAATCAGACTCTCCCATGAAAACCCCAATTGCTCCTACAACCAAGCTTGACAAAGATGAAAAGGTAAAAGTATTGATATAACTTAATACAGAGGTATGATAGGATCTCTTCTATATCTGATTGCCAGTAGACCAGACATAAAGTTTGCAACATGCATATGTGCTAGATTTCAAGCTAATCCTAAGGAATCACACTTAACTGCTGTAAAAAAGATTTTCAGGTTTCTCAAGGGCACACCTCACTTGGGGCTTTGGTATCCCAAGGAGTCCTCATTTGAACTAACAGGTTATACAGATGTTGACTTTATAGGCTTCAAAATAGATAGAAAAAGTACCAGTGGCACTTGTCAGTTGCTAGGAAACAGACTTATGTCCTAGTTTAGCCAAAAGTAAAACTTAGTATCGACTTCAACTGCAGAAGCTAAATACATTACTGGTGGTAGCTATTGTGCTCAGATCCTATGGATGAAAAATCAGCTAGCAGACTATGGGTTTAAATTCAAATCCATACCTATTCACTGTGACAACACAAGTGCTATAACAATAACTTATAATCCTGTCATGCATTCTAGGACTAAGCATATAAAAATAAGGTATCATTTCATTAGGGATCATGTACAAAATGGAACCATATATCCCTACTAAAAATTAACTTGCTGATGTCTTTACAAAGCCTCTAGATGAATCCATGTTTAACAAATTAATAAGTGAGCTAGGCATGCTTAATTTACAACCATAAAATCTATGCTCTAGTTTGTGCTTGTAACGATCGAGAAATTTGTATTATAATCTAAATATTTATTGAATTAAATAAATATTTTAATAATTTATTTATTGAGGGAAATAAATAATTGATGAATTGTAGTGAATTAATTTAGTAACCAAATTGATTAATAATAATTAAATTGAATAATGTTAATTTTATCTGAAGGATTTAATTTAAGGAAATAATTAAATTAAATCAATTTCTTAATATTTAAGAAAATAATTAAATTAAATAAATTATTTAATTTAAAAGAATTAAATAAATTAAATAAAGTGATGTTTCTAATTTATTAATTAAATTAGATATATAATTATTTATTAATTATAAGTATAATTGTAATAAGATTATTATTATTATTATTATTATTATTATTATTATTATTATTATTATTATTATTATTATTATTATTATTATTATTATTATAAGTTATTTAAATTAACAAAACTAAAGTCATCTAAATTAACGAAATTAAGGTGTGATATAAAGTAACTATATAATATAAAAATAATTTAATTTGGGGAAATTTTTGGTTAGCCATACATGGCCTTGTGTCCTTTGGCTTATCCCAACTGACGTCTTTTTATTTTTTTAACGGAAGAGTACGTGGGAGTGGCCATTTTATTACTTCACGTCTTATTCTTCCAAGGCCAAAATAGCAGAGGGTTTAGAGAGAGAGCTTGGAAGAAGAGAGAAAATACAGTGGGAAATTGTGAGATTAAGTCTCTGTGATTTTGACCAAGAGGAATGAGAGAATCACCATCTTTTTTGCTAGCATATAATATAGAGGATTAAAGGTATAATTTATATTAATCTTCTTTGCAATACATATTCTCTGTTAATTGGAAATTTCGTTGGATAGGGTTAAGATGTTGAATTCTATGCATGTATATTATTGCTAAACTTGTTAGTTATCATCTATAATCATTGGTTGATGTTCAAATTCGTGAAAAATTGTTTTATAGGCGGAGAAGAGTAAAATAACAGTGTTTTTCTTTGAAAATGGCTTTAGAAAATATGAAATTTGATGCTCTATATGTGTTGTAATTGTGATTTGTTATTGGATTATGTTAATATGATAAGAAACGAAAGCGGCGTAGTTCGAATTGTGTCAATTGATTAAGAAACGAATTTGTGGCGATCGATTTTGCTAAATATGTAAAAAATGAAGAAATTTGGAAATTGGGGGTTTTGATTCCTCAAATTTGTGTAAATGTTTTGTTTATTTAGTTAGAATGGTGCATGACATGTGTAAATATGCTATTACAAAGTTTTAATTGCTAGGTTTTATGATTTCTGTAGGAATTGGGTTGAGATGGGTGACTGCCGAGTAACAGAGCTGCTACTGCAGTTTCTGTCTGTGCGTGGCGCAGCTGCACTGGTACCATAGGCAGAAACGGTGCAGTTGCGCTGGCGCAGTTGCGCCTTAGGACAGCGCAGCTGCACCGTGCCCTGAGCCCAGTCAGTGACTTCTGCCTATTTGCAGGTCATGTGTAATGGACTTATGTTAGCTAAACAAGCATGCTAATGATGTTAAGACATAATAGAAACTACAATAACAGATTGTAAGGTGTTGTAATACAGAGTGTAAAAGATTTTTAAGTGATTGTTAATTGAGTTATATAATGAAACTAAAAGTGATGTTTTTAAAAGTTAGAGATGCACGATTAAGTTCTGCTGGATCGTAATGAGATTTCGGAGGCGTTAATGATGTTAACCAACATGGTTAGGTGCTAAATTAAGGTTATAACCTAAATAAGGGTTTAAACCCTAAAGCTAATATTCATACAACTAATTTTTTCTGCGATTTCAATGATATATGTAGGGTAATTGGCGAATATTACATTTGTGTAGCTTACATACAAGGCAAGTTTTTAAACCTTAGCTCTTTACATTGAGCAAGTTTCTAAACCTTAACTCTTTATATTGAGCAAGCTTTCTAATTTCATTCTTTTGTTAAATAATGCAAGTTTCTTATCCTAATCTTTTATTGAGCAAGTTTCCCTAACAATGCTACTAATTATTCAGCAAGGTTTATTTATTATAATCTCGAGCGAGTTTTAGTTTTCTAAATTGTGATATCATTATTCAAAGAATATATTATTCTAGTATATCGATTCAAATGAGATTGTTCTAACTCTTTTGAATATAGCACTTTGCATGTATTCCATGGTTATTCAATTGTACATTGTTGTTATTCAGTCTTTGACTTTGATAACCTTGTTCAATTCTATATTCTTACATTAAACCTTCAAGTAGTAAGTAAACTTTTATTGATTTCATTAATTTATAATTGAATAGTGTTATGAAATTCTAGAAACACTGATAAGCTAGTTCCAAACAAAACTTTCTTTAGTGCGGAAATTCTAAATTCAAACTGAGACGAACAACCCTAACATAGGGGATTTTGTACGTGTAACGTTTAGATGTTTGTGCACAATACATGGTACAAAGGGCTGATCCCCCTAAGTACATTAAGAGGAGTTTATATAGTCTAAATGACTGTTAAGGTTGATGTAATAATACCTAAATACCGAAGACATATTTCGTGGTATTAAGACCCTCAGATATTAAATTCGAACTTGTTTTCTATTTTTGGATTCGTAGAACAAGTTCATTATTGTTTAGCATTCGTTGTTCATTCTCATGTTGTTATTATTACTACTCTTTATATCAGTGAGCAATTGTTTGCTCACTCTTGCAATTAACATTGTAGCTAAAGCTGAAAGAGTCGATGAGCCATCTACTACCAAAGGAAAGGGTAAGATGTCCAAGTGTTGAAGAGTTATTTAGAATTTATTTAAATGAATGATGTTATAAGACTTGTTTTCTTTTATAACGTTTTTCGCAAACTTATGTATTAAATTAAGGTTAGATTACCTGGGATTATTTATGAGATGATGTAACCCTTTAATGGGAGAGATTATTGTTTAAATTAATTAATGTTTTATACTTTATTATGGGTAGTTAGATGTAATTATTTTGATAGTGAACACCAAATCTTATGAGAATTAAGTACTTGGATTTGGGGGTGTCACAGTGCTAACCATGCAGATATAAAGGCTATGTTCGAAATCGTAGACATGATGAAAGGAAGTCCACGATCGTAGAGCTGCAGTGACATGAAAGACAACGATCGCAGTACAGACTCAACGATCAGAGTGTAGACTCAACGATGGCAAAACTCCATCAACAAAATAAAGGAGCATCCTGTGATGACAAAGTTCAACAAATAGAAGGCAATCTCTTTGTCAAGCACCTCAGGAACAAACCTAACCCTTGATTCACTCTATCAGATTAACCCTTCCTGAGCTACCTTAAACCGAGAAGAATGCTAAGTCAAAAGTTTATGACAAGTATCCGGGCAGACAGGACGATCACAGTTCAGACTCGATGATTATAGAGAAGACACAATGACTGCAGAGCAGACTCAACGATTGCATAGCAGGCACGACGATCGCAGTACAGACTCAACAATTGCAGAGCAGACTCGACGATCATTAACATTACCTCAACGATCGTAGTCTTCTAAATGGATACATTAGCTCAGAGGGAGCTAAGGGAAAATCAGTACAGTCCTCTTCAATAAAATTTTTAGAGCCAAGCAAAAGTTGACACATGCCCCACTAAGTAAATGAAGAGAGGGAAGTTACAATTACAGTTTGAAAACACCTTTTTAAAATTAGAAGTTCAAAAAGCTCATCTCTCTCTCTCTGTACAAGTGATGAATGGGTAGTATACCCATGAATTGGATATATTTGGACTTAAATTATTGCATTCTTAAGTTATTTAGTAGCATTTTTATTGTGTTTATATCTTGTTTTGCAGATTTGGAAGCTGGAGGGGAAATTATGGGAGATTCAAGCATTTAATGGCAATATGGTAATTTTAGAGAAGTCCAGCGCCGGGGCGCTGGAAAATATACTACCAACAGCGCCGGGGCGCTGAGCCTCGGCTGGCCTTGACTGGATTAGCGCGTTTGACTTCTGGTTGGACTTGACTTGGTTATTGGGAGCTAATGTGAAACCTAATTGGATGAGGATTGTGGGAAGCTATAAAAAGAAACTAAGTGCTGAAATAGAGGAGGCAGATTTTGATTATTTTTTGAAGGATTCAACGAGTTCTTCCATTGAAGGCTACACAAGATTACTTGGAGATTAAGGATTGGCTACAGAGTTTCTTCTTTTTCTCTTATTTTTCAATTTGTAATTCTTTAAGGTTGATTTGCCAACAATTAGTGGTTTTTATTTCCGTGATGAACTAATTCTTTAATTAAGATTTCAATTGAACCTTTTATGACTGTAAATTAGTTATTCACTCATTCTAATTATTTATGTTGAAGTGAATTGTTTATCATGTTTTTACTCTATTGCTTAATTATTTGACCAATAATTACCTTGTTACTCTAGAAGGAATTGGAAAAGGAATTCTAGGGTTAGATCTGGACATGATAACATGTGACTTAGTTATTTGCACGGTAAGTAATTAGGTTTGTGAATTGAATGGAAATATCTGTTCACCGCATGTAACACATAAGGAATTGGAATTGGAAAGAGTTTAATTCAATTATTTTGCATAAGAATATAACAAGATTAATCTGGATTAAATAGAAGTCAATTGATCACTTGGAAAAGGGCTTTTGGGCATTTGAGAATTCCTGTTAACAATTCAGTAGACATAATAATTGGGATGATTAGATAATTGATTTATAGTTCATAATTGGGGATATTGAAGTCTTAATCTTTATCTATCGGAAGTCATTCACTCAAGTATTAGTTTATTTATTCGCTTATCTTAGGACAATATCTTTAAGTGTTTAATTTTGTGTTAATAATTCATAAAATCATAATTTATCATTGTTTGAATAAAATTGAATTGATATAGTATTAGTAGTTGGGATTTATTAATTAGAATTCCCTGTGGGAACGATACTCAACTTATCACTTTATTACTTGTTGACCACGTATATTTGCGTGTTGTGCGTAACTAGATTTTACCCAACAAGTTTTTGGTGCCGTTGCCGGGGAATTTTTTATTAATATTAATTTCATATTAGTTATAATCAATTCGGTTTTAATTTGAACGCTACTTAATCTTTCTTCTTGGATTGGCAGGAATTCGTGTATGCACACTAGATCGAAAGCTAGAAAGGAACTTCTTACGTATAAAGACAACCTTGAGAGGAAGTTCCGGACAGTGCGGTTGAATAGCGAGGTTATACATTTGGAAGAAGAACTGGCAACCCAGGAAATACTCGTGAACATGGCAGAGAACGAACATAAATCACTTAGGGATTACGCCCTGCCAAATGTCACGGATTTACAGTCAAGTATTAAGAGGCTGGCAATCAATGCGAACAATTTCGAGATAAAAACAGGATCAATTCAGATGCTACAGAATATATGCCAGTTTGGGGGTAATTCGATAGATGATCCTAATGAACATATCTTGAGTTTCTTGGAAGTTTGCGATACCTTCAAATTTAACAATGTATCGGAAGATGATATAAGGTTGAGGATGTTCCCGTTTACTTTAAAAGATAAAGCACGAAGCTGGTTACACTCCTTGCCTCCTGGTTCAATCACCACATGGGATGACTTAGCTCAAAAAATTTTAGCTAAGTTCTTCCCACCAGCGAAGTCGGCAAAACTACGGAACGATATTCATACTTTCGCACAATTTGAGTCAGAGTCGTTATATGAGGCGTGGGAAAGGTTCAAGGATATGCTCCGTAAGTGCCCTCATCATGGAATCCTGCAGTGGATGCAATTAGGGATATTTTGTGATGGTTTGCACGCGTCCACGAGGTCTAGTATTGATGTAGCAGCAGGAGGAGCGATCATGTCCAAAAAATTTGGTGAGGCGTATCAATTGTTAGAGACAATGGCCACCAACAACTATCAGTGGCCCATGACGAGGTCTAACCATCCAAAAGCATCAGGAAAGTATG
The DNA here is from genome assembly GCA_020205505.1 of Panax japonicus. Taxonomy (NCBI): domain Eukaryota; kingdom Viridiplantae; phylum Streptophyta; class Magnoliopsida; order Apiales; family Araliaceae; genus Panax; species Panax japonicus. Next base: position 17,185,651 of record CM035104.1, read on the forward strand.
AAGTGGATGCGCTGACAGCATTAACAGCGCAAGTGACTGCAATAGCTAAGCATATGGAAATATGGCGTCCACAAGCCACACAGCAGGTCACAATGGTTTGTGAGTTGTGTGCTGGGGGTCATGCTACGGATCAATGTGCCATAAATTCTGAATCAGTACAGTTCATAGGAAATTATAATCGCTCAACTCAACCGTATCCGACTCAAAATGCTTATAATCCAGGTTGGAATAATCATCCAGGGTTTTCATGGAGTAACAATCAAGCTGCAGCTCAACCACTTCGACAACAAAACACCTCCAGATTTCAAAATCAACCTCAACAACCAGAGAGGATATCAAGTTGGGAAGAAGCCTTGGAAAAATTCATTAATGCTTCTGACAAAAAGAACGAGGAACAAGATAAGAAATTGAATCAATTAGATCTTACTTTGCAAAGCCATGGGGCATCGTTAAAGAATCTGGAAAATCAATTGGGGCAAATAGCACATGCATTGAATACTCGTCCACTAGGAACGCTCCCAAGTGATACAGAAATAAATCCGGGCAGAAATGAGCACTGCAAAGCAGTAATCTTACGAAGTGGGAAGGAGTTGCAAATAGTTAAGGATAAGGAAAAGGGGGATAACGCAACAGCCGAAATAGAAGAAGTTGTGAAAACCGGGAAATATAAAGAGGAAATCGGAGAGGAAAATGCACCGGGACCAACTATAACAATGCCACCCATACCATATCCGCAGAGATTTCAGAAATCCAAGTTAGATAAGCAGTTTTCAAGATTTTTATATATTTTTAAAAAATTGCATATCAACATCCCATTCGCCGAAGCTTTAGAACAAATGTCGAGCTACGCTAAGTTCATGAAGGATGTGCTATCAAAGAAAAGGAAACTGGGGGATTTTAAAACAGTGGCGCTAACCGAAGAATGTAGCACAATTATTCAGAACAAGTTGCCTCCGAAGTTGAAAGATCCAGGTAGCTTTACTATTTTGTGCGACATTGGTAATCAGTTTTTGGGGAGAGCACTGTGTGATTTGGGGGCCAGTATTAATTTGATGCCATTATCAGTCTACCGTCAGTTCGGGCTCCAGGCACCAAAACCGACAAATATCAGTTTACTGTTGGCAGACCGATCAGTTACATATCCACGAGGTATCGTTGAAGACGTATTAGTAAGGGTGGATAAATTCATCTTTCCAGCAGACTTCGTTATCTTGGATTGTGAAGCAGATACGGAACTTCCCATCATTCTCGGGCGACCATTCTTAGCAACGGGGAGAACGTTAATCGACGTGCAAAAAGGAGAATTGACGATGAGAGTTGACGATCAACAGGTCACTTTTAATGTGTTTAAATCAATGTCTTATCCGAAGGAAAAAGTTGAGTGTTTGCGAGTGGATTTAATGGAGGAGATAGTTAATCACAAGATTTGCGGCAGTTACTCAGAGGATCCGATAGAATCCATGTTGCTTGGAATAGACAACGATAGTGTTGATGCGGACAATGAGTATGTCAAATGGCTAGACACATCATCATTCTACCGGAAAAGTAATCAACCATTCGACACCCTTGATAGGCCCAAAACGGAAGGTAAAAAGTGCAAACCCAAAATAGAAGAGCCACCGGTGTTGGAATTAAAGCCACTCCACTCTCATCTTGAGTATGCTTATCTAGGGAAAGATTCGACACTACCAGTTATTATTTCGACAAAGTTAACTGACACCCAAAAGGAAAAATTGCTACGGGTTCTGCGCGAGTTCAAAACAGTGATTGGGTGGACTATAGCGGACATTCGAGGTATTAGCCCATCTTTCTGTATGCATAAGATTTTAATGGAAGAGGGATCAAAACCAACCATTGAGATGCAAAGAAGGTTAAATCCCATTATGAAAGATGTGGTGAAGAAGGAAATTATAAAATGGTTGGATGCCGGTATTATTTACCCAATCTCAGACAGTTCATGGGTAAGTCCTGTACAGTGTGTACCGAAAAAAGGGGGTATGACCGTGGTAAAGAACTAAGCTCATGAGCTCATCCCGACTAGAACTGTTACAGGCTGGAGAGTATGTATAGATTACCGCAAATTGAATAAAGCCACACGCAAGGATCACTTTCCCTTGCCGTTCATTGATCAGATATTGGACAGGTTAGCGGGACATCATTTCTACTGTCTATTAGATGGATATTCTGGGTACAATCAAATTTCCATAGCACCAGAAGATCAAGAAAAGACCACATTCACATGTTCATACGGTACGTTTGCATTCCGGTGTATGTCTTTTGGTTTATGTAATGCGCCGGCAACCTTTCAACGATGTATGATGGCAATCTTCTCCGATATGGTCGAACAGAATTTAGAGGTGTTCATGGATGATTTCTCCGTGTTCGGTGATAGTTTTGACTCGTGTTTGAAGAATCTGATCTTGGTGTTAAAAAGATGTGTGGAGACTAACCTGGTGCTTAACTGGGAAAAATATCATTTTATGGTACAAGAAGGGGTTATTCTGGGACATAAGGTTTCCACATCCGGATTGGAGGTGGATAGAGCAAAGATTGATACAATTGAGAAACTGCCTCCTCCATCATCTGTAAAAGGCATTCGGAGCTTCTTGGGACATGCAGGGTTCTACAGACGCTTTATTAAAGATTTTTCAAAGATTTCGAAACCCCTATGCTCACTCTTGGAGAAAGAGGTACCGTTTAAGATGGATCAGGCATGCATCGAGGCATTTGAGGTATTAAAGAAGAAATTGGTCTCTGTGCCAATCATTGTAGCGCCCGATTGGTCCTTACTGTTCGAATTGATGTGCGACGCCAGTGATTACGTTGTGGGAGCCGTATTGGGACAACATCACGATAAGATTTTTCATACTATCTACTACTCTAGTAAGACATTGACGGATGCCCAGCTGAACTACACAACAACCGAAAAAGAATTACTTGCAGTGGTGTTTGCTTTTGACAAATTCAGAGCTTATCTCCTCGGCACCAAGGTAATTGTCTACACTGATCATTCGACCATTAAATATCTGATTGAAAAGAAAGATGTTAAACCGCGATTAATACGGTGGGTACTGTTGTTACAAGAATTTGATCTGGATATCAGGGACAGAAAAGGTACAGAAAATCAAGTGGCGGATCATCTATCTCGGTTAGAAAATAAAGAGGAACAGAAAGAAGACAACTTAGTGATTAATGAAAAATTTCTGGATGAGCAACTGTTCCGGGTAACTACCATATTTCCTTGGTATACTGACTATATAAACTATGTGGTTGCCAAAGTGTTACCGCCGGATTTGACCTCACAACAACGAAAGAAGTTTCTCCACGATGTGAAGCAATACTATTGGGATGAACCATTTCTGTTTAAAGGATGTGCAGATCAAATGATAAGACGTTGTGTACCTCATGAAGAAATGGATAGTATATTAGGCCATTGCCACTCCTCAGATTACGGAGGTCATTATTCCGGTGATCGAACAGCAGCAAAAGTACTACAATCGGGATTTTTCTGGCCTTCTTTATTCAAAGATGCTCATCTCTTTGTGCTGAAATGCGATTGATGCCAACGCGTAGGTAATATCTCCAAGCGCAATGAAATGCCACTTAACACAATTCTAGAGGTGGAACTATTCGACGTGTGGGGAATCAATTTTATGGGACCATTTCCATCTTTTAATAATCATTACATCTTGTTAGCGGTTCGATTATGTTTCCAAATGGGTAGAAGCCGCAACGTTACCCACGAATGATGCCAACGTTGTTATTCAATTTTTAAAGAAGAACATTTTTACCCGATTTGGGACACCGAGAGCTATAATAAGTGATGAGGGGACTCACTTCTGTAACAAGCAGTTCACCAAATTGCTTGTAAAGTATGGGGTTCCTCATAAAATTGCAGCTGCATATCACCCACAAACCAATGGCCAAGCAGAGGTGTCGAATAGGGAAGTTAAGAGGATCCTGGAAAAAGTAGTCAATCCGTCACGAAAAGATTGGGCATTGCGTCTTGATGATGCTCTATGGGCCTATCGAACAGCGTATAAAAATCCGATCGGCATGTCACCGTACAGAATGGTATTTGGAAAGGCGTGTCACCTCCCGGTCGAGCTAGAACACAGTGCACACTGGGCCATTCGGAAACTAAACTTTGATCTAGAAGCAGCTGGTGAGAAAAGGTTACTGCAGTTGAACGAGATGGATGAATTTCGGTTCAATGCCTACGAAAACGCTAAGCTCTATAAGGAGAAAGTCAAAGCTTGGCACGATAAAAAAATTCTTGATAGAACATTTGAACCGGGCCAAAAAGTACTACTGTTCAACTCACGCTTGCGTCTATTTCTAGGAAAATTGAAATCCAGGTGGTCCGGGCCATTCGTAGTTATATCTGTCACTCCACACGGAAACATTGAGGTCGAGGAACCGAACTCAAGGTGTACATTCAAGGTCAATGGTCAACGTCTGAAATATTATTGGAGTGGACCAATCGAACATCAAGCTACGGTCCAGTACCTCTCCGAACCAGTGGACAACTGAACAACACCGAAAAGTCGGGCTGACGACTGTAAACCAAGCGCTTCTTGGGAGGCAACCCATTAAGTTTTATAATTTTTACGTTATTTGATTTGATTTGATTTTATTTTAATTTTTTCTTTTTCTTAGATTTAAAATTCTCTTATTTTTACTTTTATCTTTTAGTATTGAAGAATAAGATTTTGCTAGACTAATTCTTAAAATTTTCCATGTATGCAAGATACAAAGACAGGTGACAGCGCCTTGGCGCTCCCATTACTAAGGATTCCAGCGCCCCGGCGCTGGCTTCCAGTTCATCTACAGCGCCCCGGCGCTAGACCACTCTATCCGTTTCTGCCCTACAGCGCCCCGACGCTACGTGCACGGTAAAACCCAGCGCCCCGGCGCTGGGGTCAGGTCCGGCCTTGATAATTTAAATCTCTTCCTGTACTTCTAGTCCAACTTCATTACCCACGCCGACACATCAGGTTTCAGTTACGCGATTATCCCTCTCCCATTCTCCTATACGCCTCTCTCCCTCTCCATATCACAAGGTCATTGAACTTTGGATAATATTCTTCCACATATCTACCACGCGTCAATTACTTCGTTCCATATTGGTTGTATGCTTCTTGTGTGCCGAAATTCTACTCCTCCAAATTCTTTAAAGGTAGCAAAAAATTCTCTACATGGCATCAAAACGTCAACGAGACGAAGGGTCAGGGGACGCTTCAATTCCACCTCCAAAATTTGACAGCAGGCGTTTTGTTATTGTCGCGGCTCAAGAACGCTACAGCCGCATGGCCACCCGCTCACTAGTCCCCGAACGTGGTCTCCGTCCCAATCAAACCAAGGATGGAGAAATAGCAGTAATGATTGCTGAACGAAACTGGTTCTCCCTCACCGAACAGCCTGACCCAGCAGTAATTGCAGTTGTAAAAGAATTCTACGCCAACTTGCCCGAGCATGACCATTATGGGGTATTTGTCAGAGGTAAAATCGTGGAAATCAGCGAGGAGGATATAAATGGGTGCTATCAACTACCCTTAGAGGGCCTTCATGATGAATATGCTAGACTAGTGAGTGATGGGCCGGACTATGAAAAGCTTTTTCGGGAGCTGTGTCAACCGGGCACCACATGGACCATGCATGAGCGTGGCAACATTACTTTCCCATTGTCACACCTCAGTCTATATGGAAAGGCATGGTATGCCTTCATTTGCGCTAAATTGATGCCCTGCACACATGTGAGTCACGTAACCATGGAAAGGGCTGTGCTATTATACTCCATCATACAAGGCCTAAGAATTGATGTCGGCCATCTTATTCAGCAATCTATGCTCCGCGCATCTCGCGGAGGGACCACAGGAGGGTTACCACATCCGTCACTGATCTGCGTATTATATGCTAAGTTTGGGGTCAAATGGAAATCAGACGAGATGATTCAAACACCTATGCCCGTGTTGGACCACAACTTGATCCGTCGTTATAAAGTGTGGTCAGGTGGAGCTAATCACCCTAGGGGACTGGGTTTCATTATCCCCCAAGTTACATCTACACAAGCCCCACTACCTCAGGCTCCACCTACTTACGGCCCATCGACAGCAGCTCATCGAGGTGTGGTCCGCGAAGCTGTCCAGCGGGAGATAGACGGCTGGTTTTACAACATGGAGTCCAAGAATGTGCGCTTATCGGAACGTCAAGACGTGATTTTCAAGTTTTTAGTTGACCAATTTGCTGCACAGAATGCACTGACCGTCCAAACCCATCCGGGCGTTCCACTTAGCCATTTCCCAATGGCTCCCGTTCTGCCAGTATTACCCCCTTCCGATCAAGAGATGAGCGAGGACGATGATGCTCCACCAGAGGAATAAACTCGTCAGGGAAGTCCTCTATTTTATTTTGCCTTATTTTTCGAATGAGGACATTGCTCTAGATTAGTTTGGGGGTAGTTAAGTTTTATTTTTGAAGTTGTAGTTTGTTATTAGTTTGTGGATTGATTATTAGTAAAGTTGCATTTAGGATTGCATATTAATTCCAGTTTTTAATAGTGCGTATATCTGGGGCCAATGATGAAAGTAGAATTGCATGAACAAGTCTAGTAAGGATTGTTGATTCAGTGATATGATTTTCTTTACATAAATTGGATCTTTATCTGTTTGACATTGATATTATAGGAAGGCACTTTGAAAAAATGACCATGTTGGCTATGATAGTTTAAATGGTTAGATAATAGAGTTCTAAAGGAGGATTGCTAGTGATATGGAAGAACAATTTGAATAACTAGAGGAGACTGAATTTATGCATAAACTCGAGTTTGGGGGAAAATATTTGGAATATATAAGCTATAAAAAAAATGTTGAGTCTTGTGGTGGGTTGAGGAGAAACACTCCCCATAAACACAAGCGTGAGATGGAGTGTAAAACGCACTCACCAACCATCTATGAAAAAAAATTGTATACAGGGTGACTAGTCTTGATTCGGGGCCTTTGTTACTTGAGCAAGTACGCCCGAAGGGGTATCTTAAAACCTAGCGTCCTAAGGTCTTATATGGTCTGGGAGTCGTTGGTCGAAAGCTCGCTAACGGGTAACACTGTTAGCCTAATGGGATGAGACATTGCACAGTCATTTATGTAGAGCTAAAAAAAAAGGAAAAGAAAAGCATAAGTAGTCCATTTTGACTTTTGAATTCGGGTAAGTGTTTGAGTTCAGTTGAAACAAGTATATTTGATGAGTTCTCAAGTTTACACTGTATGATGCTTACTAAGAAATTTATTATCTTTCATATTTTTGTCTTTCATGGGTTAGCATGGTTGTTGGACACACACTCGCAATATCAGTAATAACAGATTTAGATTCGTTGATTGTTGGGATATTGTTGATCTGCTTTTGCATGATGAATTAGCATATTTTTGTGATTTTTCTGAGGCATATGGATATACGTGAGCTTTTGAATTGCTGGAATTAAGAACATATAAATATAAATAGTTTGCATTTGCATGATGTTTAGTTTTGTTTTGTGATCTTATGTTTTGTCGCATGAGGACACGCAACGATTTAAGTTTGGGGGTATTTGATGAATGGGTAGTATACCCTTGAATTGGATATATTTGGACTTAAATTATTGCATTCTTAAGTTATTTAGTAGCACTTTTATTGTGTTTATATCTTGTTTTGTAGATTTGGAAGCTGGAGGGGCAATTATGGGAGATTCAAGCATTTAATGGCAATATGGTAATTTTAGAGAAGTTCAGCGCCGGGGCGCTGGAAAATATACTACCAACAGCGCCGGGGCGCTGAGCCTCGGCTGGCCTTGACTGGATTAGCGCGTTTGACTTGTGGTTGGACTTGACTTGGTTATTGGGTGCTAATGTGAAACCTGATTGGATGAGGATTGTGGGAAGCTATAAAAAGAAACTAAGTGCTGAAATAGAGGAGGCAGATTTTGATTATTTTTTGAAGGATTCAACGAGTTCTTCCATTGAAGGCTACACAAGATTACTTGGAGATTAAGGATTGGCTACAGAGTTTCTTCTTTTTCTCCTTATTTTTCAATTTGTAATTCTTTAAGGATGATTTGCCAGCAATTAGTGGTTTTTATTTCCGTGAGGAACTAATTCTTTAATTAAGATTTCAATTGAACCTTTTATGACTATAAATTAGTTATTCACTCATTCTAATTATTTATGTTGAAGTGAATTGTTTATCATGTTTTGACTCTATTACTTAATTATTTGGCCAATAATTACCTTGTTACTCTAGAAGGAATTGGAAAAGGAATTCTAGGGTTAGAACCTGACATGATAACATGTGACTTAGTTATTTGCACGGTGAGTAATTAGGTTTGTGAATTGAATGGAAATATCTGTTCACCGCTTGTAACACATAAGGAATTGGAATTGGAAAGAGTTTAATTCAATTATTTTGCATAGGAATATAGCAAGATTAATCTGGATTAAATAAAAGTCAATTGATCACTTGGAAAAGGACTTTTGGGCATTTGAGAATTCCTGTTAACAATTCAGTAGACATAATAATTGGCATGATTAGATAATTGATTTATAGTTCATAATTGGGGATATTGAAGTCTTAATCTTTATCTATCGGAAGTCATTCACTCAAGTATTAGTTTATTTATTCGCTTATCTTAGGACAATATCTTTAAGTGTTTAATTTTGTGTTAATAATTCAGAAAATCATAATTTATCATTGTTTGAATAAAATTGAATTGATATAGTATTAGTAGTTGGGATTTATTAATTAGAATTCCATGTGGGAACGATACTCAATTTATCACTTTATTACTTGTTGACCACGTATACTTGCGTGTTTTGCGTAACTAGATTTTACCCAACAAGCAGAAACCCTAACTTTCAGAAAAGCTCAAACAATCATACATAGTGCAAAGAAATCAATGGCAGCTTTAAACGTCATCTCTGGTTACAGACTCTGCTTCGATGAGTTCAAGATAGCTGACCCCAAGTTTCTCAAAACTCTCTCTCTAATAAAGAAAGCTGGTCTTGAAGAGGCTCTGAGTACGAGCATATGGATCGACCCTAAGCTAATCAAGGAATTCTACAAAAATGGTGTGTTCGAGAATGACGTCCTCACGACAAGGGTCAAGGATGTGGAAATCAAGCTCAAGGCTAAGGACATAAATCAAACCCTAGGCTTCAAATTGAAAGGGTTTTCGTTCATAGAGGGCATCGATTTCCATGAAGGACTTAAGAGAATGCACCACAAGAAGTTCCCCACTGTCAAAGGGTACAAGAAGAAGGAGTTTCCTCAGAGGTAAGAATTTCTGGCAGACATTATTGGAAAATTCATATGCTGCAAGAGCTCCGGCCATGACTCTATAAACGAAGTACAACTCAAGCTCATGACATCCATCCGTTGTGGGATACAGCTTAACTATGGAGCCCTACTGCTTGAATGGATTGGGAAGTGGATTCTTAGCTCGAAGAAGTCAAAGAGCTCTGGAAAGATGCTCTACGGACGATTCATAAGTATCATCCTACAGTCTTCTTTGGGTGATAAGATAGGGGATGATGAAGGAGAGTCCATCAATCCGAACAGACGAATGTACCCATCAACTGTTCGAGAACTGGAAAAGGAATCCAGGAGAGAATGTTCGAATGATGTCCGAGTCCAGTGGTAGGACTGCTGATGCAAAGGAGTCAGGGATTCCGGGAAATGTGTCTGTTGTCAAAGAGACTGAAGAAGAAGAGGAAGAGATCAACAAAGAAGAACCCATTGCCTTAGTCAGGAAAAACAAGGGCAAAAGAAAGCTGAAGGCTCAAATGGCAGAAGAACCCCATGGGTCAACCACTAATATACCACTAGAGCTTTCTGACATTGAAACTCTGAGGATCTTGAAAAGGAAAGAACAGCAGGCTGAGGCAGATGAAGACAGAGCTACCATGTAATAACCCGATATTTTTTATATAAATAAATAAGAAATTTTGCATATAAATTTTATTTTATTTTAAAGGTGGGAATATGTGCCAAGTAATGTGTATGTATGTATGTGATAGATAAAACTTATTTAATACATGAATAATTTCAAATAATTTTATTTTAGAATTATTGATCATTATAAAGTATATTCTTATAATAATTAATTTTATAGATATGATTTTTATAGTATTTAAATAATATATGAAATGATTATTGGAATTATTATAATTACTATTTTATTTTATAAATTTTAGTTCAGATTATTAAGTTAATTATTTTAACTTAATTAATAATGTTATATATGAAAGATAAATCAGATATGGAATCCAAACCTTAATTTTGGATTTTTAGCTATGAATGAGAATAATAATATTATATTAAATATAATATTATTTTTCAGTGTTACAAAATATATACAGTATGTGTGTATTAATAATGTTGGTCAATTATGGTGTATAATGTCAAAATCCTAATATTGGTTTGTTAAACCCTATTTGTTAAACTCAATTATGAGTTTAAGAATGTGAGTAATTGTGTTATATGAATTATGTTGCATATTATAGAATTTTTGTAACCCTAATTAATATTTGAAAATCCTAATTAAAATTAAAAACCCTAATTTTCTAATTAGGAACCCTAATTTGCTAAAATTAAAAACCCTAATTATTATTTTAGTAAATTGGATCGTTAATTTGGGAAACCTAACAATATTAAGGAACCCTAATAATTTAAAACCCTAATTTTCTATTAAAAACCCTAATTTTAATTAGTAAGTTCTAATTAAAATTTTATTACAATTTAATCTTAATTTTTCAAACCCTAGATATTATTTGGGATACCTTAAGGTTAAAAATAGAGTGATTAAACCCTAGATTCAAGTACCATGGACAAGAATACCATTAAAATTAAAATGCAATTGACCAAAGTACCCTTTTTGTCCCATTCTTGAAATAATTGTTAGCAAATCTTGCCAAATCTTGGCAAGTCATCAACCTAGTCTAAGTTAGGGGCTAAGAAACACCAGCACATCAGCCATTACTCATCTAAGTTCATTGCATACATGATATACATATAGATTAAGAGAGAGAAAGCTACTAAGTTGCTCATTTGGCCATCTATCTCTCAAACAACTTTTCTCTCTCCCAAACCTCCGAAAATATAAGGCATATCAGTCCCTAAATCAAGCCCCACGACTTCCAATAACATATCAGTAGCCAAAAATCAAGAACTTGTTCATAGAAAGGTAAAAACCTAACTTATAATATGATCTTGATTGCTATGTTAAATGTTATCTGACCATGAATGTCAGACCTCAGATCTCAGTGATTTTTAATTATTTTTGTTGTTTAAAGGTTTGAATATGTCGTATGCTATGAGATCTTGAATCTGGAACTTGAATCAAGTCTAGATCGTGTACAGATTGTTATATATATGTGGTCAAACCACGTTGACTGACATTGACCAAGCCTTTCTGGGTAACCCAGAACATACCCAGATGGCTCTGACAAGAAGTTCATGTCCACAGATCTTACACATGTTTGTTGTTGTGATTCTGTAGTTGTAACACGCTTGTTGTATGTTATATGGACTCTATTCTTATGCTTTTAGATCACCTAAATGACAAGCAGGATCAGAGTAATGGATAGTCAAAGTAGACTGTTCGAGCACGAAGTTGATTTCTGGAAAACCCAGAAAATCCCCAGAAAACCCAGAATTTTCTGACAACATTCGGCAGACCCTAGATTTTGCTGTGTTTAATGTATTTGGTCATGTTAGTGTTTGATTTGTGTAGACTGATATTTGGACTATCTATCCATGCTATTATAACACCAAAATCATAAACAGAAATAAAATGAATCATGGTCAAAGTAGGGTTGACAATACTACAGGATGAAGATTCTGGGCAACCCAGAAATCTTCAAAGGCAGTTTTCTTCCCAGTACTTTGACTGGCTCAAATCTTGAGATGGTGTTGTTACTATGATGATGTTATGTAATATATTTGTTCATTGACATGTTGTCTACAACCCAGACTCATTATATCACACAAACAAGGTACAAAATACGAGTTATAAGGACCTAAAAGTATGAGCATGAACTGTTCTTCATTTCTGGGTAACCCAGAAATGAAGAACAACCACTGACAACAACTTTGAGAGATTATATCTGTTTGTTATTACATGAATACTGCATCCTTAAAACTTTAGCAGCCCATAAAACTTAAGGTTCAAAGAATTACAACTGGTTAAACATGGTACCTTATAAATTGACTATGAAGATCTGGGCAGGCTCAAGAACACCTATAGAGATATTTTCGTCGCTATTGGGCCCTTCAGCGACACTTCATTTCTGAAAATTATTATTTTATTAATTAATTAGAGAAAATTTATTTTAAATTATTAAAAATACATAATAAATTACTAAAAATTATTTTAAAGCCTAAAAATTAGTTTTTAATAATTTTGAATATATTTCATAAATAATTAATATATTTAGGATATTAATGGTATTTAATTGTTATATTAAATAAATTATTTAAAAATGATTTTTATGCCTGAAAAATCAATTAAAATTATATTATGGTATAAAAAAATAATTTAAGTTATTTTTAATAACTTATACTATTTTGTGATAAATTTCATTAATAAATTAACATTAATGATAATTAAGTTATTTAATAAATGTATTAAATAAATTAGTTTAAAAATGATTTTTAATAATAGAAAAATCATTTAAAATGAAAATAAAGAGTTTAAAAATATTTGAAGTTATAAAATATAACATTCAATATTTAAAGGTAAATTTTATTAATAATTTAATATTAAATGATATTAGAGTTATTTAATAATAATATTAAATAAATAATTTAGAAATGATTATATTGATTTAAAAATCATTTATAAAAGAAATAAATGAACTAAAAATATTTTAAGTTATAATCAATAACTTTTAATATTTTGATAAATAATACATTAATACTTAAATATTAATGATAATTATTTAAAAATGATTTTAATTGTTTTAAAAATCATTTAAGGGAAATAAAAATGTCTTAAAAATATTTTGAGTTATTATAAATAATTTCATATTTTGGCAATGGTTTCATTAATATTTTAATATTAATGATAATGGAATTATTTAATATTTAAATCATTTAATAATGATTCCAATGTTTGAAAAATCATGATAAATTATAATAATTACTTAAAAATTATTATAAGGCTATGAAAGATAATATGACTGATATTTAAATTTTCTAAACGAATATTGAACTATAGAATAGAGTTTTAGACTCGATAATTACCCGATAAAGTCGTCGGTACATCGAAATATTTCAGAAATTGATCTGGACATATATAATTGGACTAGATACGTGTTTGTTTAGGATCCAATGACTGCTAAACATATGTGACAATGTGATTAGGTTATGTGCTGACTACAAATAGCAGTACTATGTGTTATGATATATTATTCTAATCGAACGAATGATCTTATTAATGATAGGTTTCGGTATAAAAGATAAAACTAAATTGCGTTATCATAAGCAGCAGCTCAGGCATGTATCCTACCTTTGCATTTACTTTATGCAATGGACATGAGTAAGAATATTTCAGAATTTTATTATTATTATGCCAGATATTTATTCTGTTTGTTAATTTCTAAATATGGTTATACAAGTGTCCTCACTTGGATAATCATTATATTTAATCACATATTGATAAATACTTATATATTTCCAGTATGTATACGACGACTCAAAAATCGTCTAAGCTATTTGATTCAGCTAGACATAAACTTAAAAATATTGTTGAACAAAATAGAACTTTATTGTATCCAACCAGACTGTTTTGGTTCGGATTCGCGACTAAGTATGAACATCCCGTACATGGGAAAACTTTTGTGCACCTAAGGTGGATAAGATGAACAATAATATCGTTCTTGCATGTAGTATTGATCAATACAGGGCATAATGGGCTGATCACCCCCCGTGTGTAAGACCCCAACTTTTATGAATAAAGACTAATTTTTCTCGAAATATATTTTTGAATATTATGGTGTGGATTTGATATAATGTTATAGTTGTGGGTATTATTTACAAATTTTACAAAGTAAGCAATTGGTTATATAATATTCAATTGGTTAGGGAATATTCTTTTTAACATAGAATATTCGTACGATGACACAATCATTGGTGGACCCCATAACAGAATTATCTTTTTATAAAAATAACGACGAAAGTTTTACCGTTAAACTATCGAACTACTCGGTAGTAAAAGTAAAGTAATACGTGTGGTTGCATAGTAGCACACGGTATTGATTATTGATGCTTACGTGAGAAGTCACTCAGTTAGACTCAATTATTGCTACAGTAATTGCTGCATCATATCCCTCATATTATTAATTCAATTATTGTCACAATATCATCTGAATAATATTTTTATATTATTAAATCAATAATTGAGATGACAAAGTTATTCATATTATTATTTGCAATATTGACAATATCTAGAAGTTCTGTCAAGGAGAGGTTTGGTCACCTAATTGCGCGCCATTAAGGAGAAATCCTTATCAAAAAGTCCCCTCTTTCCTGAGAACGACCTGGTTGTTAAATATTGTGAGTTATAATATTAATGATGAATAAGTTCTTGTTAATTAAAGATGAAATTGATAGTTCTATTGTGTGGGAATTATTAGTGTTAGTGGAAATCGACATTTATTTCGATAATAATTAATGTCTGGAGGTTATATTGACCAATCAGGTAATTCACCGGATAAATGAGTAATTAATTGCAATTAATTCACATACTTATAACTATGTGTTCACATGTGTGTACTATTGATTCACATGATTTACTATTATGGGAGTTAGTGCAAGATTGATAATACTTGCACGACTAAATTAAAAATAGAGGTATAGATGAAGGTACAATACTATAATTAGTTTTTTCACATGATTATACTATTAAGTCACATGAATGAACTATTAATTCATATTATTTACTATTAGTGGAGGTGGTGCAAGTTTGATAATACTTGTAGGACTAAATTAAAAATGAAAAAAGAGAGGAAGGTATTATACTGTAATATTTCGAGCTCCAAAACATGTAATTATCGAAACTATATTTTCCTATAAATAGAAGCTCATTCTTCTTTCATTCTCACCAATTCACTAAGTCTCACAAGAGTAATTATTATAGAGAGAAAGAAGAAGAGAAGTCTGCAACCTCACTATTCTAGTATCCAATTTTTTCTAAGGTAAGGGGTATTATTTCTTTCGTATTCATGAAGAGAGTTATTTTCTTTCAATAATCGTAAGGGTTGTTATCCCATTCTTTATTATTCTGTTGGAATAACCTGTCTGTGCGGTCTATCGCATGCCTGATGAATTCTTCAGTTATTCCATTCTTTATTATTCTGTTGGAATAACCTGTCTTTGTGGATTACCGCATGCATGGTGAATGATCATTCGTATTCATTCCTTATTAAATTTGGAAATGATCTGTCTGTGTGGATTACCGTATGGCGGACAAAAATCTATTTGCAGTTTCATATATTCTAGTATACTCAGTTGGTTAAAGTTTTGTCTTCTATACTCCATGAAATTAGTAGAATATCATGGATATTTGCGCTTCATCCAGTATCTTTTTATAAAAATATTCTTCTGAGCATTCTTTTATTTTATTCCACAAAGCAGTATCATGTTGACAATTTGGACGTTATTGATTTCTGGATAAATTAGATTATAAATCTTTAAAATTTATCTTGAACTTGTTTTATTGAATTATTATGTCATTGTCATCATCTTAATGCTTATATTGTGATGAAAGTCATTTTTGGCTTATGTGCATAGATGGATTTGGTATGATTATGACCAGGAATTATTTGATATAATCATGACTGTAATGTGACAAATGATGCGGTGAAAGTCCTCATTGGCCTGTAGTTCATTGATGGACAGTTGTTGTTACGATTATGACTAGAGATTATTCGGTATAATCATGACCATTGATGATTACATGAATATCCTTGGCCGTGATGCATGGATGGTTCGATTTTATTTATTAAGTTGAGTCTGTAACAACCCGATATTTTTTATATAAATAAATAAGAAATTTTGCGTATAAATTTTTTATTTATTTTAAAAATGAGGATTTGTACAAGATAATGTATATATGTATTTATGTGGTAAATAAAAATATATTTATTACATGAATATTTACAAATAATTTTATTTTAGAATTATTGATTATTAAAAATTATATTCTTATAATAATTACTTTTATTGTAGAAATGTTTTATTAATTATTTTTTGTGAAAATATAGTTTCATATTATTTAAATAATATAGGAAATGATTTCTTTGAATAATTATAATAATTATTTTATTATATGAATTTTAGTACAGATTATTAAGTTAATTATTTTACCTTTATTAATAAGGTTAAATATGGAAGAATAACCAGATATGGAATCCGAACCCTAATTTTGGATTTTTATCAAGGAATGAGAATAAAAATATAATAATATTATATTTTGATTTTTTAGTGCTATAAATATGTACTGTACGTACGTATAGATAATGATTGGTCAATAATGGTACAATATTTGAAAACCCTAATTTTACTGTGTTAAATCGTAACTTGAAACTCAAACCAGAGTTTGTGATTGGTAAGAAATTGTGTTATTTGATTAATGTTGAGTATTATAGAATTTAAGGTTAATTAGAAACCCTAATTATTACTTAGGAACCCTAATTATTTTAAAACCCTAATTTTCTATTAAAATCCCTAATTTTAATTAGTGTGGTTAAATTAAAATTTTATTGAACTTTAATCTTAATTTTTCAAACCCTATAAATTATTTGGGAAACCTTAAGGTTTAAAATCTATTGATTAAAACTTAGATTCAAATGCCATGGACAAAAATACCCTTAAAATATTTTATTAGTTTACTAAAATACCCTTTTTGGATAGGTTTTTTTGCAAATCTTATCCATATCTTGCAAGTCATCACTCTAGATTTATAGCACATGCCTAAAACCAATTAAAGCTTATCTCTATTGACACCTTGCAAGTTAAATTCATTGAATCTATGTAATATAAATAGTTTAGGAGAGAGAAAAAGTGTACATTATGCTCATTTATTCACCAACACTCCATCAAGTCTCTCTCTCTAAGCTACAAATTCTCTTAGCATATCAGTCCTTGAATCAAGCCCCATGAATTCCAAAACCAAATCAGTAGCCAAGAATCAAAGATTGCTCATAGAAGGTAAAAACCCTAACAAGAAATCTGTCCAATGATCATATGTTAGATGTTAGTTTTTTTGTGTTAAATATGTTGTATGTAGTGTATAATGATGATCTGGGTTGATAGATGTTAGATCCATAGCATCTATAGGCTCAGATTATGTGTTTTTAAAAATCTGGGAAAATTTTTTATGTTGACTGACATCCGAATGTCAGGCCCTTTAGATCTTTGGATGTTTATGGTTTTTGTGTTTTTAATGTTTGAACATGTAGTGTGATATGAGATCTGTGATCTAGAACTTGTGGCAGGACCAGATCATGCATAGAATGAAAGTTAATCGTAGTCAAACACCGTTGACCGACATTGAACAAGCCAGATCTGGGTAATCCAGAACTTGCCAAGAAATCTCTGACAGCGAGTTCATGGGCCCAGATATTTCATGTTTTTGTTAATTGGATTTTTTTGTTGTAATAAGGTTGTTGTATGTTGTTTAGGCTACATGTTTAAGCTTGTAGAACATCTAAATGATTAACAGGATGCATGTAGTGTACGGTCAAACCATGTAAGACGATCACGATTTTCGTTTTCTAGGTAACCCAGAAAATGTATGATTGTGATTTCTGACATGGGTTGACTGGTTATAATCTGGCGATTTAGTTGTTGTTATGGTGATCATATGTGATCTATCTCTTCCTTGACATGTTGGCTACACACTGAATGTATTAGATCACAAAACCACTGCACAAGAATCAAGTTGTGGAAGCCCAAAAGTGGACAGTCAAACTGTTCTTCATTTCTGGGTAACCCAGAAATGAAGAACAGCTCTGACAACCACTTTGGACGATTAGATCTCCTTTGTTAGTTGCTTTGTGATCATGTTGATTGTTGGAGCTTTGTAGTATGTTACTAGTACTACAAGGTATAACGAGCAGAAATCCCAGAAACTTAACGAGCTAAGATCTACACTTGGTCAAACGTGCTCACTTGTTAACTGCTATGAATGTTCTTGAGTGCTCAAGAACACCTACATCGACGCTTTCTGTCGCTAAAGGCTATAGCGACAGATTTAATAATTATATTTATTTTAATTTCAAAAATTATTTAAAAATAGTTATTAATTTCGAAAAATTACAAAAATTATTTTAAAAATTATTTTTAAGTTATAAAAATTAAATATTAATAATTTGAAATATTTTTCATAAATATTAGTATTTATTTAAATATTATTGATAATTAATTTATTTATTAACTGCATTAAATAAATTAATTAAAAATGATTTTATTATATTAAAAATCATTTTAATTGATAATAGGTTATTTAAAAATATTTTAAGTTATAAAATATAACTTTTAATATTTTAAAGAAAATTTCATTAATTATTTAATATTAATGATCATTAAGTTATTTACTAAACGAATTAAATAAATTAATTAAAAATTATTTTGTTATATTAAAAAATCATTTAAAATAATAATAAGGTATTTAAAAATATTTGAAGTTATAAAATATAACTTTTAATATTTAAAGGTAAATTTCATTAATTAATTATTATTAATGATATTAAGGTTATGTAATAATTATATTAAAAAAATTAATTTAAAAATGATTTTATTATTATAAAAAATCATTTTAAATGAAAATAAAGTGTTTAAAGATATTTTAAGTTATAAAATATAACTTTTAATATTTAAAGGATAATTTCAATAATAATTTAATATTAATAATTATTAATTTATTATTAATGATATTGAATTTATTTAATAATTATATTAAATTAGTAGTTTAAAAATGGTTTTTTAAATTTAAAAATCATTTAAAAAGGATAAAAATGAATTAAAAATATTTTAAGTTATACTTAACGACTTTTAATATTTTGATAAATAAAAAATTAATATTTAAATATTAATGATAATTATTTAAAAATAATTTTAAATGTTTTAAAAATCATTTAAGGATAATATTAATACTTTAAAAGTATTTTGAGTTATTATAAATAACTTTAATATTTTAGAAATGATTTCATTAATAGTTTAATATTAATTAAATATTAATGATAATAGAATTATTCAATATTTAACTCATTTAATAATGATTCCGATGTTTGAAAATTCATGATAAATTATAATAAATATTTTGAAATTATATTAAATCATTTAAAAATAATATGACTAATACTAAGTTACAGGATAGAGTCTCAGACTCGATAATTATCCGATAAAGTTATCGGTACACCGACGCCTTTCAGAAATTGATCTGGACTTAAATATTTTGACTGTATAAGTGTTTATTTGTGATTCAATGGTTGTTAAACATATATGACAATGTGATTAGGTTATGTGTTAACTGCAATAAGCAGTATTATGTGTTGAGATATATTGTTCTAATCGAAAGAATAATCTGATTAATGATAGGTCGTGATATAAACGATAAAACTAAGTTGTGAACTGTAAGCAGCGCATCAGGCAAGTATCTTACCTTTGCATTTTCTTTATGCAATGGACATGAGTAAGAATGTTTCTAAACTATATTATTATTGTACAAATTATTAACCATATATTATATATGCTCATTGATTATCAACATGTTAGTATATGATAATTCAGATAAATTTTTTGTTCGTTAATTTCTATAAATGGTTATACAAGTGTCCCCATTTGGATAATCATTGTATTTAATCACATGTTGATATACCTTTGTCAATTACCCGTATATATAAATATAAATATATTGAATTATAGATTATTGTTGAACAAGATAAAACCTTTGATTTGGAACCCAGACAAGTATGAACATCCCTATACGGAAAAACTTTTATGCGCCCAAGGCGGACAGAGTGAACGATACTCTCGTTCTTGCACATAGTATTAATCAATGCAGGGCATAACGGGCTTATCGCCCCCCGTGCCCATAAGTTATGATGGTTTACAAATGAATTTATGTTTAACCTATTCAAAAATTAAAAACAATGTTCATAGTAAGTCATCTAAACCCTATTTATAGTCAGTATGTAGTTTCAAAGATTTGGTATAGAATTGATATATTATTATCATTAATACAGATTACTTCAAAGCTATTGAATCGTTGTAGCATGATAGTATAAAGAAAATATTTAAATTCTTTCAGCTTATATATATATATATATATAATTGCTATTATTTGTTGGGCACTCAAATGCTTATCCTTGCTTAATTTAAATGTTTTCAGCTAAGTGTGAAGAACCAGAAAGATCATGCAGAAACAAAGGAAAAGAAAAGTTAACCAAATAAGATTTGTGGTAGTCTATGTAATAGTTAACTTTATTAAGACAAGTATGATATATATTATCTATCATGGGTTGTAATAAATGTTTAAAGGTTACGTACTTGGGATTCAGACTCTGATAAATATGTAAATTAAGTTGATCTTTATATTATCGTTATTATTATTAGTATTATTATGCTCATAGAAATGGTATCGTGAAGCACCGAGTTCGGGTTTCAAGTACCTTGATTTGGGGGCCTTACAGAGTCTCACCGATACAGTTGATGAAAAAAATTTTAAATCATAAAAGATAGTAGATTTTATGCTCTACTTGACTCTTCTAATTAATTACTTATTCCGCTGCAGTTGTTGATCTAAAACTTGTTGTCTATTATATTCTATCAGTTGTTTTACTTTTGAAGGCTAAGGAAAATTTATTCTGCATTATCTTAGTCATAATAGTTCTTACTGGGCTAGTTGAGCTCACCCTTTATTTCACTGTTCTCTTCACGAAATGAGAATATAGCTGGGACGAGTCGAGGAACGGATTGACGGTCTAGATGGTTGTTTTCGTAGTCCTCACTATTCTATAAAATAGTGTGACAATAAATGTAATGAGGACTCCATTGAGTGTGGATATTGTCTAGATGACAATATTCTTATTAAAACTCTTAGATTATGTTTTGTCGTATTTTACATGACTGTTGTATAATTAAGTTGTATTTGAATTTTGTACCATGTATTTGGCGACTCAAGATGGGTGATGTATACCTATTTTGGGGGCGTCACAGTTGGTATCAAAGTTTAGGGATATGATCCCTGGCTGAGATAGGAGACAAGAACTAGGAGGGGAGAGACGGGGAATTCCTTTGTTAGTATGACCTGCCTAATTTATTTGGTATTTAATTGGTCGGTCAGAGTATAGGGATAATATGTGACATGTCAATTAACCCTTATTTTGTGGAAGTATTTGAAAATGGCATCCGAAAATGTTGAGATAAGCAATGAAGCACATTAGACCGTTGAGTCACCAACGATCAATACCCAGGATAATGTGCAACATGAAGACAATTATCCTCAAGTAAACAATAACACCAATGAAATGGTGAACGATGGGATGTTCAGAGGCTTTATGCAATTCATGCAACATCAGACGAGAGCGGCTCCTGTTCAAAATGCAGGTGGAAATAGTGACAGCTCTCGGACGGTCACCACTAAATAGTTCAAGGAGCTAGGACCACCAGAGTTTATTGGAGAGCCAAAACCACTTAAGGCAGAGACGTGGATTAAACAGATCACCAAGATATTTGATGTCTTGGGATGCTCCGAGGAGCAAAAGGTTCCATTTGCCACCTTTATGTTGCGAGGAGAGGCAGATTATTGGTGGGAATCTGTAAAGCGTTGCAATTAATTCACATACTTATAACTATGTGTTCACATGTGTGTACTATTGATTCACATGATTTACTATTATGGGAGTTAGTGCAAGATTGTTAATACTTGCATGACTAAATTAAAAATAGAGGTATAGATGAAGGTACAATACTGTAATTAGTTTTTTCACATGCTTATACTATTAAGTCATATGAATGAACTATTAATTCATTTTATTTACTATTAGTGGAAGTGGTGCAAGTTTGATAATACTTGTAGGACTAAATTAAAAATGAAAAAAGAGAGGAAGGTATTATACTGTAATATTTTGAGCCCCAAAACGTGCAATTATCGAAACTATATTTTCCTATAAATAGAAGCTCATTCTTCTTTCATTCTCACCAATTCACTAAGTCTCACAAGAGTAATTATTATAGAGAGAAATTATAGATAGAAAGAAGAAGAGAAGTCTGCAATCTCACTATTCTAGTATCCAATTTTTTCTAAGATAAGGGGTATTATTTCTTTCGTATTCATGAAGAGAGTTATTTTCTTTCAATAATCGTAAGGGTTGTTATTCCATTCTTTATTATTCTGTTGGAATAACCTGTCTGTGCGGTCTATCGCATGCCTGATGAATTCTTCTGTTATTCCATTCTTTATTATTCTATTGGAATAACCTGTCTGTGCGGTCTATCGTATGCCTGGTGAATTCTTTTGTTATTCCATTCTTTATTATTCTGTTGGAATAAACTGTCTACGCGGGCTACCGCTTGTATGGTGAATTATTCTGTTATTCCATACTTTATTATTTTGTTGGAATAGCCTGTCTATGTGGATTACTGCATGCATGGTGAATGGTCATTCGTATTCATTCCTTATTAAATTTTGGAAATGATCTGTCTGTGTGGATTACCGCATGGCGGACAAAAATCTATTTGCAGTTTCATATATTCTAGTATACTCAGTTGGTTAAAGTTTTGTCTTCTATACTCCATGAAATTAGTAGAATATCATGGACATTTGCGCTTCATCCAGTATCTTTTTATAAAAATATTCTTCTGAGCATTCTTTTATTTTATTCCACAAAGCAGTATCATGTTGACAATTTGGACGTTATTGATTTCTGGATAAATTAGATTATAAATCTTTAAAATTTATCTTGAACTTGTTTTATTGAATTATTATGTCATTGTCATCATCTTAATGCTTATATTGTGATGAAAGTCATCTTTGGCTTATGTGCATAGATGGATTTGGTATGATTATGACCAGGAATTATTTGATATAATCATGACTGTAATGTGACGAATGATGCGGTGAAAGTCCTCATTGGCCTGTAGTTCATTGATGGACAGTTGTTGGTATGATTATGACTAGAGATTATTCGGTATAATCATGACCATTAATGATTACATGAATATCCTTGGCCGTAATGCATGGATGGTTCGATTTTATTTATTAAGTTGAGTCTGTAACAACCCGATATTTTTTATATAAATAAATAAGAAATTTTGCGTATAAATTTTTTTATTTATTTTAAAAATGAGGATTTGTACAAGATAATGTATATATGTATTTATGTGGTAAATAAAAATATATTTATTACATGAATATTTATAAATAATTTTATTTTAGAATTATTGATTATTAAAAAGTATATTCTTATAATAATTACTTTTATTGTAGAAATGTTTTATTAATTATTTTTCGTGAAAATATAGTTTCATATTATTTAAATAATATAGGAAATGATTTCTTTGAATACTTATAATAATTATTTTATTATATGAATTTTAGTACAGATTATTAAGTTAATTATTTTACCTTTATTAATAAGGTTAAATATGGAAGAATAATCAGATATGGAATCCGAACTTTAATTTTGGATTTTTATCAAGGAATGAGAATAAAAATATAATAATATTATATTTTGATTTTTTAGTGCTATAAATATGTACTGTATGTACGTATAAATAATGATTAGTCAATAATGGTACAATATTTGAAAAACCTAATTTTACTGTGTTAAATCGTAACTTGAAACTCAAACCAGAGTTTGTGATTGGTAAGAAATTGTGTTATTTGATTAATGTTGAGTATTATAGAATTTAAGGTTAATTAGAAACCCTAATTATTATTTAGGAACCCTAATTATTTTAAAACCCTAATTTTCTATTAAAATCCCTAATTTTAATTAGTGTGGTTAAATTAAAATTTTATTGAACTTTAATCTTAATTTTTCAAACCCTAGAAATTATTTGGGAAACCTTAAGGTTTAAAATCTATTGATTAAAACTTAGATTCAAATGCCATGGACAAAAATACCCTTAAAATATTTTATTAGTTTACTAAAATACCCTTTTTGGATAGGTTTTTATGCAAATCTTATCCATATCTTGCAAGTCATCACTCTAGATTTATAGCACATGCCTAAAACCAATTAAAGCTTATCTCTATTGACACCTTGCAAGTTAAATTCATTGAATCTATGTCATATAAATAGTTTAGGAGAGAGAAAAAGTGTACATTATGCTCATTTATTCACCAACACTCCATCAAGTCTCTCTCTCTAAGCTACAAATTCTCTTAGCATATCAGTCCTTGAATCAAGCCCCACGAATTCCAAAACCAAATCAGTAGCCAAGAATCAAAGATTGCTCATAGAAGGTAAAAACCCTAGCAAGAAATCTGTCCAATGATCATATGTTAGATGTTAGTTTTTTTGTGTTAAATATGTTGTATGTAGTGTATAATGATGATCTGGGTTGATAGGTGTTAGATCCATAGCATCTATAGGCTCAGATTATGTGTTTTAAAAAATCTGGGAAATTTTTTTATGTTGACTGACATCCAAATGTCAGGCCCTTTAGATCTTTGGATGTTTATGGTTTTTGTGTTTTTAATGTTTGAACATGTAGTGTGATATGAGATCTGTGATCTAGAACTTGTGGCAGGACCAGATCATGCATAGAATGAAAGTTAATCGTGGTCAAACAACGTTGACCGACATTGACCAAGACAGATCTGGGTAATCCAAAACTTGCCAAGAAATCTCTGACAGCGAGTTCATGGGCCCAGATCTTTCATGTTTTTGTTAATTGGATTTTTTTGTCGTAACAAGGTTGTTGTATGTTGTTTAGGCTACATGTTTAAGCTTGTAGAACATCTAAATGATTAACAAGATGTATGTAGTGTACGGTCAAACCATGTAAGACGATCACGATTTTCGTTTTCTGGGTAACCCGGAAAATGTATGATTGTGATTTCTGACACTGGGTTGACCGGTTAAAATCTGGCGATTTAGTTGTTGTTATGGTGATTATATGTGATCTATCTCTTCCTTGACATGTTGGCTACACACTGAATGTATTAGATCACAAAACCACTGCACAAGAATCAAGTTGTGGAAGCCCAAAAGTGGACAGTCAAACTGTTCTTCATTTCTGGGTAACCCAGAAATGAAGAACAGCTCTGACAACCACTTTGGACGATTAGATCTCCTTTGTTAGTTGCTTTGTGATCATGTTGATTGTTGGAGCTTGTAGTATGTTACTAGTACTACAAGGTATAACGAGCAGAAATCCCAGAAACTTAACGAGCTAAGATCTACACGTGGTCAAACGTGCTCACTTGTTAACTGCTATGAATGTTCTTGAGTGCTCAAGAACACATACATCGACGCTTTCTATCGCTAAAGGCTATAGCGACAGATTTAATAATTATATTTATTTTAATTTCAAAAATTATTTAAAAATAGTTATTAATTTTGAAAAATTACAAAAATTATTTTAAAGTTATAAAAATTAAATATTAATAATTTGAAATATTTTTCATAAATATTAGTATTTATTTAAATATTATTGATAATTAATTTATTTATTAACTGCATTAAATAAATTAATTAAAAATGATTTTATTATATTAAAAATCATTTTAAATGATAATAAGTTATTTAAAAATATTTGAAGTTATAAAATATAACTTTTAATATTTTAAAGCAAATTTCATTAATTATTTAATATTAATGATCATTAAGTTATTTACTAAACGAATTAAATAAATTAATTAAAAATGATTTTGTTATATTAAAAAATCATTTTAAACAATAATAAGGTATTTAAAAATATTTTAAGTTATAAAATATAACTTTTAATATTTAAAGGTAAATTTCATTAATTAATTATTATTAATGATATTAAGGTTATGTAATAATTATATTAAATAAATTAATTTAAAAATGATTTTATTATTATAAAAAATCATTTTAAATGAAAATAAAGTGTTTAAAGATATTTTAAGTTATAAAATATAACTTTTAATATTTAAAGGATAATTTCAATAATAATTTAATATTAATAATTATTAATTTATTATTAATGATATTGAATTTATTTAATAATTATATTAAATTAGTAGTTTAAAAATGGTTTTTTTAATTTAAAATTCATTTAAAAAGGATAAAAATGAATTAAAAATATTTTAAGTTATACTTAACGACTTTTAATATTTTGATAAATAAAAAATTAATATTTAAATATTAATGATAATTATTTAAAAATAATTTTAAATATTTTAAAAATCATTTAAGGATAATATTAATACTTTAAAAGTATTTTGAGTTATTATAAATAACTTTAATATTTTAGAAATGATTTTATTAATAGTTTAATATTAATTAAATATTAATGATAATAGAATTATTCAATATTTAACTCATTTAATAATGATTCCGATGTTTGAAAATACATGATAAATTATAATAAATATTTTAAAATTATATTAAATCATTTAAAAATAATATGACTAATACTAAGTTACAGGATAGAGTCTCAGACTCGATAATTATCAGATAAAGTTATAGGTACACCGACGCCTTTCAGAAATTGATCTGGACTTAAATATTTTGACTGTATAAGTGTTTATTTGTGATTCAATGGTTGTTAAACATATATGACAATGTGATTAGGTTATGTGTTAACTACAATAAGCAGTATTATGTGTTGAGATATATTGTTCTAATCGAAAGAATAATCTGATTAATGATAGGTCGTGATATAAACGATAAAACTAAGTTGTGAACTGTAAGCAGCGCATCAGGCAAGTATCTTACCTTTGAATTTTCTTTATGCAATGGACATGAGTAAGAATGTTTCTAAACTATATTATTACTGTACAAATTATTAACCATATATTATATATGCTCATTGATTATCAACATGTTAGTATATGATAATTCAGATATATATTCTGTTCGTTAATTTCTGTAAATGGTTATACAAGTGTCCCCATTTGGATAATCATTGTATTTAATCACATGTTGCTATACCTTTGTTAATTACCCGTATATATATATAAATATATTGAATTATAGATTATTGTTGAACAAGATAAAACCTTTGATTTGGAACCTAGACAAGTATGAACATCCCTATACTGAAAAACTTTTATGCGCCCAAGGCGGACAGAGTGAACGATACCCTCGTTCTTGCACGTAGTATTAATCAATGCAGGGCATAACGGGCTTATCGCCCCCTGTGCCCGTAAGTTATGATGGTTTACAGATGAATTTATGTTTAACAAATTCAAAAATTGAAAACAATGTTCATAATAGGTCATCTAAACCCTATTTATAGTCAGTATATAGTTTCAAAGATTTGGTATAGAATTCATATATTATTATCATTAATACAGATTACTTCAAAGCTATTGAATCGTTATAGAATGATAGTATAAAGAAAATATTTAAATTCTTTCAGCTTATATATATATATATATATATATATATATATATATATATATATATATATATAATTGCTATTATTTGCTGGGCACTCAAATGCTTATCCTTGCTTAATTTAAATGTTTTCAGCTAAGTGTGAAGAACCAGAAAGCTCATGCAGAAACAAAGGAAAAGAAAAGTTAACCAAATACGATTTGTGGTAGTCTATGTAATAGTTAACTTTATTAAGACAAGTATGATATATATTATCTATCATGGGTTGTAATGAATGTTTAAAGGTTACGTACTTGGGATTCAGACTCTGATAAATATGTAAATTAAGTTGATCTTTATATTATCGTTATTATTATTAGTATTATTATGCTCATAGAAATGGTATCGTGAAACACCGAGTTCGGGTTTCAAGTACCTGGATTTGGGGGCCTTACAGAGTCTCACTGATAAAGTTGATGAAAAACTTTTTAAATCATAAAATATAGTAGATTTTATGATCTATACTTGACTCTTCTAATGAATTGCTTATTCCGCTGCAGTTGTTGATCTAAAACTTGTTGTCTATTATATTCTATCAGTTGTTTTACTTTTGAAGGCTAAGGAAAATATATTCTGTATTATCTTAGTCATAATATTTCTTTCTGTATTAATTGCTATTATTTCACATACTTATAACTATGTGTTCACATGTGTGTACTATTGATTCACATGATTTACTATTAGGGGAGTTGGTGTAAGATTGATAATAAATGCATGACTAAATTAAAAATGGATGTATAGATGAAGGTACTATACTGGAATTAGCTTTTTTATATGATTATACTATTAAGTCACGTGAATGAACTATTAATTCACATTATTTACTATTAGGGGAGGTGGTGCAAGTTTGATAATACTTGCAGGACTAAATTAAAAATGAAGAAAAAGAGGAAGGTATTATACTGTAATATTTTGAGCCCGAAAACGTGCAATTAACAAAACTATATTTTCCTATAAATAGAAGCTCATTCTTCTTTCATTCCCACCAATTCACTAAGTCTCACAAGAGCAATTATTATAGAGAGAAATTATAGAGAGAAAGAAGAAGAGAAGTCTGGTACCTCACTATTGTAGTATCCAGTTTCTCCTAAGGTAAGGGGTATTATTTCTTTCGTATTCATGAAGAGAGTTATTTTCTTTCAATACTCGTAAGGGTTGTTATTCCATTCTTTATTATTTTGTTGGAATAACATGTCTGTGCGGTCTATCGCATGCCTGGTGAATTTTTCTGTTATTTCATTCTTTATTATTCTGTTGGAATAACCATTCTGTCTGGTCTATCGCATGCCTAGTGAATTCTTTTGTTATTCCATTCTTTATTATTCTGTTAGAATAACCTGTCTGCGCGGGCTACTGCATGCATGGTAAATTATTCTGTTATTCCATTCTTTATTATTCTGTTGGAATAACCTGTCTATGTGGATTACCGCATGCATGGTGAATGATCATTCGTATTCATTCCATATTAAAATTTTCAAATGATCTGTCTGTGTGGATTACCGCATGGCGGGAAAAAAATCTATTTGCAGTTTCATATATTCTATTATACTCAGTTGGTTAAAGTTTTGTCTTCTATACTCCATGAAATTAGTAGAATATCATGGATATTTGCGCTTCATCCAGTATCTTTTTATAGAAATATTCTTCTGAGCATTCTTTTATTTTACTCCACAAAGCAGTATCATGTTGACAATTTGGACGTTATTGATTTTTGGATAAATTAGATTATAAATCTTTAAAATTTATCTTGAAATTATTTTATTGAATTATTATGTCATTATCCTCATCCTCATGCTTATATTGTGATAAAAGTCATCTTTGACTTACGTGCATAGATGGACTTGGTATGATTATGACCAGGGATTATTTGGTATAATCATGACCGTAATGTGACGAATGATGTGGTGAAAGTCCTCATTGGCATGTAGTTCATTGATGGACAGTTGTTGATATGATTATGACTAGGGATAATTCAGTATAATCATGACCATTGATGATTACATGAATATCCTTGGCCGTGATGCAGGGATGATTCGATTTTATTTATTAAGCTGAGTCTCAGCGATAAAGTTGATGAAAAACTTTTTAAATCATAGAAGATAGTAGATTTTATGCTCTATTTGACTCTTCTAATGGATTGCTTATTCTGCTGCAGTTGTTGATCTAAAACTTATTGTCTATTATATTCTATCAGTTGTTTAACTGTTGAAGGCTAAAGATAATTTATTCTGCATTATCTTAGTTATAATATTTCTTACTGGGCTATTTGAGCTCACCCTTTCTTTCACTGTTCTCTTTACGAAATGAGAATATAGCTGGGATGAGTCGGGGAATGGATTGACGGTCCAAATGGTTGTTTTCGTAGTCCTCATTATTCTATAAAATAGTGTGACAATAAATGTAATGAGGACTCCATTAAGTGTGGATATTGTCTAGATGACAAAATTCTTATTAAAACTCTTAGATTATGTTTTGTCGTATTTTACATGACTGTTGTATAATTAAGTTGTATTTGAATTTTGTACCATGTATTTGACGACTCAAGATGGGTGATGTATACCTATTTTGGGGGCGTCACACCGTGTCTATAAGTTATGACGGGCTCAGATGAATTTCTGTATACCTTTTTGATAATAGAAAACAATGTTCATAGTATGTCGACTGATCTCTAGTTATAGTCAGTACGTAGTTTCAAAAATTTGATATAGAAGTGATATGTTATTATTATTGGTTTAGCTTACTTCACAATTGTTGATTCGTTGTAGAAGTATTATTCAAAGAAAACATTTAATCTTTTAAGCTAATATGTATTATTGCTATTACTTGTTGGACACCTAAATGCTTATTCTTGCTTTAAAATTTAAATGTTTTTAGCTAAGTATGATCAACCCGAAGGATCAGGCAAGAACAAAGGGAAAGGAAAGCTTTTCGAATGAGTTTTATGATATTCTGTGTAATAGTTAAAGTTTATTAAGACAATGATATTTATTATCTATAATGTAATGAATGTTTAAAGGTCGCGTACCTGGGATTAGACTTTGATATATGTAAATTAAGTTTGATATTTATATTATTGTTATTATTATTAGTATTATTCTACTCATAAAAATGGTATCGTGAAGCATCGAGTTCGGGTTTTAAGTACCTGAATTTGGGGGGCGTCACATATTGGTATCAAAGCTTAGGGTTAGAAACCCTAGGTGGGACAGACCTTAGGCTATAACTTTTAGGACAGAGAGAAACGTTGAAAATACAAATAACTCATATAGAGTTTAAAAGGAGATTAATTGAATAAATTCACCGTTAAACAAAATAAAAGATATCTTTTATAAAACTATTGGTTGTTGTGTGTATATACTATATGCTAATCAGGATAATTTGTGTTAGGTTTGTAATATTCATGAACGTAATCAAATTGCACAAATTAAGCAGAAGCATGGAAAATCAGAGTTTAAAATTTTTACAAACCATATACCCGAATCATCCTTTATGCACAATTATTAATTAAACGAAAATAAGAAGAACAAGAATCATACCCTTGAAGTTTCGAGCTTCCTCAAGTACAAGTTCACCTCCAATCTTTTCGCGTTTAACTTGAATCCATTGGGTTTTGTTCCTTCCTTTGATCAATGTTAGCCACCTAAATGTTTGGCCTCTAGAGGTGATCCACCAAGGAAGAAGAAAGATTCAAGAAGATGGGTGTTTGGCGCGGCAAAACCCTCGTTTTTCTATCTCTCATAGAAAAAGAGCGTACTATCCAACAAGTGGAATCACGTCTATTGATATCTGATATAAGACTCCTCTTATAAAAATATCAGTTAACCCTTCTAATCTAATTAGAAAATAATATATTATTTTTATTTTAATTAATTAAACTCCTTTAATTAATTAGGCTCCCAATCTTATTAGGAATAATTAATTAAACTTTTTTAATTAATTAGCCTCCTAATCTTATTAGGATATATGAGAATACTTTTATTAATTAATTCTCAAACTCCTTTAGGAAATAAATAATAATAATAGTAATAATAATAATAACACTCCTCTTATTAATTTATATTTAATATTTCCAAAATATTAAATAATAAATATTAAGCTATTTTATTTATTCTATCTCCATAGATTAAATTAAATATACTTAACTTATTATTACGATTATGCCATTAACTTCTTAAATAATTATTCTTCCTTTTATGGTGTGATCCTTTAGGTTCTCCATATTAAACCGGTTGTGAATAAATCAATTAGAGCAATTATAATCTTTTTTAAATAAATAAATTAAACTATTAATTTATTTAAATAAATAATATTTATTCTACAATAGGGATAAGCCTCCCTAGCGATTAACGACTTTCTAGATAATATAGATTTCAACATTAATCATAAAAGAACCTTTTAGTAATTAGTTACAGTACAATTTAATCCTTCCACCATACACTGTCCCAATTAAATATAAGACATGAAATTACTATCAAGTCTTATTTTATTTAATTATATGTATTTCGACTCTTAAATGCACAACTCCAAATAATGTAAATTAGAAACTCCTTTCTAATTTTAATCTGCCTTGGCCAAGGACTACTGAGTTGTCATTTATCGAATCATATAGGACGTTTCTTTTCTTTTACTAGAAGCGGTAGATTCTTTATTGATCATACATTATCTCCATCTTTAACTTATTATACTCAAGCATACCATTTGATATACCCTAAGGATCTGATGGAATAAGTCAAAGTATAACTCATCATACACAAGATACTATGATGATCTCAAGTCCAAGGATTACTTGTACTACTATCACTACAAGAATTCCTATTGACAGGCAAGTAAAACTCCATTAGGTATTCCTTAGCGAGCCATGTTTAGTAAACTTATTCTCGAATAAGCACCTACATACTTTCTTTAGTGTCTCCACACAAATGATCATGAGATCAATCATCCTCATCCAATAAGCAAGCTACGTATGTACCAATTTATCCGGATTCACTAATCCCCAATTTATTAATCCAATGATTAGGAACTATTTTAGTTTTAAGCTTTCTAAGAATTTAGATCTCATTAGAATGATTATCATCATTATTCTTAAAGCATTGCTTAAAACTATGGGTTTATTACATATTATAAAGAAAAATCATGTAGATAATTAAAAGCCTTCAATAAATTAATACTTTTTATTAATAAATGAATAAGATTGTTACAAAGTATATGTTTTATCATCAAAAATGATTGGCTTGTGTGCATACTACTTTCACTCTCCCAGTTGCACTAAAGCCAATCGCCATGGTATCTCACACCCTTCTTCTCTAAGTGACGATTATCCTGCTTGTTGGATAAGCATTAGTTAATGAATATGTAATGTTGTTCTTGAGAGTCCACTATCTCTATAGTGATTTTCCATCTTTCAACGATTCCTATAATCAAATGAAATTGTCGCAATACATGTTTAGATCCAAGATCAGACTTAGGAACTATTCTTAGTTCTGTAATGAACTTTTCATCCAAACAGTCAACTTGTAGCTTCATTTACAGCTATATACTTTGTCTTTATCACAAAACCAGCAACCCTTTGGTATTTAAAACCTTTCCAATTCACTGCACCACTGTTCAAGGTAACCATTTACCTTAAAATGGATTTTCTGTCGTCTTGGTATGTCAGAAAAACTTGTGTTTGTTAATCCTTCTAGTTTTAATTTAGACCCACCGTGAATATGATCACATTGTTAGTTCCAGTTAAGTACTTTAAGATGGTTTTCACTGTCTTACAGTGATCTTCTCCAGAATATGACCGATCAACATCAGGTCTCGTATATTTCATTGTATACATGATTATTACTCATGCGATCTCTTTTTTCAAGAGTTTATATGGACTATTGAGAGAGATACACTCCATGACTCATCAACATGAGACATCTCTTGGAGTTTGACATGCTAAACGACTTTAGCATCAAATGAATATACGTTCCTTGGGTTAAGTCGAGCATCCTCTTAAATCTATCTATATAGATTTGAATTCCCAATTAAGATACTCTTCCCAAATCATTCATGGAAGATTGTTTAGACAATTTTATCTTTATTGATTGTAGCATTGGTATGTCATTCTTTATTCGTAGTATATCAACATATAATACTAGGAATGTCATGATGCTCCCACTGACCCTTTTGTACACACTAGTTTCATTCTTATTTTTTGATAAAATCAAACTCTTTTGATTGTCTCATCAAAACAAATGTCCCATATTTGAGAAGCTTGCTTCAATCCATTTCTCTAAGTGTCTACTACTCTGACCTCATCGTATGTAACTGGATCATCATCTTCTATGATACGTACCTCATCATCATCATCCATGATGAATTCATACCTCCCAGGTATCTTCGGTACTATTCTAGATTTATAATTTGGTTATGGTACAATAGTTTTATCTACAAGTTCATTTTATTTGAATTATAGTGTTTTGTGGTTCTTGAACTCTTCAAGATCTATTATCCTCCCACTAGTCCCTTCAATGATAAACATCTTTATCTTAGAAGGCATCATGTTTTGTAACAAACACCTTTTGCTAAGTAGGATTATAGAACATATACCCTAAACTTACTTTAGGATGTCCCACAAATTTGTACTTGTCAAATCTTGTCCCAAGGTTATCCTTTGAAACCTTTTTCACATAAGCTGGATAACACCTTATCTTAACATACTTAAGATTAGGAATCCTCCATGTCCATAACTTTTATAGAGTCTTGGGGTCGAATTTTGAGGTTACCTTTTTTCGTAGATATGCAGCCATTTCTAGGACATTAGAAGGATACTGGAATATCGGTAAAATAATTATGGACTGCACCATGTCTAATAAGGTACGATTTTTCCTTTCAGATATATCAATCAATTAATGCGTATAAAGAGGCTTCCATTGTGAGAAAACCATTTGAGATGATCTAGAAACTCATTGCACAATTATTCCTTCCTTGATCCGATCAAAGAATTTTAATACTTTGCCAATTTGTTTCACTTTTGAATTCTTTGAACCTTTCAAATAATTCACACTTGTATTTTAGCAAATACACACATTCAACTCTTTGAATGATCATCTCGTTTTCTTATACTAGTTTGTTCAATATGCAAATCTATTTTCACGTAAGTCAAGTATACAAAATCTATTAAGTGATATTCCAGTTCTATATAAAATATTATTATTATAAATAGAAGAATAATTGTTCTTAAATATAATACCAATGATTTCATTGTCCAACAATAAAATAGAAATAATGTTTTTAACGAGAACTAGAATACAATAACAACTTATTGACTTAATAGATTTGCCCATAACCAAAGTCGGTATCTAATACCCAAGTAGAACCTTGGCTTAAAGAAAAATTTATTTTAAATCATGAACAAAATTATATTTGTAACCGAAACTTCACTAAGCTTCTTCTGGTTATCCTCTGTAAGATACTTCTCGCAGTTTCTTTTTAAGTGTCCAGGCTTATTGCAGTGAAAGCAAACTCCTTTTGCTATCTGTATCAGTTTTGTTCTTATTATCCTATGTTTTTTCCTTTCTATTTACCTTCTTTAAATCATTCTTCTTTTTAGAAGATCCTTTGGCCCCTACTAGTAAGACTTGGTCTTTCTTCGTGGAAAGTGACTCAGCATTTTTAACATGTTAAGCAAATCAGCGAGGCTGATATCTAGCTTGTTCATATGAAAAAATCACAACAATTGTGAAAGGAGTCCAGGAGTGAGTACAAGATCAAATCTTGGCTCAACTCTCCATCCATGAAAAACTTGTTGTCCTAATTGATCAATTAAATTGATTATGTTAAGGACTTTTGTCTGTACTGTAGTGTCATCGATCATTCTAGATCGGAAGAGCTCCTTAGATATTTTATATCTATCAGCCCTACTTTTCTCACCATCAACTACTTGATGTGCATGAGTATAGTAGGAGCATCCATAGTTTCATGCTAACGCTAAAGCTAGTTACTCATGGATGTGAGCATGATACATTGAGCCAACTGTTGGGTAAAATCTAATTACGCACAACACACAAGTATACGTGGTCAACAAGTAATAAAGTGAAAGTAGAGTATCGTTCCCACGAGGAATTGTTTAATAAAAAATCACCAAGTATTAACCCGTAACTAACTCAATCTTATTTAAACGAATGAATTTCAAATTATATAAATTAAACTACTATTAAATTCCACTAGTTAAATTAAGATTACGGAGATTTAAGATCACAACTTAACTTATTGCTTCATTTAAGTTAACACACTTCTCATCAATTATTCTCTATCATGAATTGTTAATCAAGAACACTAAAGCAGACAAAACCATCTCTCGATGCATAATACCCATACTCACTTAAATCCACAGATGATAGAATTAAGCAAGACACCCTAATTAACTAATCCACTATATCTCTATGTGAATTACAATTAAAAAAGATTTAAAGCACAAGTTCTCTATAAGATTACATATGGCGTAAAGGCATATCTCTATCCTAAACACGAATCATGAATTCCATCTATGCAGAAATCACAAACACATGCTATCATGATAAGATCTAAATCAATACTTCATCTTTCGAGTTCATATAGATTATCATGGTAATTGTTAGCTAGGCAATTAAGCAATTAAGTCCAAATCACAATAGACAATCCTCACAATAGAACATAATAATTGCTAGCGAAGCATATTAAAATAAACTGCACAATAAGATCCATTGTAATCTCAAACAAAGAATTAGTTCATGATTATTGAATTAAAACTAAGAATTCACAATTAAATAATTGTTAAAAGATAAAAATAGAAGAAGATAAGAAGATAGAATCTGTTGTCTGCAGTTTTGAAGCTCCCTCCTTGCTCCTACTTTGAATCTTTAATGGTCTCCAAGTTGCTTCAATCTCCAAATCTAACAAGAACTATTGTTTTGATCTAATTTACTCTATTCTAATCTAATGTAATCCTCCAAAACTAGCCTATCTATAATCTCTTTTATGCTTCTCATCATGTATTTGTAGTTCTAATGGATACCCTAGCAAGTTAGGCAACTAAGAATCCTATTCTAGCTCAAATTGGACATCAAATAACCAAAATAAGCTATCCCCCGCCGATCAGCGTGCCCCACGCTTTCCCTAGGTCATTTAGAGCGCGTCCCGCGCTACTTTCTGGTGGCCCGACGCGCCCCACACTATGTATAATGCGGTCCGCGCTACGCTTTTTTTTGCTGCAACGTCATTCGGTAAAACAGGCATAACGTTTGATCCCCTTGGAGTTACGGGGTCTTCCACCTATCAAATCGAAGATATCGACGAGATCTATAACGTTCATTCTTTAACAATTGACATATTCGGGCTGGGTCAAGGTGGAAATCGAGCTTGAAGTAGATGCTGTGTAAATGGCAAGCATGGCAACTCTTAGCTTTGATCTTTGTTGATAAAAAGGTCATAACTCTCGCATCTGAACTCTGATTGGGATGATTCAAGATGTTCCGAAAAGTTAAGAAGTAGATCTATAATATAATCCCAGTTCCAAGCCAAGAACATGCATAAAACTTAGTGTTAAAATCCCATCAATCTTCCCTTCTTGTATTTGCCTGCATATTTTTGTCCAACAGATGTCCGAATTGATTTCCCTTGCTTCTTCATGCCAATGTTATGTCATAGCCTACTGTTAACGCCGAGATCTTTTCCCACATCCTAATCACGTAAGACACGTCCGATATCCTGCACAGTAAACACGATCAATACCAAAAGCTTGACGGCCTGACTGTCGGGGGATAGCTCCGGTGTGAGAGTCAGTACAGGCGATCACAAGGATAACAATGGAGGAAAAATATCTAGTGCTTGAGAGAGAATAATAATGTGGTTAAGTGTTCTGTAATGTTTTTTTGTTACCTACCTTTCTTGTGTGATCCTTGCCCCATACGTATCCCAGACCCTGTTTACCGTGCCACCCATTATCTCCTGACACCTCCCCCCACTCCCGGTCATCTCAGCCGAAAGAATGTAGCTTACTTCCTCACTTGCTACCACTGTTTACCACCGCTGGTCATCTGAGTCCCATCCTCATTAATGTCATGCAGAAAGGTGGCAGACATATCAGTCAACTATCTTTGGTGCAATGATTACCGGTCAATAAAAGGGTTAAGTGACAATTTGTGTAATGGGCAATTCCAATGACTAAGCCCAATAATAGAGATAACTCATATCACCGGATCCAATCAAAAGGACCCAATAGAATAATCAAGTAATTGGGCCCAAATCATTCGAACCAACAGAACAAAAGTAACATAATCCAAGGGAGGAGCCCATTAAGGAAAAAGATCATGGCCCAACATTACCCCCAATCTTTTATTAAACAGGGTGTTTAATGGAAGTTTGTAAATAATATAGGCCCATAATATAATGAGTTGTAATAAATCACAAGGGGTCCAATCTGAAACTTGTCGAGGCCCAACTGATGAATGCCAATCAATAATTCAAATAAAATAGGGCCCAAAAGAGAGAAGTCCAATCCAGTTAAGATATTAAACCCAAATCCGAATGCTACCCCTTCACATTCGCCATCATTGCTGCTAATTAAATGCGCCACCTTCGTGTAACGTGTTACAGTCAGTATAGAAGATAATGTTTCCCCAATTTGACAACTTTACTTTCCATTTCAAACTTCAAACGTCTTTTCAAACTTTAGACTTCCTTCTTTCTCAGATTTCTTACTTTTCTCTGCAAACTAACAACAATGGCGTCTTCTAGTTCTGATAACGTCACTCTAATCCATGCCATTCCTCTCACCACTGTTCCTCCTATACCCAGCCCAAGCAAAGCCGCTTCGGGATCAAACCCTAACCGTGCTGGTACGTCGAGCAAAAGTGCATCAAAAAAGTCTCTTCCCAACCTTTCCATCTTCTTCCAAAGCACAACACAGTTCACTCATGCCAATACTGCATCAACACTAACTGAGAAGGACGTTCAGAACGCCTATGAATGGTACCAGGTTCCGGCGACCCATCAATTCCGCTGTCCCATCGCCACAGAGAGGATGTACCAGTGCCCGGATGGTTGGACTGCCATGCCTCTGACCTTGTTAGAAAAAGGGGTTTGATTCCCCTTACATGTTTTCTTGGTCACCCTTTTAGGGTTTATTGGCGTTGGCTTCGCCCAACTAGTCCCGAACTCATACATTCACATCTTGGGGTTCATCGCCTTTTGTCATGAAGTGGGCGTTGCCCCCACCCTCGACTTTTTCTTCTCCATATACGCCGTTAGCAAGTCCAGAGAGAAGGGATTCAAACTTCTGGGAAAGATTCCTTCAAAAGCCGGAGAGGACTTCGAGCGACGCTCTCTGATGAATACTCCTTCCAGTAACAAAAGATGGCATGAGTAGTGGTTCTTCGTTAAAGGACCTGAGATTGCCTCTCTCCCTGACTGGACAACATTAGACAAAGTATCCGCCAGCTATGGAGATATAGTCGAGGAACACGTGAAAGAGATGATTGAACTTCTTGATAACTTCCCGAAGAAGGAGTGGAGTAACACTCTTCTCACCAAACAAGCTTGGTTGTATGACCACAAATATAAGTCTCAAAGTTTTCAAATTTTTATCGAAGTAAATTTTCTGTGCTTACTATTGTAGAAAGATCTAATAGAGTGTATTTCTTTGTTGCAGTGTCTTTGATCAAGCCTTCATCGATGGATCGAAGGGATTTAGAAAAATTCCTTTCGAGCAAACCTCCCACATCCCTTCCTATCGAAACCCCCAGGAAGAGATTTTGACCTCTGAAGCCCCAGATACCGAAGATCTTCCTGTAGAATCAGAGGCTGTAGAAGAGACTCTCCAACTTCGCAAGAAGAAGAGAGCTGTTCAAAAGCCAAGATGTATCTCCCAAGAATCTCAACAGATTACTACTTATAGCCTGATCGATATGCCTGAAAATGAACGAATGCAGGATCTTCGAACCAAGAAAAGGCAAGTCAGGGTAACTCCATTGACTGTCAATGAACTTCGGGTTCCTACTGGCCCAGTGGGAATTTAGGCTTCCGAAGAAGGTCCTAAAGAACAGCCTGAGGCTTCAATTGCCTCTCAAAAAAGAAAACAACCTTCGGATGATCAACCACCACCCCCCGGAGAACCGATTCCAGACCAACCATAGCCGTCACATATCCCTTCGCCGACCCAAGAACCTACTCCTGGTCGCTCTCCATCTTTGGAGAACATATACATGGATCATTCACCATCACCTCCCCACGAAGAACGGACACCTTTCATCTCAATACCTTCTTCCGATGAGTTTGAGAATGATGCAAGGGGGTCTCCAACTTTATGGCCTCATTTCAATGCCAATTACCCTTTCCATCTCTTCAATTCTTTTGTTAGAGAGACTAATGAACACCGGTTTGGCAACAACTCAGTCATGGATTTGATTAAAGAAGGCATGAGTTATCACGCCAAGGTGAATATTTGTCTGTCTGTTTTTTTGGATTTATATGTATTTCTTTGAAAATTAACGAATTATCTGTGAATATCTACAAGCGAGTGCTGTCTTCGGGAGTCTTCTTCCACGCTATCAAGAAGCTGAAGCCGAAGAGGATGTTGCTCATTAGGAAAAGACAATTCTAAAGTCATCTTGGAATAAGGCAAGGACTGACCTCGACGATGCTATCTTCAATAATGAAAATCTTCAAAAGGACTTAACTCGAAGAATGGAGGAATTGAAGATCTGCAAAGAGGACTTGAAGAAGACGAAGGTCAGCCAGCAGGAGATGACGAGTCTGAATGTTGAACTTGACACTCAGAATCATGCTATAAGGCTCAGGAATGAAGAACTCTATATAACCAATCAAAGCCTGGCGATACAAGTGGACAATATTTAGGAGCAGGCTCATGATGACAAAGAGAAAAATCTGAACATACGTCTCGAGCTTCAGGGTAAGCTAAAAGCCTTATAGTATTTAGGGCCCCCTTTGACTGAAGAGCTTCGTGGGCAAATTTATGACGAATACCAAAAGTCAAATTAGCTGAATGA
Organism: Panax japonicus; assembly: GCA_020205505.1. Taxonomy (NCBI): domain Eukaryota; kingdom Viridiplantae; phylum Streptophyta; class Magnoliopsida; order Apiales; family Araliaceae; genus Panax; species Panax japonicus. The sequence goes on from CM035104.1 coordinate 17,226,275, forward strand.
GAAGGATGTTTTCTGATGGTTATTATGATTGCCGAAGAAAGGACAAGGAAAAACTTGTCACGGTCGAAACTGATCCTACCATTCTCAATTCGTCTGGAGATGAAGCTGCAGCCTAAAGAGGGATATCTGTTTCTTCTTCTTCTTTTTTTTAGCTTAGAGGATTTTTGTAAAAAAATTTCATATTTCTGTCTTTGTAATTGGCAATATATTAATGGAGTATGGGCTTTGTTCTTTATGACTTCGGTGCATTTACTTTTTATCAATACTTCAATATCGATTCAACTTGAAAAATGTACAAGCTCTTTCACGGGCTTAACTTGAACTGTTAATTAACAACTAGGCAAGTCATATAACAGATAAGATGAAGTTAAAGAATGAGGCATTCCGAACTCAACACCTAGAAAAATTTAGGTAATAAAGTACAGGAATACTTATTTGTTACCGAAGTGTGAGATAAATCTGCTTCATAAGGAATTTTTTTACCCCAAAAGGCCTAACAAAACCAAAAGATGACATTTGCCTACCACGAAGGGCCTGACAAAGTCTAAAGAACGACAGTTGCCTACCCGAAGACTTGAAGATCCAATTTCAACTGGGACTAAGGCATCAGTACCATAGGCTAGTCTGAAAGGTGAATCCCCCGTTGTTGTCCTTTGGGTAGTCCGATAAGCCCATAACACGCTATGCAGCTCTTCTGGACATCTTTCCTTAGCTTCATCCAATCTGCGCTTGATCCCATTTAGTAGCGTTCTATTGGTCACTTCGACTTGTCCATTTGATTGAGGATGAGCCACTGAAGTCTTTCTGTGCTGCACCCCCAGTTCTTTTAAAAATGTTTCAAATTTCGATCCCATAAATTGACATCCATTATCCGATATTACCACCTTAGGAATTTTGAAACGAAACACTACTGACTCCTTAATGAACATCAGGCATTCCTGTTCCGTTATTAACCTAAGTGGCTTCGCTTCTACCCATTCGCTTCTACCTCATCTACCTCTTCTTCCTCACTCTCAGCTGTTACCTCTGTGACTTTCCCAGGTGAAACTATCAATTCTTCACTCACCACATGGATATCTCTAATCACATTATCATGGTTAGTGATTAGAGGTATCCCCACGGTCTCATTCACTCCATTGTTAACATTCTCAGCAGTCATTCTCAAATACTGCCATAAAACAAGGGTTAATTAAACAAATTAACATATCACATAATATCCCGATATTATGACTGACCAACAAATAAGCTTAGGTAGGACACACTAGCGAAGGATTTACTCGTCTCTCCCCTCCTAGTTATATTCCCCGATCTCCGCCAGAGATCATATCCCTAAGCTCTGATACCAACTGTGACGACCCTAAAATAGGTCCATTCCATCAAACCCATTCTGAGTCGCCAAATACATGGTACAGAAAATAACTACAACTTTATTACAACAATTGTCGTACAAAATACAACAACACATACTCTGTGAGTTTGGATACAAATATATACCAACTGTGACTCATGTCTCAATCGTGGATAGCACGTCACAATGACACCTTACATAAAGGTATAGTCAAAAATTGTTTTAGAAATTAGAATTTTTGGGGAGTGCTCAAGGAAAACTTCGTACATGGGAGGCCATGCTTCTAGGTTATGATAGATATCATATGGCCACAAAATTATCCTTGGTTGACCCAATAGACCCCAAAGAAAAATGAGAAGATTACTATCATATTCTTCCCAATGGTGAGTCTTTTCTTGACTTATCATTATCTCCACTGTCTCAAATTGAGAATTATACTTCAAACAAACACCAAGATTATATAGGTAGTGCTCGTAAATATACTCAGCAAGTGGATGAGCACAACCTTGTCTTATGATGACACGAGGTTGTATGTCATTAGACATCATGTATGATAGTGGCAAAACACCCTTCCAACGTTGGGTTCGCATCTTCCTATATGATTTACCAAGTATAACTACTAAAAGATGTATACAACACACTTGTCTATACTGTTTAGGGAGAACTCCACAGCTAGAGACCACCGTTCTATTCCCTTGTTACCCCCGCTTGACCCAGCTACACTTTTATTACCTGAAAGGAATTGTGAAGTAAAAGGGTAAGAACAACTAGCTCAGTAAAGAATATCATGACTAAAGATAATTAAATTATCAATAGCCTTCATCAATAACAAATCAGAGATTTAGAACATATGGTAGATGATAAAAATTTCAACCATAGTTGCAGCGGAACGAGCAATCCATTGGAAGAGTCAAATAGACAATACAATCTATTATCTTTTCCATGTTAAAAGTCCACCAACAATGTTTTATCCCTGTAACATCAATCAACAGTTCTTTTCCACAATTATATGAATATCTCATGATTATAATTGTGATTCTAAATTCCTCTTCGTACCAGGACGAATATAATTTTCATCAAGTGTCTTTACCTGAAACATCAAAGATCATGGTTATACCAAATCACAGTTCCTATTCATAATCATACTAATAAATTTATCTTTGCACTACGGGCCAAAGATATTCATCGACAATTTATCTTCGCACCACTGGCCAAAGATATTCAACAACAGGTCATCTTTGCACTACATGCCAAAGATATTAATATCTCATAGAAATATATAATCATTTCAGAATTTATATAAACAATAATTATAACCATGTTGATCAATTCACCTTTTCACTTAAGCTAAAAATATTCAATTATAAATTCAATGGTCATGATCATACCAGTCACAATTCAACTTTTCACTACTGGCCAAAGAGAACTCTAGTCATGATCATACAAATAATCTACTCATCTTTACACTCCAGTGAAAGAGAATTTCAACATCAGGGTTATAAAAATATTATATATGATAATAAAATCAATATAATCAATATATAGTTTTAATCTCCAGAGTAATATTCATAAATCAACTATAATTTGGTTAGAAAAAGAAACCAATTTTGTAGAGAATAGTACCCGTGAATAGTAACTCGTGGATAGTAACTCATGAATAGTAACCCTGACACAAAAAAGTAGAATTTCCACAATAAAATACATACCAATATTTCGGTATAATGATATTGAAAGAATAACATTTCTTAAACTTATAAACAATTTATTTTAACTGTTTACACTTTACTAAATAATGCATTTAATCATCATAAAATGCCAAACTTATAAGGTTTTATCACCAATAACCAAAACCCTCATAAAAAATCTGCATATATCATATATATGATTCTCAAACCATAAAATCATATTTTCCAATTTTCTTCCTTCACATAACATATTTAACTCATTTATTCATAACTAGTCTATTTTCATGAAAAATACCAAATCAGTTCCAAAAATATTTCTTTTCTGGGATTTAGTAGAATATAGTCCCATATTGAACATATATTTTTCTTAGAATTTTTAAAATTCATTTACTATTTTTCATATGGCTAAAATATTTAGACATTTATCATAAATTGTACTTTTATCAAAAAATTCTGAAATTTACAGAGTACACTGATATTATACAGATGTACTCCCAATAAAAATTTTATCAATTTTTGAGTTAACCATAAGGATTTATAAGACGTTACTTTTAAAATTGTCTTTTCTCATAAAATTCATAACTCTTAATCTATACATCCAAAAATCACCATTTTTGGACACAATCAATAAAACTCATCAACATATCATTTCAAATTTTTCCAGAATTTTTTGAAGGTCAGAAGAAGTACGAACTAAAAAACATATTAACCCTTAAAATCTCTTATTATCCCTTACCTCAAAAGAGCAGCACTTCTGACTGGATATCAGATATGACGCTGAATGAAACTTGCACTGATGAATATCAACTCACCAAGTATCTAAATACTCACAAAATACACTCAATAATCTAGAGAGAGAAAGAGGGAAAACTTATTTCTGGTGTGATTTTTCAATTCTAACTTAGCCCTCTATTTAAAGGAAAATTTTAGCAGACTTGACCTGCAACCTGATGGATTTACCTGCTATTATTCCCACCCACCACCTTTGAAATAAAATTCAGCACATTTCTTCACCAACCATTAGTGGGGCCCACTCAATTCTAGAATTTTCCATCAAAATGCTAAATTCGGATAGTTCAACAATTTCTGTACCATTCACCTGTTAAAATTCATAACAAATCATACGTTTATTTTTAACAATTCAAAATTTGTGGACATATACTCAACTTATATATGTATAACATATCCAAAAATTATAACGATCCAACGGTTGAATTAAAAATTATAACTAACGCAATATATCTCAAAAACACTGCTTTAATTTTTAATACCTTCATTCCGACAAAAATACTGATAAAATACCTCAACATTAATTCCTTCATTTATAACCACATAAATAAATCCATCATTTATATCCACATCAAATAAATATTTCCTTATCATATAAATCAATAATTAATTATTCACAAATAGTATTACAGAATCACAATTATGACAACCAGGCCGTTCCTAGGAAAGAGGGGCTTTCCAATAAGAATTTCTCCTTACCGGCGCGCAATTAGGTGACCAAACCTCTCCTTAATAGAACTTTCTAAACATTGCCAATAATGCTATCTAATAATATTATTCAAATAATATGAATTATTGATCTGATAATGAGAAATATTGTGCAGTGATAATTATTGAAACAATAATAATATAAAATATCAACGCAGCAACTATTGAATCAATAAAATAAAATATTGAACAGTAATTACTGTAACAATTATTAAGTAGTGCCTTCTTACGTAAGAGTCAATAATTCAAACATACTGTGTAATGTCGCGTGCTACTGTGTAACAACGCGTATTACTTTATTTTACCAATCGGGTATTCTAACAGTGTTAACGGTAACGATTATACCGTTATTTATAAAAACTTAATTTTGTCGTTTTCTTCATCCGACAGTTATTCTGTTATGGGGCCCACAAATAGCTGCGCCGTCGTATGAATATTCCCCAACAGAAAGAATATTCCACGACCAAACGAATTTTCGCCGACAACAATGAATATTTTATAACGCTTATGTATTTTGAAAAAAAAAATCATATATCACCCTTAACTTTAACTTTTATTAATTTAACCATTTACTGAATAATAATTATAAGAAAAATTGAATACTTTTATTTCATAAAATTCGGGGTCTTACAATCACAGCAATTCTATAACATCTTCTGGCTAGATCCAAATCTCCTTTCACCTCACCAACCCCATTAGCCATAGGAAATTTGATTTTGAAATGGGGGATTGAGGTCACAGCTTGTACAACAGTTAAAGTCAGCCTCCCCAAAATAGCATTATAAGCAGAATCCACATGCACAACATAAAATTTGTAAATAATTTCTACCTGCTGGGGGGCCGTTCCGAGATGACCGACAGCTCGATGGTTCCAGCCACCTTGACTGGATCGTTGCTGAATCCGTATAAAGGATCCTCCTGCCCAATCTCAATCTTCTGCCCATTAAGATTCATCCTCTGATAAGCATAGGCATATAGGATATCCACAGACGACCCATTATCGATCATTATTCGCTTCATGTCTACCGAACCAACTTGTGCAGTCCCCACCAATGATCTTTCATGTGGTTCGATGGTCTCCTAAGGGTAATCCTCATTGGTGAAGGAGATTATCGTTCCTGGATAAAGTCTATCAGTCTTCGGGAGTGTACCCGCCACCGACATAACTAAATCCAGATGACTTCGGCGCTTCTTTCTTACAAGTTTACCGGAAGTGCCCCCAGTGATGAAATCTATAACTTGCCTTGCTGGCTAGCCGGAAGCTGGCAACACCTGCTGAACTGGCTGAGCTGCCCGAACAGGCCCTCTATCCTACTGTTGATTCATTCTAGCAGCCACATACTGAACTAAAGCCCCACCTTGTACCTTTCTTTCAATGAAATTTTTTAGGCTAGCACAGTCGTTTGTATCGTGACCCGAGGCTTGATGGTAATCACAATACTTACGAGAATTCCCTTTTCCGGGCTTAATATTATCTTGAGGTGGCTCGAAAATAAGTCGATTCTTAATCTGATCCAAGATAATAGCCCTATCTGTGTTAAGTACGGTGTACGTCCTATTTACTCTCTGGGCTGGAGTGGACGAACATCCTCCACCCTGTCTCCAATTATTGTATTTCTTTGACCCCCCTTCATAACAGTCTTTATTTCCTTCATTCTTCTTATGGTCCCCATCTGTTATGTCCCTATCTGTCTCCTTAAGTCGGTCTGAAGAAGGATATTTGAGGTTGCTCATGGCTTCCTCCACCACGATATAGCCTTCGGTTTTGTCGAAGGCTTCAGCGTGACTCTTCGGGTGGTGAAACATTAATTTTTTCACCAACTTTTCTGATTTGACAAGATCTAACCCCTTTTGAAATAGTCCCACGACTTGTAGATCGTTCAGGTCTGTCACTTGGCCAACTGCTTCACGGAACCGCTTCACATATTGGCTCAAAGACTCATTCGAATACTGTCGAACCTGAGCCAACGAGCCAGTTGGTTTCCCCTTCCTTTTGTTGCTCCCAAAGCGAGCATGGAACTTACTGCACATGTCCGCCCAAGATGAAATTGAATCCGAAGGCAAAGTCCCCATCCACTGCCTGACATCCTTTCGGAGTGTCGTGACAAAAGTATGACACTTAGCAGCATCGCTAAAGTCGTAATAATCCATCAGTCGGTCGAAGGCCTGACTGTGGTCATAGGAATCCCCTAATCCATCATAACTTTCAATGTGGGGCAACTTCTTGGTGGGGTCAGCTTTCTCTTTTAGAATCTCCGCAGAAAAAGGGGATGCCTTCTTTCCCGAAGTATCTTTCATTTTCTGTACTTCGGTAAGCTGCTTCCGAAGTTCTTTTAATTCTTTAACCACATACTCCACACCTTCTGGTTGAGATGATGCTTTTCTTTTCGGTGACTCCTTCCTCTTCTGAGTAGACCCGTCTCTTACAATAGAACCTCCAACTTTAGAGGGACTCTTCCGATGACGAGTGTCCACAGGGTGGTGTACCCTCAGTAGACTCTCGGGAGTGTGACCTCTAGATCTACTTCGTTTCTAAACTCGGGTGCTATGGTGAGAATGCACAACAACGAGCGCCTTCTTTGTATTCTCAGGAGTGCGATCTCTGGATCAACCTCTTCGTTTTCTTCGACCCTGCTCCTTAGAATCGACAAGGTGATGTGCCCTCTTCGATCTTTGAGGAGTAGGGCTTCGGGATCTTCTTCTTTCTCGAGGTTGGCCCCGAGACCCACGTCCTGAATGGGCAGGTTCCTTCCCACTCTGAAGCCCTCGTTCTTCAGATTGAACGTAACTTAACTCTTCATCCCTTAACTCTGCCATTCGAGCCATCTGCTCCGCTATATCATGTCGCTGCTTCATAAGTACCTCCATGGCCCTATCTACTTCATCTGCCATCTTAGCCAATCAGGATGCCTTTTCGTCTTGGTCATCTCAGTATCGAGTTCTAGGCGAAGTGACTTCTACTCATTTCCGACCATGGCCAGACCCTTTCTCTGCCGTGAAAACTAACTTTCGCTTAGCTTTGCCCATAGCCTTCGGCCGAGAATCTTCATGTGAACGTTTGGACGCTGTGCTGGCATGAACACTTATTGCAAGTCCCAAACGATCCTTGACAGACACTCATGGTGCTGATTCACTGGCAGCCATCGGCTGCCCTTCAGGCGTAGGTGTTCTACTCTTTCCCATGTATACTGATGTAGAACGACCACAATATGTGATTGAAAAATACTCAGGACACTAGAACTCAGCCCTCCTTCTAGCACCAATGTTAACACCAAGATCTTTCCCCACGTCCCAATCACGTAAGACGCGTCCGATATCCTACACAGTAAACACGATCAATACCAAAAGCTTGACGGCCTGACCGTCGGGGGATAGCTCCGGTGTGAGAGTCAGTACAGGCGATCACATGGTTAATAATGGAGGAAAAATATCTAGTGCTTTAGAGAGAATAATAATGTGGTTAAGTGTTCTGTAATGTTTTGTTTGTTACCTACTTTTCTTGTGTGATCCTTGCCCCATACGTACCCCAAACCCGGTTTACCATGCCACCCACTATCTCCTGACACCTCCCCCCACTCCCGGTCATCTCAGCCGAAAGTATGTAGCTTACTTCCTCACCTGCTACCACTGTTTACCACCGTCGGTCATCTGAGTCCCATCCTCATTAATGCCATGCAGAAAGGTGGCAGACATAACAGTCAACTATCTTTGGTGCAATGATTACCGGTCAATAAAAGGGTTAAGTGACAATTTGTGTAATGGACCAATCCAATGACTAAACCCAATAATAGAGTAACCCATATGACCAGATCCAATCAAAAGGACCCAATAGAATAATCAAGTAACTGGGCCCAAATCATTCGGACCAACAGAACAAAAGTAACATAATCCAAGGGAGGAGCCCATTAAGTCTGGCCCAATAAAGAAAAGGATCATGGCCCAACACCTACAAAATAACATAAAATGTATGAAAAGTAACTAAGAAACATAGGTTTAAGCAACTAATTCAAGTAATATATGTTGGAAAATATAGCAATTAACAAGACGAATAATATAGTAAATTGGAACAACGTAGCTGGAAAACCAAGGCGTAGCGTACGTAGCTACTGTCCTAAAAAGTGATTTCGCCCCCATTGATATTAATCACAGTACAAATGGGATGCCGGTGGTCACTTTCCAGAATTCAATGGCGAAGTCTCCGATCGTGTGTACTCACAGAAGGAGGTTTTGGACTTGTCTATGTGGATTGCCAAATTAACAGAGTATTGTGTAAGAAAGAAAAAAAATCTATCTAATAAAATACAAATGATTTTGAATTTCCCGCTCATTCAATAAATCATCTGGGCCGTCTAAAGTTTGAGATAAATCTCACCGTTCATACATCTATCTAATAAAATACATCTATCTATCTAATAATCTAATAATAATTTAATAAAATACAAATGACTTTAAATTTCCCGCTCACTCAATAAATTATTTTGGTCATTCAAAGTTTGAGATAAATCATATTGTCCATACAGTGCCGGAGGCACGGGACCCAGCTAGTCTAATAATAATCTAATAAAATACAAATGACTTTAAATTTCCCGCTCACTCAATAAATTATTTTGATCGTTCAAAGTTTGAGATAAATTATATTGTCCATACAGTGCCGGAGGCACGGGACCCAGCGTAGATTGTATATTATGCGAAGAATAAAGGCCATTTTCTTGCAAGGAGAAGAAGAAGATGATTATGATATGTGTCTTGTGCTAAGAAGAATACTAGTGATTTCTACAAGGATGATCAGAATATTAGACACATTAACATTGGGAATTCCCATTAACCGTTGGGGGTTACAGACAACGTAACGGCTAGGGTATTAACTCTAAACGGGGGTTAAATATAAAATCATAATTTTTAAGCATAACCAACAATCCCCCACATGATTCAAAATTATCAAAGGAAGAAAAATTAAAAGGAAGTGAGAAGGGCAATGGATTTTAGATACATAACATCGATACCTTGTGGGTTTGAATCGACACTTAGTGGAACAAGCTCATGACTGTAGATTATAGGTGAATTATATTCTTGAACCCATTATCTATGCTATAATCAATTGAACTTGCACACATATCAAAAAATCCTAAATCCACACAAGTCCGCGGTTGGGCGCGTTCTAGGCCATGCGCCATATCCCAGATTTTCAAAAAGGCTCTAGAGAGTTTGCCAAAGAATCTCATAGGAAGCGGCCTACACTTCCACCTTTATATAGGTGAACCCATCAAGTGTATACTGACATACACCACCCTTTAGGGCTATGAGTTTCATTAAGAATCTAAATGATTCATCCTATCACAATTTGTCAGTAAGCACCACATGCACACAAGAAGGGATATAAATAATTATAGTGCTATAATTAAGTAATTATGTGACTTGTTGTTACCCATTGAACCCAATTCATGAGATCTCCAATCACATGGGTTGGGTTTCCATCGCGTATTACTTACTCAAGATGTTGGCAATAGTCCCATCCCTCTGGATGCTTCATGGACACTCTATTTAATCAATCCCTTTCTGCTAGGTTTTTTTCAGACCTTACAAATTCCATGGAAATAACACCATTTACTGATCAGTACTCATTCAATATTATGTCTCAAGCTAATATTTCTCTGTTTCCCATTATACACATGGTTCATTCCTCGTCCAATAGCAGCTTGCGAATCACAATGCATAGATATAGAAGTAATTGGTTTAGGCCACAACAATATGTCTGCCAATAAATTCCTTAGCCACTCTGCTTCTGTACCTGTCATTTCTAATGCAATACATTCAAATTTCATAGCAGATTTAATGGTACAAGTTTGTTTAGCAGATCTCCAAGAGACAACTCATCCACTTAAAGTAAACATGTATCCACTAGTGGAGCTTGTTTTATCATTAGCTAGCAGATACCCAAATAGCATCACAATATCCTTCAAAAACATTAGGATTATAAGAAAAATGTACACTTACATTAATTGTTCCTTTTAAATATCTCATTAGATGTGACAATGCATTCCAATGAACTTATGAAGGATTATGCATATATTTGCTAAGTTTCAATATCAGGCCGAGTACAATTCATTAAGTACATTACACTATCAATGATTTTGGCATCTTCAATTTGTGCAATATCAATCCCCTTTATTTTCTTTAAATGCACAAACTAGAATCACAAGGTGTTCCTAATGGCTCTTTATTAAAGAAATTAAATTTCTTAACAATTCCACATAATAAAAACAAACCATGTGCATTTTTATTAATTCTAATGCCAAGAATCACGTTCATTTTTCATGTCAAATTTAGAGAATAAAAAATGTTTTAATGATTTTCACAACTTTCTCAACAGTACCAAATATCAACAAATCATCCACATAAATAAATAATCACATCACAATTTTCATGCTTTTGTATCTCATGCATATATCACATTTGTCATGCTTCACATCTTATGTATAATTCACATTTTATACATTCTTCATCTTTTTCATATTATACATTTATACATGCTTGACATCTGATACATGCTCCATAATGCTCATACTTAGCATTTCTATAGTTCACATAGAACAATTAACTTAAATCATCAACAGACTATTAACAGTTATTATCACATTGTTTCACGAAGTGCATATTAAAATAATTCACAAGAATTTTCCATAATGCCGAAAATTATCACATAAAAACAAGTGCTAAAAAACTTACTTTAAAAATTATCAATAGACCAGTCAACTTTTAACTTCTTTTTAAACACCCAACAGATTTACTTCTTTTTAGGCAAAATAACTAGCTCTCATGTATGATTACTCATAATGAATAACATCTTTACAAAATATTGCATCAAATGACTCCATTGCCTCTTAGGGTCATCTCCAGTTATCAAAAGTCTATATGCAACACTGTTTGAAACATATGCAGTAAAAATACAAACCATTGTTTTATGTCCAATTTTATTCCCTTTTTTTTAAATTCTGGTATAGCTACTTTAGCTAGACACTCCCACATTTTAAGATACCCCAAGTTAGAGTACATGTGTTATTAAAACATGGTAATTTAATTCTAAGCACCAACAATTAATATTTTAAAATATTAACGAAGGAATTAAATAACATACAATATTACTCAATTAATATTCCAAGTATGCTATAAACACATTAAAATACTTCATAAAATTTACAACAGTATCTTATCATCACCATAGGTTACTGTAATTTTCTGGAATTTTTCTGAAGATCATGCAAATTATCACAATTAATTAACTATTGCATAATTAAATTAACTATTACATAAAAACTAGACTTGATCAAGTATGTCAACTCCACTATGCATGAAAAGGTGAATATAAACTAATGACGCTGAAAATGGACTTCTTAAGAATGTGAATCTAAGACATATATCACCAGCAGAATTAAAAAAAATCAGAAGAATAGCTGTGAACTTTTAACATTAACAATGAATTAATAGCTTGCGAAAACCAGTGGGTATGGTCCAGAACTCACGTATGCCAACCTCAATTAATTCATTCCTCATTCAGGTTTAATTTTTGCTCTCAAGTTGAACTTGAATCAATGAATGTGAATAATTCTTACTCAGCCACTGTTTTAATTACTAAACAAAAACTAGTGGCACAACCTTAAGCCCAAAAACACCATTCGCCAAATTAACAAAAACAACCGCCTCAAATCTCAAAAACGAAGAACACAAAATAAGAAGGCAGAGCAAAAACTGAAGCACCCATTACAATTTTTGAGGATTCTTGATATGGCTCACCAAAATTTTATTGATCCTATAAACCACACAACAACAAAAGACTTATAACAAAGTAACCAGGACCGAAAAGAAAGAAATGTTTGGTCCTCCAATTCTCACACACACAATATATAGATACATCCTTGTAAAATAAATATATTTTTGCCTTATTTATAATTAAGAAAAGACAGATACCATATGACAGAACTGAAAGGTAGGCAGAGCCATAGAGGTAGACTTGCTCCAGAATGGCATGCAAATCAAAGAGACTAATATCAAAATCACATGTAAGATTATGGAGCAGAAATTCTATTGTTCTTGCTTTACTGCATGCAAGTGTTTTGCATTTAGGATAAAGCGAAGGGACAACCAAAAAAGAGGTGTCATTTAAGAGAAACCTTGAAGATTAGAATAGATGAAGAATCAGGTATATTTTAGAAAACAAGAATTTACTGAGAGCAATTATCTTTCACACCTGTCAAACAATTACTGTGGTGCTAATAAAAAAATTATAAATTATGAATCTTATCGTTTTCTTTTACGTCATTTACTATGACAACACATAATAGTGTTATTTCTTTCTTTCTATATCATTGAAGAATTTTTTTTTTATTTTTTTATTATATATATATATATATATATATATAGAGAGAGAGAGAGAGAGAGATGAAAATATTTTACACTTTCTCGTGGCACAAAATTACGCCATTATCAATTTAAATAATCAATTTCTCAATTAAATCATGACTATTTCTCCTTTTGTCTCATTTGAAGTTTAAAAATCAAAATTGATTATTGCACATGGCTGAATAGTCGGATGAAATGATTACTCCAATATCATCATGTCCATATTTTATAACTATAAGATACAAATGATATAAATTTTGGTACTATGTGCAGATAAGAACAAAAAACATAGCGGAATGAAATAATCAAACATTTTTTTGTATCCACCTATATTCACGTGAAGATTATATAATAAGTTTTGGAAAATATTTTTTTTTCTTCCAGTTTCCAGAATCGCAGTTATAACTAGATATTCTTATTAATAGATTAAATCACTTTTTAGATTGTTGGAAAATATAGCAATTAACAAGACGAATAATATAGTAAATTGGAAAAACTTAGCTAGAAAACCGAGGCGTAGCGTACGTAGCTACTGTCCTAAAAAGTGATTTCGCCCCCATTGATATTAATCACAGTACAAATGGCTGACGGTGGTCACTCTCCAGGATTCAACGGTGAAGTCTCCGATCGTGTGTACTCACAGAAGGAGGCTTTGGACTTGTCTATGTGAATTTCCCAATTAATAAAGTATTGTGTAAGAAAGAACAAAACAAATTGTATATTATGCGAAGAACAAAGGCCATTATCTTGCAAGGAGAAGAAGAAGATTATTATTATATGTGTCTTGTGCTAAGAAGAATAATAGTGATTTCTACAAGGATGATCAGAATATTAGACACATTAACGTTGGGAATTGCCCATTAACCGTTGGGGGTTACAAATAATGTAACGGCTAGGGTATTAACTCTAAACGGGGGTTACATATAAAATCATAATTTTTAAGCATAACCAACAATAGATACTGGATAAGTAGGTATAAAACTCACTTATCAAATACCCCCAAACTTAAACATTTGATTGTCCTCAAGCAAAAACACAAAATAACAATGCTATGAAATACAACTAATCTACATGCTTATGAATCCAACAGTAATGACAGAAACAAGTCTATTCAATCGGCCTTAGAGTAATCATGTAAACATGATAATACATCATATCAAAACAAATCATTAACTTCCTCAATTAATCATCAAATATTAGATTGTTATCACTGATATAGTGTGTATGTGCTCCACAACAATGTTAACTGATAAAAAATCAAATTTAACACATAATAAGTCTCTTCGAAGTTATCATACAATGTAAACTCAAGAAATCCAAAAATATGCTAGATCCAACTAAAATTAAATAATTACCAATATTGAGGGTCAACATGGGATACTTATGCTTCATTTTTCTTCTACGGGGGCTTTTTACTCTTATTTCCCATTTTATTAAAAAAAATTGAATGATGGATAATGAGTGCGTTTTACGCTCCATCTCACGCCTGTGTTTATGGGGAGTGCATTTCACGCTTCTTCTCGACCCACCACAGGACTCAATTTATTTAACTAAATATCTTTTTCTTTTCTTTTTTTTTTGAAAGCTTATATACCCCACTTTCCCCCCCAAACTTAGGTTCTTGCCTAATTTTTCGCTTTCATTGCCTATCTTTGTCATTCTCTTATTTAAACTAGCATTATTCTTTAGAGGTCCTTTATGTATCAATTTAAACTCAATCATTCAACAAGTAGTTTTTACTGTGCTATCCTTATTATACCAGTTTCAAACAAAAAAAAGACTCAATTCATAACAAGAAATCACAGCAACAACCCAATTCCAATCTCATCATTGGCCAAAATAAACTGTAAATCTCAAACAGCTGACTCATGTAAGATGTACTAAAAGCTATATAAACATAGTAAACTAACTACTAATTTTTTTCAATTTTAAATTTTTTTTCTTTCAAGAAACTGAATGAAAAAACTAAATGTAACTATAAGAACTACAATGTAAATAACTAATTATATGCAATACGACACTAAAATGCCTGTGGTGACCCCAAATCCAGGTACTTGAAACCCGAACTCGGTTCTCCACGATACCATTTCTTTAAGCTGAATCATACTAAATAATAATACATTCGAACTTAATTTACATACATCAAAGTTTACTTCCCCAGGTAAGTGACCTTCAAATACATTCCTTACAATACTTGAATAGATATCAATACAACTATAACCATTAACTCATAATACACACTTATTCGATCAGCTTTCCTTTTCCTTTGTTCGTGCCTGAGCCTTCAGGTTGATCGTACGTAACTGAAAACATTTAGTTTAAGCAAGGATGAACATTTGAGTGCCCAGCAAGTAATAGCAATTATATATATAAGCTGAAAGAATATAAGTATTCTCTTTACATAACACTTCTACAACAAAGCAAAGTTGTGAAGTAATCTGTACTAATAAAAAATTCACATAACAACTCTCTTTCAAATTCTTGAAATTAGGCTCTACCCATGAATAGGGTTTAAGAAACATATTATGAACATTGTTTTTCATTTTCGAAAAGGTTTAGCAGAAATTCATCCGCAAATCGTTCTAGCTTACGGGTAAGGAGGGTGATCAGCCCCGTTGTACCCTGTATTGATCAATACTACATAACTTGAACGAAATTCATCGCTCACTCTATCCGCCTTGGGCGCAAAAATCTTCCCATATAGGGATGTTCATACATACCTGGTTCCAAACCCGAAGGTTTTTAATATTTCTCAACAATAATATGTAATTCAACATATATGTATACGGGTAATTGAAAAAGTGTATCAACATGTGAATAAATGCCATGATTATCCAAGTGAGGACACTTGTATAACCATTTAGAAATCAATGAACAGAATATATATCTGAGCTAACATGTTGATAATCAAAGCGTACATAATCTGTACAGGAATAGAAAAATTCTAAAACTTCTTACTCATGTCCATTGCATAAAGAAAATGCAAAGGTAGGATATTTGCCTGATTTGCTGATTACAAATCTCAACTTAGGTTTTATCTCTTTATCACAACCTATCAATAATCAGATCATTCGTTCGATTAGAACAATATATCATAACACATAGTATTGTCTATTACAGTCAGCACATAGTCTAATCATGTCATCACATAGTCGCAGTGATCATACTTTTAGTTCATATTCTATACTTGACATATTTTTATACATTTTTCAAATATCTCATCCATGTTCTTACAGTAGCATTTTCTTTCTTTTATAAGGTCTGACATTTGTCGGCGTACCGACAGCTTTATCGGGTAATTACTGAGTCTAAGACTCTTATTCTGTATCTCAACATCTGTGTGTACCAGTCATTTTATTTTTAATCATTTTCGAAATTTCCAGAAATTGAAAAATTTAAAATAATTGAAATATGTCACTAACGGGCCTATAGTGACATAACTGTTACTATAGGTGTTCTTCATCAAATTCAGAACTTCATAACCGGTTCTCAAGTCAGCTAGTTTGACCGGCTATAACTTTCAAACATCGAAATCATAATTAAATGATTTAAACATTAAACAATTCTATTATCATTAATAATTAATTAATATTAAACTATTAATGAAGCCATTGCCAAAATATAAAAGTTATTTATAATAACTCAAACTATTTTTAAAACATTTATATTACCCTTAAATAATTT
Source organism: Panax japonicus (assembly GCA_020205505.1). Lineage (NCBI taxonomy): Eukaryota > Viridiplantae > Streptophyta > Magnoliopsida > Apiales > Araliaceae > Panax > Panax japonicus. The sequence continues at coordinate 17,242,886 of CM035104.1, forward strand.
TTAAAATAATTAAAATCATTTTTAAATAATTACCATTAATATTTAAATATTAATGTACTATTTATCTAAATATTAAAAGTTATTAATTATAACTTAAAATATTTTTAAATCCTTAATATCCTCTTTAAATGATTTTTAAATAAATAAAACCATTTTAAACTATGTATTTAATAATAATTATTAAATAAACTAAATATCATTAATATTATCTTAATATCATTAATATTAAATTATTAATGAAATTATCCTTTAAATATTAAAAGTTATATTTTATAACTTAAAATATTTTTAAATATCTTATTTTCATTTAAAATGATTTTTATAATACTAAAATCATTTTTAAACTAAATTATTTAATATAATCATTAAATAACTTTAATATCATTAATATTAATTAATTAATGATATTCATTATAAAATATTTAAAGTCATGAAAATAACTTAAAATATTTTCTTATACCATAAAATAATTTTTCATGATTTTTCATGAATTAAAACTATTTTTAAATCATTTATTTAATATTATAATTAAATAAATAAATACCTTTATATTCTAAAAATATTAAATATTTATGAAATATACTCATAATAATTAAATATTATTTTCTGGACTTTAAAATAATTTTTCAGAATTTATTAAGTACTTTTAATAATTAAAAACTAACAAATACTAATTTTTAATCATTTTCGAAAAAATCAGAAATTAAAACCGTCGTTGTAGGTCTTTAGCGACAGATTCTGTGGTTTTAGGTGTTCTTGAGTTAAACCCATAAAATTAAGGCAGTGAGCATGTTTTACCGTGAATAATTTTTTCCTCTTACTGAATCTGGGAAATCTGTGACTTGTATCTTGTAGAGGAAATACCAGACTACAATTACCAACAAACATAAGCTCTAAAAAAACATCAGATCGAGGAGAAATCAGCCACCAAAGTAGCTAACAAAGCTGTTCTTCACGAAGAATAGTTTGAGGTGCCTACTTTGGACCTCTATAACTTGTTGATCGTGTAACATTTTTGTGATATATCACTTCCAGTGTGTAGAAAACATGTAGGAATACAACTTCAAATCTTAACATCAACATAATAACATCAGATCTAACCATAAATCTCCGGTCAAAGTGCAACATGGAAATTGTGCAAGAAATTTCTGGATTCGCGATTTTGGCAGTTTTGGTCAACGGGGTTTTGACCGTATATATCTTGTGATCTATAATAGATATGGCCTTGATTCTTTTTGCATATTTAAGCCCTCATAACAAGATACACATAAAATCTTACAAACACCAAAAAAAGTAAATAATCACAGAGATATAAGGCTTGACATTTTCCCAAAAATAACAGAATTAGTTTTTCAAAAGTTGGAAAAACTTTGATTTTGAGCACTTTGATGTTATGGGTCATGAATTTTACAATCCATAACATTAATAGACTCCCTATTACACAACTTTAAACAATCAATTTCACCAATTAACATAGAATCAAAGGATTTCTAGAATTTAGGATTTCCTACCTTTTCAAGATTGATTTTTGATTTCTGGCTTCTTGATGCTTCTGATTTGTGGTTTGTGATGGTTGGGCTTTGATTATGAGCTTATGGGTAAGATAATTTCGTTGGTTAGAACTTGAGAGAGTGTGGCTAGGTGTTTGCTATAATTTTAGTGTGTAATTTTATTTAATCTCCTTAATTTCTATTTATAGATCATGTCGAGAACCTTGGATACTGATTTGGCTGCCATTATTGAGCTCACATGATAATTATGGAGTGGTTGGCCGGATTTGGTGAGATTGGTAGCACAATAATGCACAAATAATGCACTAAGATGGACAAAAAGGGTAAAATGGTCATTTCCCCTCTCTTTAATCTATATAAAAAATATATTAGATACATTGGATGCTACAATTGGATGATTCAACTTGAATGATTGAGCATTGGATGCTAGATGGGTAGGGTAGGAGTGTTGGCTAGCAATAATCTACCAATAATTCAACTAATAATACACTAATAAACCAAAAGGGCATTTTGGTAATTTTGCATAAAATTTCAAGGGTATTTTTGTACATAGCAATTAAATGTAGTATTTAATCACTAGATGGTAATTTTTATCATTTACCAATTACTTTCTATCCTTTGGTAAATTAAAACTTTTATATATTAACACCGTAATTAAACCCGATAATTTAAAATTGGCAAAAAGCACCTTTTTACCACTGTGGTTATAGTGATTTAACGAAATAGCCACTGTGCTTTTAAAATATTCAATTAGCCCACTGTGCTTTTTAAAAATATTCAATTAGGCCATTCCGTCCATTTTTTGTAACTGCCGTTAACAAATTGCTTATGTGGCTTTTAAAAAACAAAATAAAAATAACATGGTAATTACGTGGCAATATATTAACAAATCTATTTTTTAAATAAAATAAAAAATGACATGGTAATAACAACAAATCTGTTTTTAACAAATTATGTTTTTTAAAAAAATTTATTTTTTTAAAAAAAATAGTTTTTTTAAAAAAATCAATTTTTTAGAAAAATCTGTTTTTTTAACAAATTCTGCTTTTAAAAGAAATTCTATTTTAAAAAAAATTCTGTTTTTTAAAAATAATTATATTTTTTTAAAAAAATTTTGTTTTTTTTTAAAAATCACGTTTTTAAAAAAAATCTATTTTTAATTACGTGGCAAATCTGTTTTTTAACAAATCTCTTTTTAATTAAAAAAATCTGTTTTTTAACAAACAGAATTTTTTTTTTAAATAGATTTTTTTTTTCAAAAAATAGAATTTTTTAAAAAACGGATTTTTTTTAAAAATATAATTATTTTTAAAAAACAGATTTTTTTTTAAAATAGATTTTTTTTAAAAGCAGAATTTGATAAAAAAAAACAGATTTTTTAAAAAATTTGTTTTTTTAAAAATAGTTTTTTAAAAAAATTAAAATTATTTTTTGTCTCGTAATTAATGATTTTTTATTTTTATTTTTTATGTTGAAATTAATGTAATGTTGTAATAGATCTCATTGATACAAAAAATTTAATATATTATTTGTAATTTTTTTTTAAAAAAATATTTGTTTTAAAAAACAAACAAATTTTGATTTTAAAAAAAATTCTATTTTATTAAAAAAATTCTGTTTTTTTAAAAATTCTATTTTTTAAAAATAATTATATTTTTTTTAAAATCCATTTTTTAAAAAATTCAGTTTTTTTCAAGAAAATCTATTTTAAAAAAATTCTGTTTTTTAAAAAACAGATTTGTTAAAAACAGATCTTTGAATTAAAAACAGATTTTTTAAAAAACAGATTTGCCACGTAATTAAAAACAGATTTGTTAAAAACAGATTTTTTTAAAAACATAAATTTTTAAATTTTTTTTTAAAAACAGATTTTTAAAAAAAATATAATTATTTTTAAAAAACAAATTTTTTTAAAAAATAGAATTTTTTTAAAAAGCAGAATTTGTTAAAAACAGATTTTTTTAAAAAAATTGTTTTTTTTAAAAAAATGGTTTTTTTTAAATAAAATATTTTTAAAATAAAATTTTAAAAAAAAAACAGAATTTGTTAAAAAACATATTTGTTGTTATTACCATGTCATTTTTTATTTTATTTAAAAAAACAGATTTGTTAATCTATTGCCACGTAATTACCATGTCATTTTTTATTTTGTTTTTTAAAAGCCACATAAGCAATTTGTTAACGGCAGTTACAAAAAATGGACGGAATGGCCTAATTGAATATTTTTAAAAAGCACAGTGAGCTAATTGAATATTTTAAAAGCACAGTGGCTATTTCGTTAAATCACTATAACCACAGTGGTGAAAAGGTGCTTTTTGCCATTTAAAATTAGGGTTTTCGATTGAAAATTTAGGGTGCCATCAATTAGAGTTTCTAATTGACCATTAGGGTTCTCTAATTATCTGTGTGTGTTCTAACACAGTCATTACGATCTCTATCTTCAACCGGTTAGGGTTATAATAATTAGGGTTTGTCCTAATTATCGACGTACAACAGTAATTAGGGTTTCCTTCTAATTACCGACATTCTTATACACAGTAACTTCATACACACAGTAAACTTAATATACACAGTCACTACTCAGTCATATCTCATAACTGAGTTTAATAATTAGGGTTTCACAGCACGGTAATATGTTATGACCTAATTGACCGTCATTGCTCAATATTATCTATCCGCACATACACAGTACATAATTATGGTACTGTAAAATTATTATAAAAATAATATAATATTATTATTCTCATCTCTTGATCACAATCCCAATCTAGGGTTTTGGATCTCATATCTGATTTATTCTTCGTACACAGCATCAATAATCAAGTTAAAATAATTAACTTTAATATTCTGAACAATTCATATAATAAAATATTTATTATATAAATCTAATTATCACTTCATATATTATTTCCAATCATGTTTTCATGGAAAATAATTAATAAAAACATTTCGGCTTACAGAAATTAATTACCATAACAATATAGTTTTGTGGTAATTAATTATTCCAAAATTATTTCAAATTTTCAAGTAATAAATATATTCTTATTTATCGTTCACTTATTCTCATCATTAAATAAATAAAAAAAATTATACGCAAAATTTCTTATTTATTCTATATAGGAAATCTCGGGTTATTACATTGCCCCCCAAACTTAAACTAGACATTGTCCTCAATGGCTGAAATAAGAAAAATTCAAAGAGAGGACTTCCCTAAAAATACATCATGTTCCTCCTTGACTGCTAAGTCTGAAGAATAGGCCAGACACATTGGAATAAATCGGGCACCACACTTGAGTTGGACTTGAATAACTTGTAAATAGAATAAAAGCAAATTTATTAAATCCTATTAAATTTAAATTTATTAACTAATAATATAAAACCTAATAAAAACTATAAATAAAAATTAAACTTGGGTTTCCTCCCAATAAGCGCTTGATTTATAGTCCTTCAGCCAGACTTTGTATGGTCAACGCTATCTAATTCCTCTTCAGAAGTTGAGGAATCATCCATCCATCAGTAGTAAATAATCATTTGGGAGGTTCCCACAAGCGATGGCCATAACATCAAAGTCACCTAGCATGCTCTAACTCGGTATAATCTCCATGAAGAATGGCAAATGACTAGGTGTTATTTCCATTGTGTTTGTGATCATATTTAGGCATGAAAGTGTGTCAAACACAATGGGCTCTTCGTCTATCTTCTCTTTCTCTTCCCACCACGGCTTCATTGTTTCACTCGCTCTTTTGTCATAAAGAGCTTCGCCGACGACATGACTACCAAGTAAGCATGATTTTGCAAATCTAATTGGACCCTTGAACCTTGGCGGAAAAGGAACTTGAGGCGTTAATAACATCGGCTCATCCGCGTTAGTACTCATAGTTAGTTCATCCCCACTTGTCTCCTCTTTTTCAACATCTCGTATTTCATCCAGTTGTAGATTTGGTTTGGGCACTTCATCAATCTCGGAATCCTCGTCATAACACCAATTATTTTGAGGATAATTGTTCAAGGCTTTGAGCAATTGATCCATCTGGTTCTGTAGATTTTGAATTGATATCTCTTGATTCTGAATTGACCGCTATTGATTAATCCTCATCTCCTCATTTGATGCTACGAACTTGGACAACAATTCCTCCAACCTTGAATTATTTATCTCAGTCTCGGAAGCCATGTATTAAGGACCATTGGTTGAGGTAGTGACGAGTTGTTCCATCCGATTATTAAAATTTTGAGTTGACAGCTCATGGCTAATAGTCATCTCCTCTAGGTTTTCTATGCCCTTCAATATTACATCCCTCGAATTTGGCTTTTCTTCTTGTGGCAATGGAGGTGGACATTAAAATTCTGGTGTGTATGTTGGATTTGGAACATAGTATTGGTCTTCATAAGTATCGCTCCATGACGAATCCGGGTGAAACCCCTAAACTTGATGATAATTAGCATATGTATAATCATTGAGGTATTCACCACCGTGTTGTCCCAGCCCAAAACTAACGGTGCATTGATGACTTGGATGATTACCAGCACAATAATTGCAATTAACTGCTATCCTTCGATTACGTTGGGCTGCAACAATGTCCAACCTCCTCAAAAGTGTCGCAAGTTGCGCTGATAATGCAGAAAATGCATTAAGTCCATCCATTCTTGTGTCCCTTGGTTGAGTCTTACTCGTATATGGCCATTGATATTTGTATCCAGCCATGGTACCTGAAAAGATATAAAAAAATAGGAGATAATTAAATAAAAAGAAAAAAAATATTTAAATTAAGACTAATTTGATTGAAGCTAATATTGGCAAAAATATATTAACTAATTCTCTGGCAACGGCGCCAAAAACTTGTTTGGTAAAATCTAATTACGCACAACACGCAAGTATACGTGGTCAACAAGTAATAAAGTGAAAGTAGAGTATCGTTTTCACGAGGAATTTTTTTTAATAAAAAAATCACCAAGTACTAACCCGTAAACAACTCAATCTTATTTAAACGAATGAATTTCAAATTATATAAATTAAACTACTATTAAATTCCACTAGTTAAATTAAGAGTATGGAGATTTAAGATCACAACTTCATTTATTGCTTCATTTAAGTTAACACACTTCTCATCAATTATTCTCTATCATGAATTGTTAATCAAGAACACTAAAGCAGACAAAATCATCTCTCGATGCATAATACCCATACTCACTTAAATCCACAGATGATAGAATTAAACAAGACACCCTAATTAACTAATCCACTATATCTCTATATGAATTATAATTAAAAAGGATTTAAAGCACAAGTTCTCTATAAGATTACATATGGCGTAAAGGCATATCTCTATCCTAAACACGAATTATGAATTCCATCTATGCAGAAATCACAAACACATGTTATCATGATAAGATCTAAATAAATACTTTATCTCTCGAGTTCATATAAATTATCACGGTAATTGTCAGCTAGGTAATTAAGTAATTAAGTCCAAATCATAATATACAATCTTCACAGTAGAACATAATAATTGATAGCGAATCATATTAAAATAAACTACACAATAAGATCCATTATAATCTCAAACAAAGAGTTAGTTCATGATTATTGAACTAAAACTAAGAATTTACAATTGAATAATCATTAAAAGATAAAAATAGAAGAAGATAAGAAGATAGAATCTGTTGTCTGCAGATTTGAAGCTCCTTCCTTGCTCCTACTTTGAATCTTCAATGGTCTTCAAGTTGTTTTAATCTCCAAATCTAACAAGAACTAGTGTTTTGATATAATTTACTCTAATCAAATCTAATGGAATCCTCCAAAACTAGCCTATCTATCCTCTCTTTTATGCTTCTCATCATGTATTTGTAGTTCTAATGGATACCCTAACAAATTAGGCAACTAAGAATCCTATTCTAGCTCAAATTGGACATCAAATAACCCAAATAAGCTATCCCCCTCGCTGATCGGTGCGTCCCACGCTGTCCCTAGGTCATTTAGAGTGTGCCCCACGGTACTTTCTGTGGCCCGGCGCGCCCCGCGCTATGTATAGCGCGGTCCATGCTACGCTTTTTTCTGCTGCGACGTTATTTGGTAAAACAAGCATAACCTTTGATCCGCTTAGAGTTACGGGGCCTGCCACCTATTAAATTGAAGATATCGACGAGATCTATAACGTTCATTCTTTAACAATTTACAGATTCGGGCTAGAGTAAGGCAGAAATCGAGCTCGAAGTAGATGTTGTGTAAATAGAAAGCATGACAACTCTTAGCTTTAATCTTTGTTGATAAAAAGGATATAAATGTCGCATCCGAACTCCGATTGGGACGATTAAAGATGTTCTGGAAAGCTAAGAATTAGATCTATAATATAATCCAAGTTTCAAGCCAAGAACATGCATCCAACTTGGTATTAAAAGCCCAACAATCTTCCCTTCTTGTATTTGCTTGCAGATTTTTGTCCAACAGATGTCCAAATTGCTTTCCCTTGCTTCTTCATGCCAATTTAATGTCATAGCCTATAAAATAACATAAAATGTATAAAAAGTAACTAAGAGACATAGGTTTAAGTAACTAATTCAAGTAATAGATACCGAATAAGTAGGTATAAAACCTACTTATCACCAACTGTGCATCATCTTGCCTTTTTCTAAAAGTAGCAATCTTTTCCTCAGAGTCATTGTCTGCAACCATTGCAGGGATAGGCTTATTAAGGACATAAGATAACTTTTCAGCCATGAGAACTATTCTCAAATTCATTAACCAATCCGTTTAATTCGGTCCTGTTAAATAGCATCTAATATGCTTCACAGTGATAATAATTTAGACATTATAAAATTCTTTAAATGAATTTGTAATTAACAACATTTTAGTATACATTCTTTTATTAATTACCAAAATAAATTAGGTCTTGTTTTAAATTGGTATCTCCCACTATTTTCATCTAACTATATTTCCCTCACTTATATAGTTCGGTAAAATCTAATTAAAGATTTGCTAGTGAGAATAAGTGCAAGACCCCGAAAATTTTTAAATAAAAAGAAATTTCCTTTATTTATTATTTTAAAATAGTAAGGGTTGATTTGATTAATGTGGAAAGTTATGGGTAAAATGCGCAAATATTTCGAATAAGCAGGTGGTTATAAAATATTCATTGTTGTCGGGGAATATTCGTTTGGTCGTGGAATATTCTTGCTGTCGGGGAATATTCGTACGACGGCGCAGTCTTTTGTGGGCCCCATAACGGAAAGCGATTGGATGAAGAAAACGACAAGTATAAGTTGTTTATAAATAACGGCGTAGTTGTTACCGTTAATACTGTTGGAATACCCGGTGGTTGAAACACAGTAATACGCGTTGTTGCACAGTAGCACACTGTATTGCACCAATTATTGATTCTTACGTAAGAAGGCACTACTCAATAATGGTTACAGTAATTACTGTTCAGTATTTTATGTTATTGATTCAATAATTACTGCATTGATATTTTATATCCCTGTTGTTTCAATAATTGTCACTACACAGTATTTTTCATTATCGAAGCAATAATTCATTTAAATATATTATTTTAATAATATATTAACGATGATATTTTTATAATGAACGTGAGATATATGAGTATATGAGGAGGAAGAGTATTTTTGTGGCATTAAATGTTTAACACAGATTTTGTGTGTCGGTAGACCTATTTCTTGACTGAAAATTTGATTATAGCCTGTAAAATCGCCTGTTTATGGATTTCGGTCAATTTCTGTTTGGAATTTGGAAAAACTTCCTTCTGCAAAGTTGTAGAGAATTGAAATTCCTATAAAAACACTGCGAGATTTGAATTTTCTGGCAAAAAGGGCTATTTATTGTGAATTATTGAAGTTCCGAAATAATTGATTTTTGGAAGTTTTAATTGTTTTTAATAACAAAAACGTTTTTTTTGTTTTTGTCATTATTGTGGAGCAACAAAGATGGCTGAATTCAGTTCTTCAAAGGATGGTGTAGGAAATTTTAAATTATATAATAATATTTTATTAAATTTTCTACTTTGGTGTTCTAAGCAATTTCCTATAAATAGGTGCTTAGGTTAGAATTGAAAATCACACCAGAAACTGAAGTTTTCTCTCTCTATATTATCGAGCGTATTCTTGTGAGTATTTTGAGTATACTTTGAGTATTGCTATACGGTGCAAGTTCAAGTCATAGCCTATATTCGGTGTTTCAACTAGAAGTACTGTCTTTCGAGGTAAGGGATGTTATTTTCTTATCAAATGATATTATTTCTTCAATATCATTATGCTGAAATGTTGGTTGGAAGTTTTTATCAAATTTGGAACTTTTTCATGTCGGGGTTACTATTCACGAGTTACTATTCATGAGTTACTATTCACGAGTTACTATTCACGAGTTACTATTCACGAAGTGTGATGATGTTTTTTTGTGAAATTTCTATCTTTTGGTGTCGGAGTTACTATTCACGTATACGGCACTATTCACGTATACAACACTATTCATGAATACGACACTATTCACCAAAAAAATGAAATTTCTTCTTTTTGTCCAAAATATCTATTCTGGATACTAGCTTTGATTGGATCTATGTTTTGATCATTCTTGAATTTTACTTCAGTATGATTATTTATGAAGTATTTTTGAACTTAGATTGTTTAAAGTACGAATCCTTAATACTTGTTATTTTGTTTCACTGGATTCGTTTCCTTTAAAATATTTTTCATCATCCTCAGTCCTAAATGATGGTGTTACTGAATATCTTTGGCCTGTAGTGCAAAGATGGTTGATTTTATTATGAATATCTTTGGCCCGTAGTGCAAAGATGTACAGGTGTTGAGATGAACATGAACAATTGATGAATATCTTTGGCCCGTAGTGCAAAGATGAACAGGTGTTTAGATGAACATGACCAACTGATGAATATCTTTGGCCTGTAGTGCAAAGATGAATATTTGATTTGATTTGAGATATATATTGATTGATGTTACATGGATAAAATATTGATGATGAACTTTTAAATTCATAGATGTTAGTAGATTTTATTCTCTACTTAACTCTTCTAATGAATTGTTGTTTCCGCTGCAGTTGTTGATCTAAAACTTGTTGTCTATTGTATTCTATCAGATTTTTCCCTGTTGAAGACTAAGGATAATTTGTTGTACATTATCTTAGTCATAATATTCTTTACTGGGCTAGTTGAGCTCACCCTTTTCCTTTTTGTTCCATCTTTCTTCTCAGGAGGCGAGAATGTAGCGAGTACTAGTCGGGATATGGAATGAAGGTTCTAGAGAGAGTTGTTTAGTAGTCCTCACCATTTTTTGTAAAATTATGTATCAATAATTATGATGGGGATTTATTTGCATATGGATATTGTCTAGATGTTAATGTTTGTATTCAAACCCACAGTTTATGGGTGGTAAAAGTTGTAGTTGTTTCTGTACCATGTGTATTTGGCGACTCAGAATGGGTTGGATGGAATGGACCTATTTTGGGGTCGTCACAGTTGGTATCAGAGCTTAGGGATATGATCTCTGGCGGAGATCGGGGAATAGAACTAGGAGGGGAGAGATGATTAAATCCTTCGCTAGTGTGTCCTACCTAAGCTTATTTGTTGGTCGGTCATAACATAGGGGTATTATGTGATTTGTTAATTTGTTTAATTAACCCTTGTTTTATGATAGTATTTGAGGATGTCGACTGAGAATATTAACAGTGGAGTTAATGAGACCGTAGAGACGCCTGTACTTACCAACGAGGAGAACGTGCAACAGGCTGGCAATGTTCCTCCTGTGAACAACACCACTGAGCAGACGATGAACGACGGGATGTTTAGGAGCTTTTTGCAGTTCATGCAAAATCAGACGAGGGAGACTCGTGTTCAAAATACAGGTGGAAATGATAGCAACGCGCGGCTTGTAACAGCCAAGCAGTTCAAAGAGTTGGGACCACCAGAATTCTGGGGAAAGCCGGATCCGATCATGGCGGAAACGTGGGTCAAACAAATTACCAAGATATTCGATGTCTTGGGATGCACGGAGGAACAGAAGGTTCCATTCGCCACCTTTATGTTCCGTGGCGAGGCAGACTACTGGTGGGAGTCTGTGAAGCGTACACATCCAGCCGCACTCAGCATGTCATGGGAGACGTTTCAGAAACTTTTCAACGAAAAATACTTTCCTGAAAGTATTCGCCATATGAAGGAAGTGGAGTTTATTAGACTATAGCAGAATAACATGACGGTGTCCCAGTACGAGGCGAAGTTCGCGGAGTTATCCAGGTTTGCACCTCATTTGGTGGAGAATGAGGAACGTATGACGCGGATGTTTCTGAGAGGTTTGAAACCCGGTATACGTCAGTATCTCATTTCTCATAAATTTTCTATCTATTCAGATGTTGTCAACAGGGCTCAGTTGTTAGAGCGAGATAACGAGTACGTTCAACCAAGGGACCATAACCAGGATCATATTGGTGACAGTAGTCATCAGAACAACGATAACCTGCGAAGAAAGAAGAATACGGGCAAAGGTGGTAACCACTCTGGTGGTAATCACGGCCATGAAAATAGAAGAAGCGAGTCGGGAGGAGATTTTAAAAAGAGGAGATTTAACAACGACTATGTGAAGACGACAGTGCCAGCAGCAACTGGTTCCAAGGGAGGAGAAAGACCACCGGTCGTATGTTACAAATGCGGAAAAGAGGGACATATCAGCCCAAACTGCCCACAACAGTTCAAGGTATGCTATAATTGTGGAAAGGAAGGACATATCGCTCGAGAGTGTACGATAGCGAAACCAATTCCAGCGGGGATGGTGATTCAAAATGCTGTCCCAGAAAAGTCAAAGTCAACGATTCTTGGAAGAGCGTTTGTCGTGACCGGTCAAAATACGAGGAACCCGAACGAGTTTAGCATGGGTTAGTTAATTATAATTTTTGCGAAGTTTATACCTTACTAGGTACCGGTTCTACCCATTCTTTTATCTCTCTTGCTTGCGTTCAACGTTTGAACTTGACTTCGGAAAAATTAGACTTTGACCTATCTGTGGAGACTCCGTTAGGAGAAACTTTCATTACATCTGTTGTTTAGAAATCCTGCTTTATTCAAGTTGGCACTATCACATTACCTGTTAACCTTATTTCTATAGAGATATTTGCTTTTGATATGATTTTAAGGTTAACTACTCATCATGCCAAAATTGATTGCTTTCGTAGGGTTGTTAGTTTTTATATTCCTAAGCAACCTGATATTCGAACTCAAGCAATCAAACCATTGAAGTCAAACATTTTTATATCAAGCCATGAAGTCATTCGTTTATTGAAAAATGGATGTCAAGCTTTCTTAAGTCATGTTATGGACTTGAACAAAAATACGTCAGATTTGAATGATATTTCTGTTGTTAGTAAATTTCCTGATGTATTTCCTGAAGAATTTCTTGGCTTACTTCCAAAGTGTGATATTGAATTTTGTATCGACTTTGAACCCGGTACAAAACCCATTTCTAAAATCTCATATCGAATGGCTCCTATTGAACTTCAGGAGTTAAAAATCCAACTATAGAAGTTGATACCTGAGCCTTTATCTGGTGACTTTCTTTGTGGAATACACCAAAGCCAGACTCTTTGTAGGGGACGTCATATTCGTGCGGTAGTAAACTGATAGGTGCTGTTGTGACGTGTTATCCAAGATTGGGATGTGAGTCATAGTTGAGAACAACCTAAGTCGGTAATCGAAATACGTAGCTTTCTAGGCTTAGTTGGTTATTATCGAAGATTCGTTGAAGGATATTCTCGCAGCTGACTCGTAGAGATACAAAATTCGAATGAAGCAAGGAATGTGGAAGAGCTTCGAAGAACTCAAGAGGAGACTCATTTCGGCATATGTTCTGACCATACCGTCTTAGAAAAGCGAACGTGGTAGCTGACGTGTTGAGCAGAAGATCGTATACGAGTATGAGTACGATATTTTCAAAGACTCATTTCGTATAATTTACAAATAATAGAGATGGAGATGAAAACTCTAGGTACCCACGTGATGATATACGAGTATAATCGACTTTAATCGATAAAGTTAAAGCTGTTCAAACTACACACCGGAGCTGATGAATTTGAAGAAGTAGGTGCAAGAAGTTGTTATTTCAAAAGCGAGAATCGGTGAGGTGAGGAAAGCTCAAACCTTCGATTTATTAATCCATTCAAATTCTCGATCGAATAGGAATTGTGGCCTATAGACTCGTTTTACCGCCAAGTATGACGCGTGTTCATAACGTTTTTCACGAATCGATGTTACGTAAATATATAGACGACCCGAACCACGTCATTGAGTTAGAACCGGACGAGATAGCCGAAGACTTAACGTACGAGGAGGTACCTGTCAAGATGTTGGATGGAAGGAGCATGTCCTACGCACGAAGGTCATACCACAAGTTAAAGTTTTGTGGAGGAATCATGATATAGAGGAAATGACCTTGGAGTTGGAAACGGAAATGAAAGCGAGGTATCTTTACCTTTTCGAAACACCAGTTACGTACATCAATTTCGAGGACGAAATTTCATAAGGAGGGGAGGTTGTAAGACCCCGAAAATTTTTAAATAAAAAGAAATTTCCTTTATTTATTATTTTAAAATAGTAAGGGTTGATTTGATTAATGTGGAAAGTTATGGGTAAAATGCGCAAATATTTCGAATAAGCAGGTGGTTATAAAATATTCATTGTTGTCGGGGAATATTCGTTTGGTCGTGGAATATTCTTGCTGTCGGGGAATATTCGTACGACGGCGCAGTCTTTTGTGGGCCCCATAACGGAAAGCGATTGAATGAAGAAAACGACAAGTATAAGTTGTTTATAAATAACGGCGTAGTTGTTACCGTTAATACTGTTGGAATACCCGGTGGTTGAAACACAGTAATACGCGTTGTTGCACAGTAGCACACGGTATTGCACCAATTATTGATTCTTACGTAAGAAGGCACTACTCAATAATGGTTACAGTAATTACTGTTCAGTATTTTATGTTATTGATTCAATAATTACTGCATTGATATTTTATATCCCTGTTGTTTCAATAATTGTCACTACACAGTATTTTTCATTATCGAAGCAATAATTCATTTAAATATATTATTTTAATAATATATTAACGATGATATTTTTATAATGAACGTGAGATATATGAGTATATGAGGAGGAAGAGTATTTTTGTGGCATTAAATGTTTAACACAGATTTTGTGTGTCTGTAGACCTATTTCTTGACTGAAAATTTGATTATAGCCTGTAAAATCGCCTGTTTATGGATTTCGGTCAATTTCTGTTTGGAATTAGGAAAAACTTCCTTCTGCAAAGTTGTAGAGAATTGAAATTCCTATAAAAACTCGCGAGATTTGAATTTTCTGGCAAAAAGGGCTATTTATTGTGAATTATTGAAGTTCCGAAGCTCCGAAATAATTGATTTTTGGAAGTTTTAATTGTTTTTAATAACAAAAACGTTTTTTTTGTTTTTGTCATTATTGCGGAGCAACAAAGATGGCTGAATTCAGTTCTTCAAAGGATGGCGTAGGAAATTTTAAATTATATAATAATATTTTATTAAATTTTCTACTTTGGTGTTCTAAGCAATTTCCTATAAATAGGTGCTTAGGTTAGAATTGAAAATCACACCAGAAACTGAAGTTTTCTCTCTCTATATTATCGAGCGTATTCTTGTGAGTATTTTGAGTATACTTTGAGTATTGCTATACGGTGCAAGTTCAAGTCATAGCCTATATTCGGTGTTTCAACTAGAAGTACTGTCTTTCGAGGTAAGGGATGTTATTTTCTTATCAAATGATATTATTTCTTCAATATCATTATGCTGAAATGTTGGTTGGAAGTTTTTATCAAATTTGGAACTTTTTCATGTCGGGGTTACTATTCACGAGTTACTATTCATGAGTTACTATTCACGAGTTACTATTCACGAAGTGTGATGATGTTTTTTTGTGAAATTTCTATCTTTTGGTGTCGGAGTTACTATTCACGTATACGGCACTATTCACGTATACAACACTATTCATGAATACGACACTATTCACCAAAAAAATGAAATTTCTTCTTTTTGTCCAAAATATCTATTCTGGATACTAGCTTTGATTGGATCTATGTTTTGATCATTCTTGAATTTTACTTCAGTATGATTATTTATGAAGTATTTTTGAACTTAGATTGTTTAAAGTACGAATCCTTAATACTTGTTATTTTGTTTCACTGGATTCGTTTCCTTTAAAATATTTTTCATCATCCTCAGTCCTAAATGATGGTGTTACTGAATATCTTTGGCCTGTAGTGCAAAGATGGTTGATTTTATTATGAATATCTTTGGCCCGTAGTGCAAAGATGTACAGGTGTTGAGATGAACATGAACAATTGATGAATATCTTTGGCCCGTAGTGCAAAGATGAACAGGTGTTTAGATGAACATGACCAACTGATGAATATCTTTGGCCTGTAGTGCAAAGATGAATATTTGATTTGATTTGAGATATATATTGATTGATGTTACAGGGATAAAATATTGATGATGAACTTTTAAATTCATAGATGTTAGTAGATTTTATTCTCTACTTAACTCTTCTAATGAATTGTTGTTTCCGCTGCAGTTGTTGATCTAAAACTTGTTGTCTATTGTATTCTATCAGATTTTTCCCTGTTGAAGACTAAGGATAATTTTTTGTACATTATCTTAGTCATAATATTCTTTACTGGGCTAGTTGAGCTCACCCTTTTCCTTGTTGTTCCATCTTTCTTCTCAGGAGGCGAGAATGTAGCGAGTACTAGTCGGGATATGGAATGAAGGTTCTAGAGAGAGTTGTTTAGTAGTCCTCACCATTTTTTGTAAAATTATGTATCAATAATTATGATGGGGATTTATTTGCATATGGATATTGTCTAGATGTTAATGTTTGTATTCAAACTCACAGTTTATGGGTGGTAAAAGTTGTAGTTGTTTCTGTACCATGTGTATTTGGCGACTCAGAATGGGTTGGATGGAATGGACCTATTTTGGGGTCGTCACAATAAGGATCTCATTTCAAATGTATATAGCATTGTGGTGGCACAATAAACTATATATAAATAAATAAGTAGACAACTCTTGTCAATTACATCAACTATGCAACTCCTTGTATTTTGCCTCTTAGATTATTTTGATCAAGTGGTGGCACATCCGAATCAAAATTATCCAAGTTAAGTCAAATCTAGTACTCCATATATTCAAAAAAGAAAAATATTATCATTGTGGTGACACAACAAAACAACATTGTTCAATTTTTTTTATAAGCATCAAATGTGATAAAATTAACATCTCAAAGAATTTAAGATAAGCCTTGTGGTGACACAACAAACTTATAATAATTAATTGATACTCTATTATTTTTATCATGCTAGAAGGCGACGTTCGATATTCCAAATATCTTTGAACGCTTAGAACTTAATATAAAAATTTGAGGGGTTTGAATGTAATTAATTTGTCTCATCTTGTTTAGCGCGTATGCGCACACACACACGGACACACACACACACACACACACACACACACACACATATATATATATATATATAGTATAAACATGCACATATAGAATACTATATTCTACCCGGATTGATTATGGACTTTATTCTAGTTTGGTTCACTAGAGCCACCAAGTGAACCAAAAGGTCAAACCTAGGGGTGCAAGAATTATTATTTAAATATAACTATTACATTTAAACTCGGGCTTCATTACAAACGGGTCTTCAAGCGCTTCTTGCTCCTTGATCTCCAATTCTTCAAAATTAATTCTAACTATTTCTATTACAAAACTATTTAAAATAAATAGAAATCTTGATCAGCAGTCAAGGGGAAGTACATAGGAGGGGGATACAATTTACATTTTGAAAAAAATAGAGAAGATGAGGTATGCCTACCCCATTTAATAAAACTCTTACATTCAATCATCGAACTAAAATAAAATCCAAACACATCACCATATGCATCAATAAATAACATTCATCTCATGAATTAAAAACATTCAATATATATATATATATATATATATATATATATATATATATATATATATATATATATATATTGATATCATATAATGGGCAAATTTAGTTAGCATAAAATCTAATTTTGAATCAAAATAAACTCCTTTATTTTAATCCAAATTTAAATCAAAATAAAACACTTTTATTTTAATCAAAATAAACTCATTTATTTTAATTAATTATGGAATCAAAGTACAACTAAAAAAAACTCCTTTATTAAAGGAAACACAGATTCTCATTTCTATTCACAAATAAACTCTTTTATTTTGAATAATATGAAATCTTATTTCATATCTAAATAAACTCTTTTATTTAAGGAAATATGGATTATCTGTGACGCCCCCAAATCCAGGTCTCTTTCAACCCGGCAGATGGTTCTCCACGGTGTTACAGTTCACACAAACATTCAATTGAAAAAGCCTCAAAAGAACGAATCTGTCTTATATATATTCCAAAACAATACTACAATCCCCCAGGTTCTTTTTAACCGTTACATTTGTTCTTGTCATAATATCAAATATTATCATTACAAACCTATACTATTACATAGGTACGCTACAAGTTCTCTTTAGTCTTCACTTTATCCTTGTCGAATCCTTTGGTCATATCGTCTAAGCTGCAATCATATGGTTCAAGCAAGTGTGAGCATAACAAGCTCAACAAGTACAACAATTTCTTTTTAAAAGCATGCTTGAAATATAGGAATCGTATATCTTCAATAACTGGGTGATAGTTACGAAGTACTATCAATAATTCAATATAGCTTTCCTTTTTCCTTTAAAACATTTTGCAATAACAATATTCCGTAAATCATCACTTCTAGTTCAAGACGTGAACATCTTATAGTTTCTTTGAAAAGGACAACCCGGCACGAAGTCCGTAAGTTCGTCATAGCTTACGAGTACATCTAGGTGATCAGCCTATAGTACCCTATATTGATCAACACTACATCCATTAAATGTGTGTACGTTTAAGTTGTGGCAACCTCACGTGCCCATCGAATACTCAATGAAAATACATTTGTTTATTCATATTCAAGCTTACCTTGAATCCGTACCAATTAGTTGGCATAGGATAGCATTAGCAATTCTATATTGAAAGACTTGTAAACAGTTCAATCAGTCTATCAAGATTAGTCTAGCCGAGTTAAAACTGGCTTCGACCCTTTCCTTCAAATCATACATGCATCTCACAATGTGAATCCTTTGAAAACTTGGCTAACACGAAGGTTAGACAAGCGTTTAAGAAAAACTTGCTTTCAGCGTCTGCTACAGTATAATTACGTTTCCTTTGAGTCTTTATAATCTCTACAATACATAATCACATAACATACCACATTATGTCATGAATGAACATACATAGTTCCTAAATAATCTTACCCTACTTCTCAATCTAATCCCGTATTAGATTTTTTATTATTGGTTCCGGCTTTCCGTCATTCTTTACATCATTCTTACCAACTTCTGTCTCTTCCATAACTTAAGTGAAGTTATTTCAATAGTACAACTCGGTTCATGTTAATTATCCTTCCTCACGGCTTACTAACGTCCTTACATTATCATCCGAAACTTGATCGTCATTGGTTAAGTATACTTATTGCGTATCATTCACGTTCATCTCAATTGACTTTCTTTAACCCTAAGTAATCATACTTGAGTTTTAATTATGACTTAATAATATTTTATTAAGTCCATTTGTTCATTACTAAGCAACTTCCCTTTATGTTCCACTTGTAACCATTCTTCATTGTCTAAGTTTTAAGGCTGGCACTGCAGCGCCGGCTATTGCACTTGACGCCGCGGCTGCGGTATCACCACTTATTGCTCAAAATTCGGACTCGACGTCGGCTGCGCGAGTCTCTGTGTTATTTGTCGCGCTGCAGCGCGAGTTTACAGGTTTTGAAGGCCACTTTGGCGCTGCGGTGCTGGATTATTTACCTTGTGCTGGCGCCGCGGCACTAGCTCTGTGCACCAGACACTTTGGACAGATTTTTGACTTAATGAGATTCCTGGCCTCGTAACTTCTTCGTATTAAGTCCGAATTGGCTCGTTCAAGAGCCTACAGTTCACAAATCACATACTCTACGTGTTCACGTAAGAATTTTATCTATTCAGCTTTGTTTGCTAAAAATTCACCTATTAGTCCATTTTCAACAAAAACGGTAATCGTTTGTGAACGTTCAACGCTCGTTTCTTCGTTCTAAGTCGAAATCCGGCCATTTTCGAGTCCGCAACTCTATAATGCCAAATAAGACTTGTCTCCATTGAAAACCAATGTTTCTAAGTTCAATATAAAATTCGACTTCCATTCTGAGAATTTCACGAATTCGACGATTGTTGTCTAATCGTGAGAATTCTGGCGAAACTTCGTTACTTCAGATTTTTAAACCGTTTCAAATGGATTCAATCCATCATACTATCATCTTGACATACATGCTTTGTTAACTTATGAATATGATAGGTTATTACTAGTTCATTGTGAGTGTATAACTTATGAAAATATAAATTACTTATATTTTCAATACTCATAACTTATGTCTTCTTTTCATATAACTTATTATGGTTAATGACTTCTATCCATTATTCATGCTTCTTATTATCATACTAACTTCATTTGTATAAACATGTTACAAGTTCTTATTCAGTCATTATAAGTTCATAACTTATATAAGTATACATAACTTATTCATGATTTATTACGGCTTATTAAGACTTAAGCCATTTGATTCATTATTTTAACCCCTTCTTAGCATGCTTGTTCTACCAATACCCCCTTCTCTAACAATAGAAGAGAAAGAGAATCAAAACTTAAGAGTACTTACTCTTGATGTTCACTTGCTACACCTTAAACTTCTTCTTATTTCTTGCTTAATAAGAACTCTAGCTTCTCTAGCTTTTTCTCTCAAGCCATTAAGCTATAAGTTGTTGTGGAAAATATAATAATAGAAGTCTAGCTTTTATGTGCTTATTCCCTCAAGTAAATAAGCTCTCAACTTATTATGTATAAGGTGTTGGAGGAAATGAACAACCAACAAAATGAATTAAGAGCTTCCTATTTATACGAAATCCTAGATGAGGGCTCAATGGTCATTAAACCATCCACCTCCTTACTATTCATTACCTAGCTCTTAAGTAAACTTGCTCCCCACAACACTTGCTCACCACTCTTATTTCTTGGTTAATACTTAACTTAGCCATTAAGCTACTTGTTTATCACTTAAGCACTTTGTGTGCTCACCACACTTACTTAGCATCTAAGTTTACTTGTTCATTGCCTTGGATCATCCATGGTTTACTCCATGGGTTTAAACCATCTCATAACCCATTGGTTCTTACTTTGGGCTTTAGCTTAATTAACTTAACTTAATCATTTTGGGCTTACATTAATTTACTTTGAGCTTTACATTACAAATCCTTAGGCTTGCTTATTAATTCTATTGGACTTAACCAATAAATCATATTGGACTTTAATACTTCCTACACAATCCCATCAATTCATTCCTTTTGGCTTAAAGCCTTTTAACGTATAATCTACGTATAATTCTCGTATTCTAACCCGTATACTAATTCAACATATACGACATACCATAATTCATACGTACTCGTATAATACCCAGTATTATACTCGTATTTATTACTCATATAATACCTACGTAGTATACGATCATCACTTAATTCATTTATCACATTACATTTCCTTCTCGTAAATCATTTTCCTTAAACGTTAGGTTTTAAGTCCACAGGCAAAATATTACGTTTTCCATAGCTAAAATATTATTGGATATTCCATCTCACATCCATATTCTATCGTTACATATTTCTCGGAAGTTCAAAAATAATTCCCGAGCAGAAATGCGTGAATATTGTTTTCAAAAAATTTCTCGAAAAGCTTTTATTTTCGTTTTGGAAATTCAAACACTTTAATTCTACCACGTAGCCAAAATCCTACGATGTTTTGACATTCCTAGGTCAGAGAACGACGTTCGATTAGATTTCTCCATACAAATCAATTAAATTCCTTTAATAAAAATAAAAATTTAATTCTCAAAAATCCGATTTTCTCGGGCGTTACATTCTTCCCTCCTTATATGGATTCTGTTCCCAAAATCACGCTAATAATACCTACACCACAGAGGATAATTTTCCTTTATTTTAATCTCGAATTCCCACAATGCTTCTTCGACATTGGGTTTCTTCCATTTCACCTTCATCGAAGGTAATATCTTTTTACACATGACTTATCACTTCCTGCTAACAATTGAGTTGGAAGTTAAATACTTACTAACACATTTCGTTATTTTTATATCATCTTAGTTATCCTTTTAACTCGGACTTATATGAAACTCAAATTCCTCCCTCAAAATAAGACTATACTTAGTTTTCTACTTATCCTGCATCATCTTCTTCATTCGCTTATACTCCTCGTTACCTAATTGTACTTAATTGAATCGGTCCATTATTGTGGATTGAGTCTATGTTTTGAATAACATTTCTATCGTTTCATTATGTAATTGAAATTCTAACTCCACTTCCGCCATCTCCGTTATTAACTCATTCTGAGTCGTTAACATTATCGTTTTCCTTACCCTTCCTATTTAATGCGCCGGCTTCTACATTTACCTTCCTTGAATGATATAAGATATCCTAGTCCTCTTTCTACTGCATATTCAACTCCTTCTGTGTGGAGGTATACCTCAGACTCTTATAGTCCTTGTATAACTAATTTTTTTTCTCCGTTTAATTACTATCTTCAAATTTTTTTTAATTCAAAAACTACAACTGTCAATTTTAGATCATAAGTAGGATAGACCTCCTCATAATCCTCTAACTGGCATGATGCATACACAATGACATTGTCATGCTATAAGAGCACGCAATCATGTCATCTATGCGAACATCGAGATACTTTACAAAATTCCCCGTATCATCTGATGAAGACAATACAGGTGCCACAATTAACCTTTCTCTTACATCCTGTGATGCTAATGGTACCTCCTCTTTCTCTCTTACTTCCAACCGACTATACCCCGTACACAAATCTATCTTTGGAAAAATTCTTTGCCCCTCTTCAACTGATCAAATAGATCATAGATCATGGGCCATGGGTATTTAGCCTTAACCGCTAACTTACTCTTATTACGTTAGTCGATACGCAACCGTAACAACTAATCCTCTCCCTTAACATCCTACTAACTTATGTCAAGGTTAGAGGACAAGGCGTCTCGGTGTTTTTTTATCGCAAATTACTACCTTGGGTTTTTTGAAAAACTAAAGATTCACACTTTTCTTATAACTATTTATTATAGCTCTATGGTTAATCAACGCGTTCCTATTGAGAATTTCTCTAAATTCTCTCAACTTTATTATCCATGAAATCATTTCCACGAATACAATTAACAAAAGTTATTTCCTCTTCCTCTACCTTAATATTTTAAAGGTATTTATACTCCCTTTTAGACAGACTCCTAGATGAGTCTTTCCACCTGTTTTATACGCTCTGATCCTGCGCTTAGGGTCCGCTTGTCCCACTCCAGTATTCCTGGAGTTATAATTCTTTCTTCTTGGGATACTGCCATTGGCATTCTCTATCTTGGTTCCTCTCTCTCCCTTGATCTCATCTCTTCACTCTTTGTGGTATCGAGTCTACAACTCACTATCACCTTATGCTATAATCACCTTCTCCAAAATGATCACATAGGAAACACTCTAAATCACCAAAATCCCACTATAGAGCTAGGGTTTCAGGCCCTGCTCCAACCTACGAGCCTTCACCTCCTCCGTGTCCACTTGATGTGAAACAAACCTTGCCAATTCATTTGAATTTGGTCACATACTGGGGAAATATCATACCCCCTTGCTTAAGTTCTAAGAATTTAATCTCTATCCTCCCTCACATATTTGTAGGGAAATAATTCTCAAATAAAACCTTCTTGAATTGTTTCCACGTTACCGCATCTGTTCTAACCCCACCTTGGTGAGCCTTCTACCAAAAGTTGGCTTCACTCTTCCTAGTGTAAGTCACAAAAGAAAACTTCTGCATCTCACCTACGCTTGTAATAACAAACGCCTTCTCTATTTCTTTTACCCCGGTATGGGCCTCGATTGAGTCCGTCGTTCCTTTGAACTCCGGCGGACCTATGCTTTTAAACTCTTTAAAAGTAATCGTTCTAGCTACCTTAGGTTTCGCTGGTACTCTACCCCCGGTTTGGGTAAATGCAGCCGTTAATAACTTAACGAACTCTTGAATAGGGTTGTTTTGACCCCATTAATTATGGTGTGACCCTTTAGGTTCTCCATATTAAACCGGTTGTGAATAAATCAATTAGAACAATTCTAATCTTATTTAAATAAATAAATTAAATTATTAATTTATTTAAATAAATAATATTTATTTTACAATAGGGATAAGCCTCCCCAGCGATCAACGACTTTCCAGATAATATAGATTTCAACATTAATCATAAAAGAACCTTTGAGTAAATAGTTACCGTACAATTCAATCCTTCCACCATACAATGTCCCAATTAAATATAAGACATGGAATTTCTGTCAAGTCTTACTTTATTTAATTATATGTATTTCGACTCTTAAATACACAACCCCAAATAATACAAATTAGAAACTCCTTTCTAATTACATTCTGTCTTTGCCAATGACTACTGGGTTGTCATTTATCGAATCATATATGACATTTTTCTTCTTTTACTAGACGCGGTAGATTCTTTATTGATCATACATTATCTCCATGTATAACTTATTATACCCAAGCATACCCTTTGATATACCCTAAGGGTCTTAAGGAATAAGTCAAAGTATAACTCATCATACACAAGATACTATGATGATCCCAAGTCCAAGGATCACTTGTACTACTATCACTACAGGAATTCCTATTGACATGCAAGTAAAACTCCATTAGGTATTACTTAGTAAGCCACGTTCAGTAAACTTATTCTCTAATAAGCACCTACATACTTGCTTTAGTGTCTCCACACAAATGATCATGGGATAAATCATCATCATCCAATGAGTAAGCAACGTATGTACCAATCTATCCGGATTCACTAATCCCAAATTTAGTAATCCAATGATTGGGAACTATTTTAGTTTTAAGCTTTCTAAGAATTTAGATCTCATTAGAATGATCATCATCATTATTCTAAAAACATTGCTTAAAACTATGAGTTTATCATATATTATAAAGCAGCATCATGTAGATAATTAAAAGCCTTTAATAAACTTATACATTTTATTAATAAATGAATAAGATTGTTACAAAGTATATGCTTTATCATCAAACACGATTGGCTTGTGAGCATGCTACTTTCAATTTGTGTGAAGATGTCAGGTGGAAAAGAGTTAGGATAACCTCAGATCATGAAGAAGGAGCCAATATCAATGCCAATAGCTGAAATAGAGGCTCACAATGCAAGCAACCTTGATGAGGTGGAGGTATTGGAAAACGTAGTACTAGATCCACAAACAATAGAACTGACAGATAGTGATTCAGACAATAAAGTTGGAGTTGATCAAGCATCACCGGAGGTGCAGAATCTGAAGAACAGGGTTTCTTCTCTAGAAAAGCTGTGGGAAATAGAAAAGTTGCTAAATAACCAATTGCGAAAGGATTTAATAGAAACTATGGAAGAACAAGATAAACTTAAAATCCAAATTGAACATATGGGAGATAAAAGCAACAAAGCAGGTGCAACTCCGAACAAGAAGGCGAAAAGAAAGATGAAAGACCGTGACTTAGGAAATCCTGATAAGAACCAAGCGAAAAAGATATGTTACATTTGCGGCCATGAGGGACATACCTCTCCTCATTGTCCCGACTTTAAGCAAGGAACATGTTTTAATTGTGGGTCAGAAGGTCATCAGGCGAAAGGTTGTCCAAGATCCAGAAAAGGCGTAGTGAACCAGTAGTATAAGTACAGTTAGATTATGTGTATTCCATAATAAGTTTGTGTGTATAGTGTAATATTCTCAAACTTTTGTACGAGTGGATGTAGCGAATCCCGACTTTTGTGGTCACAAAGGGATAACAGTATGTGTTATGTTATATAAAGTTCTATGACTTAGTAGAATGGATATAAATCTATAGTTGATTAATGGAATAAGTTTTGTATAAAACTTCGTGTTACATGTTAAACTTATACAATAAGGTTTAGAATGTAAGTTAAATTTATGATTTTATTTAATCAGATAATGCTGCCAAGACTTCGAACACGAAATCAAAGGGTAGAAGAATCTGTCTACAACGTTGAGGGACAAAAGCAAGACCCGATGCAAAACTTTGTGAATATGGTAGCTCAGGGATATGCAGCAGGGAATACCAGTAGCAGGGAACCGACCAGAAAATTGCTTGGCAAAATTTTAAAGACTTCAAGGCAGTAGGACCACCAGAATTTAGGGGAAAAGCTGACCCTATAGAAGCCCAGACATGGGTTAAAGAGATAGAAAAGACGTTCATAATTGCTAGGGTAGATGAGGGGCAAAAGATCACTTTTTCCACCTATATGATGAAAGAAGAGGCAAACTTTTGGTGGGAAGAAAATAAAGCGAGGACAAGAGAATGTGTGGTAACTTGGGCTAGGTTTAAGACTTTGTTTTTCGAAAACTATCTCTCAGCTAGCATGTAGGCTATGATGGAGGTGAAATATTTGGAGTTAAAGCAGGATAACATGACTGTTGCGAAATATGCCGCAAAATTCAATGAATTAGCTAGGTTCGCTCCGTACCAGGTGGATACAGAGGATAGGAAGGCAAGAAGGTTCGAGCTGGGATTAAAACCATGGCTCTACAACAAGGTGGCGGTGTTGCAGATCAATACTTTTGCAGCAGTTATAGAAAAGGCTATCATAGCTGAGGAGGGGAGTAAGGCCATGAGCCTCTACAACAAGGAGAAGAAGAACAAAAGCAAGGTCGTAGGAGCCGTGAGGGTGGAAACTAATAGTGGGAATAGGGGTGAAAAGAGAAAAGGGAATTATTTTGGAAATGTCCAGGTGAAATAGGAAGGTGTGAAGAACCAGGTAGTTCAGTGTAGGAACTGTGGGAAGAATCACTCTGGTGAGTGTCTGAAGGGTAAGTTTGTATGTTACAAGTGCGGGCAGGAGGGTTATATTTCTCCCAACTGCCCCAACCCAAGGATGAACATTGGGTGTTTTCTGTGTGGTTCGATGGAACATAAGGTGAAGGATTATCCAAAGAGGAAAATGGAGGCGGGGATTGTAGCCACGGGAAAAGGCAGCAGGACTCTGGTAATCACAGGACCGACTTCATCCAACAAACCAACAAAAGCAACCGCGAAAGTCTTCAATATAACGGTCCAAGATACTGTGGCAGTTGGGGATGGAACTCCAGGTATTATTCGAATAACTTTTATTTTCGTATATATATGATTTTCCTATATATAGCAAATTATGATATAAAAAAATTTTGAAGGAGGAATTTGAGTTCTTTTAGAAATCAAATTTCTATTTAATCAGATAGACAAGTTTTATATGAATAGTTAAATATTTGTTTGATCAATTATGATCGAGATCTATTTGCAATGATTGTGTAGGGTATGCACCCTTGTATGTATGAGTTTTAAAACGGTGATTCCGAGGACAGAATCTTTATAAGGGAGGGTGAATGTAATAACCCGATATTTTCTACATAAATAAATAAGAAATTTTGTATATAAATTTTTTATTTATTTTAAAGGTGGGAATATGTGCTAATTAATGTGTATGTATGTATGTGATAAATAAAACTTATTTATTACATGAATAATTTCAAATAATTTTATTTTAGAATTATTGATCATTATAAAGTATATTCTTATAATAATTAATTTTATAGTGGAAATGTCTTTATTATTTATTTTCTATGAAAATATGATTTTTATAGTATTTAAATAATATATGAAATGATTATTGGAATTATTATAATTACTATTTTATTTTATGAATTTTAGTTCAGATTATTAAGCTATTTATTTTAACTTAATTAATAATGTTATATATGAAAGATAAATTAGATATGGAATCCAAACCATAATTTTGGATTTTTAGCTATGAATGAGAATAATATTATTATATTAAATATAATATTATTTTTTAGTGTTATAAATATATACAGTATGTGTGTATTAATAATGTTGGTCAATTATCGTGTATAATGTCAAAACCCTAATATTGATTTGTTAAACCATATTTGTTAAACTCAATTATGAGTTTAAGAATGTGTAGTAATTGTGTTATATGAATTATGTTGCATATTATAGAATTTTTGTTAATTAGGAAAACACTAATTAATATTTGAAAACCCTAATTAAAATTAGAAGCCCAAATTTGCCAATTAGGAACCCTAATTGCTAAAATTAAAAACCCTAATTATTATTTTAGTAAATTCAATTATTAATTTGGGAACCCTAAAATTATTAAGGAACCCTAATAATTTAAAACCCTAATTTTCTATTAAAAGCCCTAATTTTAATTAGTAAGTTCTAATTAAAATTTTATTAGACTTTAATCTTAATTTTTCAAACCCTATATATTATTTGGGAAACCTTTAGGTTGAAAATCTAGTGATTAAACCATATATTCAAGTACCATAGACAAGAATATCATTAAAATTAAAATGCAATTGACCAAAGTACCCTTTTTGTCCCATTCTTGAAATAATTGCTAGCAAATCTTGCCAAATCTTGGCAAGTCATCAACCTAGTCTAAGCTATGGGCTAAAAAACACCAGAACATCAGCCATTACTCATCCAAGTTCATTGCATACATGATATACATATAGATTAAGAGAGAGAAAGCTACTAAGTTGCTCATTTGGCCATCTAACTCTCAAACACCTTTTCTCTCTCCCAAACCTCCAAAAATACAAGGCATATCAGTCCCTAAATCAATCCCCACGACTTCCAATAACAGATCAGTAGCCAAGAATCAAGAACTTGTTCATAGAAATGTAAAAACCTAATTTATAATCTGATCTTGATTGCTATGTTAAATGTTATGATTTTGTGTTAAAACATGTAGTATGTAGTATATTTTGATGATCTGGGTTGCTAGATGTTAGATCCGTAACTTCTAGAGGCTCTGATTTAAAGTTTTTAAAAATCTAAAAAATTTTATTTTTGTTGTCTGACCATGAATGTCAGACCTCAGAGATTTTTAATTATTTTTATTGTTTAAAGGTTTGAATATGTCGTATGCTATGAGATCTTGGATCTGGAACTTGAATCAAATCCAGATCGTGTACAGATTGTTAGATATATGTGGTCAAACCACGTTGACCAACATTGACCAAGCCTTTCTGGGTAACCCAGAACATACCCAGATGGCTCTGACAAGAAGTTCATGTCCACAGATCTTACACAGGTTTGTTGTTGTGATTCTGTAGTTGTAAACACGCTTGTTGCATGTTATATTGACTCTATTCTATGCTTTTAGATCACCTAAATGACAAACAAGATCAGAGTAATAGACGGTCAAAGTAGACTGTTCGAGCACGAAGTTGATTTCTGGAATCCCCAGAAAACCCAGAAATTTCTGACAACATTTGGCAGACCCTAGATCTTGTTGTGTTTAATGTATTTGGTCATGTTAGTGTTTGATTTGTGTAGACTGATATTTAGACTATCTATCCATGCTATTATAACACCAAAATCATAAACAGAAACAAAATTAATCATGGTCAAAGTAGGGTTGACCATAGTACCAGATGAAGATTCTGGGCAACCCAGAAATCTTCAAAGGCAGTTTTCTTCCCAGTACTTTGTCCGGCTCAAATCTTGAGATGGTGTTGTTGTTATGATGATGTTATGTAATATATTTGTTCATTGACATGTTGTCTACAACCCGGAA
Organism: Panax japonicus; assembly: GCA_020205505.1. Classification (NCBI taxonomy): domain Eukaryota; kingdom Viridiplantae; phylum Streptophyta; class Magnoliopsida; order Apiales; family Araliaceae; genus Panax; species Panax japonicus. The sequence continues at coordinate 17,272,292 of CM035104.1, forward strand.
TCATTATATCACACAAACAAGGTACAAAATGCGAGTTATAAGGACCTAAAAGTATGAGAATGAACTGTTCTTTATTTCTGGGTAACCCCGAAATGAAGAACAACCACTGACAACAACTTTGAGAGATTATCTCTTTGTTGTTACATGAATACTACATCCTTAAAACTTTAGCAGCCCATAAAAGTTAAGGATCAAAGAATTACAACTGGTTAAACATGGTAGCTTATAAACTAACTATGAAGATCTGGGCAGGCTCAAGAACACAAATAGCGACATTTTCGTCGCTATAGGGCCCTTTAGCGACACTTAATTTCTGAAAATTATTATTTTATTAAAAAAATTAGAGAAAATTAGTTTTAAATTATTAAAAATACTTAATAAATTACTAAAAATTATTTAAAACCCTAAAAATTAGTTTTTAATAATTTTAAATATATTTCATAAATAATTAATATATTTAGGATATTAATGGTATTTAATTTATTTAATTGTTATATTAAATAAATTATTTAAAAATGATTTTTATACTTAAAAAATCAATTAAAATCATATTATGGTATACAAAAATAATTTAAGTTATTTTTAATAACTTTTAATATTTTGTGATGGATTTCATTAATAAATTAACATTAATGATAATTAAGTTATTTAATAAATGTATTAAATAAATTAGTTTTAAAATTATTTTTAATATTAGAAAAATCATTTAAAATGAAAATAAAGAGTTTAAAAATATTTTAAGTTATAAAATATAAATCTCAATATTTAAAGGTAAATTTCATTAATAATTTGATATTAAATGATATTAGAGTTATTTAATAATAATATTAAATAAATAATTTAAAAATGATTTTATTGATTTAAAAATCATTTAAAAAGGAAATAAATGAACTAAAAATATTTTTAGTTATAATCAATGACTTTTAATATTTTGATAAATAATACATTAATACTTAAATATTAATGATAATTATTTAAAAATGATCTTAATTGTTTTAAAAATCATTTAAGTGAAATAAAAATGTCTTAAAAATATTTTGAGTTATTATAAATAACTTTAATATTTTGGCAATGGTTTCATTAATAATTTAATATTAATGATAATAGAATTATTTAATATTTAAATCATTTATGTAAGACCACAACTTTTTAATAAAAATAATTTTTTTTCAATAAATATCATTTTTAAATTTTATGGAATGAATTTGATATAATGTTATAGTTGTGGGTAATATTTATAAATTTTGCAAAGTACAGCAAGTTGTTATATAATATTTGATTGGTCGGGGAATATTCGTTTTAGCAGGGAATATTCGTACGACGGCACAATCATTGGTAGATCCCACAACGGAATTATTGTCGGATTGAGAAAACGGCAAAAATACTTTATAAAAATAACGGCGGAAGTTTTACCGTTAACTGTTGAAGCACCTGGTGTTAAAAGTACAGTAATACGTGTAGTTGCACAGTAGCACACGGTATTGATTATTGATGCTTACGTGATAAGTTACTCAGTTTTGTTCAATTATTGCTACAGTAATTGCTGCATAATATCTCTCGTTATTTAATTCAATTATTGTCAATATTTTATATATTATTAAATCAATAATTGAGACGACAAAGTTTTAATATTATTATTTGTAATATTAACGATGTCTAGAAGTTCTGTCAAGGAAAGGTAATATATATATATATATATATATATATATATATGTGTGTGTGTGTGTGTGTGTGTGTGTGTGTGTGTGATGTGTGTGTATATATATATATATATATATATATATATATATATATATATATATATATATATTATAATGTGAGTGGAAAGTGATAGTATGAAACTGATGGGTGTAAAGTATGTGTGTGTCGTAGCGATGTGTGTGTTTGTATTATTAGTGGATGATGGTGGAAAAGGTGGAGTGTATTATATATATATATATATATATATATATATATATATATATATATATATATATATATATAATATGTGTGTGTAAGAGAATGTGTTAAATATATATGATGAAAGAGACTTCTGTGGGTAGAATTTGAAAATGTGTGTGTGTGTACCGTGTGTGTAGGAGTATGTGTTAGTTGAAATAAGGGTGGTGGTGGGAAAGTGTTTCTGATAGTGATAGGTGGGTGTGTATGTTTGATGTAGAAAATTGGTGAGTTTTTCTTTATGGCATGTGTTTATATATATATATTTATTATAAAACTTTTGTTTTGTTTGACTATTATGTTAACATTTGAAAAAGTGGGCGTCTGATATTCGATTTCTTCCGCCCGTGAATTTTTTCGTTTGATTTCATACTGTGCATTCCGTGAGAAAATTCAAATAATGCCTTTCCATTCTCTTATAAATAGAAGCTCATTCCTTCATTATTTTTTACGAATTCACTGAAATTTTAGAGAGAGAAATTATAGAGAAACTATAGAAAAGTATTCTGCTACTTCCCTACTCTTATATCAAGTTTTTTTTACAGTAAGGGGTATTATTTCTTTTGTATTCATGAAGAGAACTCATGTTATTCCATTATTTTTTATTCTGTTGGAATAACCTGTATACGCGGGCTACCCTATACTTGGTGAAATTCTTTTGTTATTCCATTCGTTATTATTCTATTGGAATATCCTGTCTGTGTGTTTTACGCCGGACCTGATTCCATCTTTATTATTATGTTGGAATATCCTATCTGTGCATTTTACATCGGACCTGATTCCATCTTTATTATTCTGTTCGAATATCCTGTCTATGCATTTTACGCTGGACCTGATTTCGTCTTTATTATTCTATTGGAATATCCTTTCTGTGCATTTTACGCTGAACCTGGTTCCGTTAATTATTATTCTATTGGAATAACATGCATGTGCGGTCTATCACATGCCTGGTGATTTCTTTTGTTATTCCATTCATTATTATACTCAGTTGATTAAAGTTTTGACTTTTATACTCTATGAAATTAGTGGAATATTCTTGATATTTGCGCTTCATCCAGTATCTTTTCATGGAAATATTCTTCTGAGCATTCTTGAATTTTACTCTACAAAGAAGTATCATGTTGACAATTTGCACGTTATTAGTTCCTGAATAAATTAATTCTTGATCTTGTTTTATTGAATTCTTATATTATTGTCATCATCCTCATGTTTATAATTTTTGAAAGTCATCTGTGGCCTGTAGTGCATAGATGGATTTGGTATGATTATGACCAGGGATTATTCGGTGTAATCATGTCCGTTATGTCATAAATGACCAATTTATTGCACATAATGCACTGACCGTCCAATCACATCCAGGCGTTCAACTTAGCCATTTCCCAACTGCTCCTGTTCTGCCAGTATTTCCCCCTTCCGATCAAGAGATGAGCGAGGACGATGATGCTCCACCCGATGAATACGCTCGTCAGGTAAGTCCTCTATTTTAGTTTGCCTTATTTTTCGCATGAGGACATTGCTCTAGGTTAGTTTAGGGGTAGTTAAGTTTTATTTTCGAAGTTGTAGTTTGTTATTAGTTTGCGGATTTGGATTGTTATTGTTAGTTAAACATTGCATTTAAGATTGCATGATAATTCCAGCGTTTGTTAGTGCGTTTATTCGGGGGCCAATGATGAGATTAGAATTGCATGAACAAGTCTAGTAAGGATTGTTGAGTCAGTGATATAATTTTCATGACAAAAGTTGAATCTTTAGCTATTTGACACTGATATTATAGGAAAGCACTTTGAAAAACGACCATGTTGGCTATGATAGTTTAAATGGTTAGATAATAGAGTTCTAAAGGATGATTACTAGTGAAATGCAAGGACAATTTGAATAGCTAGAGAAGACTTAATTTAGACATATACTCAAGTTTGGAGAAAAAATATTTGGAATATATAAGATAAATAGAATAAAAAAATAAAAAAAAGTATACATGGTGACTAGTCTTGTTTCGGGGCCTTTGTTACTTGAGCAAGTATGCCCAAGGGGATTGTCTTAACACCTAGCGCCCTAAGGTCTTTTATGGTCTGGGAGTCGTTGGTCGAAAGCTCGCTAAGGGGTATCACTGTTAGCCTAATGGGATGAGACATTGCACAGTCATTTATGTATATTTAGAAGAAAAAATAATAATACAATTAAAGCGGGAAAAGTGCAAAAAGCACCCGTTAAAAAAAAGAAGAAAAGCATAAGTATTCCATTTTGACTCTTGAATTCGGGTAATTGTTTGATTTCAGTTGAAACAAGTATATTTGATGAGTTCTCAAGTTTACACTGTATGATGCTTACTAAGAAATTTTTTATCTTTCATATTTTTGCCTTTCATGGGTTAGCATGGTTGTTGAACACAACCTCACAATATCAGTGATAACAGATTTAGATTCATTGATTGTTGGGATATTATTGATCTGCTTTAACAGGATGTATTAGCATATTTTGTGAATTTTCTGAGGTCTTTGGATATACGTGAGCTATTGAATTGCTGGAATTAAGAACATATAGACAATTTGCATTTGCATAGTAGTTAATTTTTGTGGTGTTTTATGTTTGTTGCTTGAGGACATGCAACAATTTAAGTTTGGGGGTATTTAATGATTGGGTAATATACCCATGAATCGGATATATTTAAGCTTGAATATGGTGTATTCTCAAGTATTTTATTGGCATTTTTATTGTGTTTATGTTTTGTTTTGCAGGTTTGGGAGATGCAGGGACGAATTGGAGAATTTTAGCTGAAAATGGCAAAATGGTAATTCTTTTAATCTCCAGCGCCGGGGCGCTGGGTCGTGCCAGATATTGACTAGGGACGCGTGCGTTGACTTTTTCATTGCCCACTAAATTGGTTGTTGTTTAAAGCCTAATTGGATTGGGATTGTGGCAAGCTATAAAAAGAGGTTAAGTGCTGAAATTAGGCATCTGATGAATTCATTCATTCATTGGAGGCTACACAAAGATTATTTGAAGACTAAGGATTGGCTAAAGAGTTTTATTCTTCTTCTAATTATTTTCAATTTGTAATTCTTTAAGGATGATTTGCAAACGATTATTGGTGTTTATTTCCGTTATGAATTAATTCTTTAATTAAGATTTCAATTGAACCTTTTATGGATATAAATTAGTTATTCAGTTTATTCCAATTATTTATGTTGAAGTGAATTGTTTATCATGCCTTGCATCTATTGATTAATTATTTGGCCAATAGTTACCTTGTTACTCTGGAAGGAATTGAAAGAGGAATTCTAGGGTTAGAACTGGGTTTGATAACGTGTGACTTATTTATTTACATAGTGAATAATTAGGTTTGTGAATTGAATGGAAATATCTTTTCACCACATGTAACACATAAGAATTGGAATTGAAAGAGTTTAATTCACTTGTTTTGCATAGGAATATAGCAAGATTAATCTGGATTAAATAGAAGTCAGTTGTTTACTTGGAAAAGGACTTTTGACATTTGAGAATTCTTGTTAACAATTCAGTAGACATAATAATTGGGATAATTGGGTAATTGAGTTATAGTTCATAATTGGGGATATTGAAGTCTTAATCCTTATTTATCGGAAATCATTCATTCAAATCTTAGTTTATTTATTTGTCTATTTTAGAGTAATATCTTTAATTGTTTAATTTAATTTTAATATTTCAGAAAATCATAATTTATCATTGTTTAAATAAATTTGGGTTGATATAGTTCTAGTAGTTGGAATTTATTAATTAGAATTCTCTGTGGGATCGACACTCTATTTTATCACTTTATTACTTGTTGACCGTGTATACTTGCACGTATTCTTTGATTGCGAAATCAACTAACAAGTTTTTGGCGCCGTTGCCGAGGAATTTTTATTAATATTAATTTCATATTAGTTATAATCAATTTGGTCTTAATTTAAACGTTACTTATTTTTCTTCTTGAATTGGCAGGAATTCTTGTGCGTGTATGCACACCAGATCGAAGGCTAAAGAGGAACTTTTACCGTATACAGATGACATCGAAAGGAAGTTCCAAAAATTGCATTTGAATAGTGAGTTTATACATTTGGAAGAAGAACTGGAAGACCAGGAAATACCCGTGAACATGGCAGAGAACGAACATAAATCACTTAGGGATTACGCCATGTCGAATGTCACGGATTTGCAGTCGAGTATTAAAAGGCTGGCAATCAATGCGAACAGTTTCGAGATAAAATCAGGAAAAATTCAGATGTTACAGAATACATGTCAGTTTGGGGGTAATTCGATAGATGATCCTAATGAGCATATCTTGAGTTTCTTTGAAGTTTTCAATACCTTCAAATTTAACAATGTATCGAAAGATGCTGCAAGGTTGAGGATATTCCCGTTTACTTTGAAAGATAAAGCTCGAAGCTGGTTACACTCTTTGCCTCCTGGCTCAATCACCACTTGAGATGACTTAGCTCAAAAAAATTTAGCTAAGTTCTTCCTACCAGCGAAGTCGGCAAAACTACGGAACGATATTCACACTTTTGCACAATTTGATTTAGAGTCGTTATATGAGGCGTGGGAAAGGTTCAAGGATATGCTCCGTAAGTGCCCTCATAATGGAATTCCGCAGTGGATGCAATTAGGGATATTTTGTGATGGTTTGCACTCGTCCACGAGGTCTAGTATTGATGCAGCAGCAGGAGGAGCGATCATGTCCAAGAGTTTTAATGAGGCGTATCAATTGTTAGAGAGAATGGCCACCAACAACTATCAGTGGCCCATAACGAGGTCTAATCATCCGAAAGCATCAGGAAAGTATAAAGTGGACGTGATGACATCATTAACAGCACACGTGACCGCAATAACTAAGCATATGGAAATATGGCATCCACAAGCCACGCAGCAGGTAGTGATGGTTTGTGATTTGTGTGCTGGGGGTCATGCTACGGATCAATGTGCCATAATTCTAAATAAGCACAGTTCGTAGGAAACTATAATCGCTCAACTCAACCGTATCCGACTCAAAATGCTTATAATCTAGGTTGGAAAAATCACATGGGGTTTTCATGGAGTAACACTCAAGCAGTAGCTCAAGCACCTAGACAACAAAACACCTCCGGATTTCAAAATCAGACTCAACAACAACCAGAGAGGAAAACAAGTTGGGAAGAAGCCTTAGAAAAATTCATTAGAGCATCTGATAAAAGGAACGAGGAACATGATAAGAAAATGAATCAAGTAGAGCTGACTTTGCAAAGCCAAGGGGCATTGCTAAAGAATCTGGAAAATTAAGTGGGGCAAATTGCACATGCATTGAATAACCGTCCACTAGGAACACTCCCGAGTGATACAGAAATAAATCTGGGCAGAAACGAGCATTGCAAGGAAGTAACTTTACGCAGTGGGAAGGATTTGCAAGAAATAGTTAAGGATAAGGAAAAGGGGGACAACGCAACAGCTGAAATAGAAGAAGTTATGGAAATCAGGAAAGATAAAGATGAAATCGTAGAGCAGAATGCACCGGAACCAACTATCACAATGGCACCCATACCATATCCGCAGAGATTTCAGAAATCCAAGTTAGATAAGCAATTTTTAAGATTTTTGGATATTTTCAAAAAATTGCATATCAACATCCCATTTGCCGAAGCTTTAGAACAAATGTCGAGCTACGCTAAGTTCATGAAGGATGTGTTGTCAAAGAAAAGGAAACTGGGTGATTTTGAAACAGTAGCGCTAACCGAAGAATACAGTGCAATTATCCAGAACAAGTTGCCTCCGAAGTTAAAAGATCTAGGTAGTTTTACTATTCCGTGCAACATTGGAAATCAGTTTTCAGGAAGAGCACTGTGTGATTTGGGGGCCAGTATTAATTTGATGCCATTATTAGTCTACAGTCAGTTTGGGCTCAAGGCACCAAAACCAACAAATATCAGTTTATTTTTGGCGGACTGATCAATTACATATCCACGAGGTATCGTTGAAGACGTATTAGTAAGGGTGGATAAATTCATCTTCCCAGAAAATTTCGTAATCTTGGATTGTGAAGCAGATAAGGAAATTCTCATCATTCTCGGGCGACCATTCTTAGCAACAGGGAGAACTTTGATCGACGTACATAAAGGAGAATTGACAATGCGAGTTGAAGATCAACATGTCACTTTTAATGTGTTTAAGTCAATGTCTTATCCAAAGGAAAAAGATGAGTGTTTGCGGGTGGATTTAATGGATGAGTTAGTTAATCACAAGTTTTGCGGTAATTACTTAGAGGATCCGATAGAATCCATGTTGTTCGAAATAGACGACTATGGTATTGATGAGGACATTGAGCAGATCAAATGGCTAGACACATCATCGTTCTACCGAAAAAACAATCAACCATTCGACACCCTTGATAGGCCCGAAACAGAAGGTAAAAAGTATAAACACTCGATAGAAGAGCCACCAGTGTTGGAATTAAAGCCACTTCCCTCTCATCTTGAGTATGCTTATCTGGGGAAAGATTCGACTCTACCCATTATTTTTGCAACAGAATCAACTGACACCCAAAAGGAAAAACTGCTACGGGTTTTGCGAGAGTTCAAAATAGCGATTGGGTGGACTATAGCGGATATTCGAGGTATTTGACCATCTTTCTGTAAGCATAAGATTTTAATGGAAGAGGGGTCAAAGCCAACCATTAAGATGCAAAGAAGGCTAAACCCCATTATGAAAGATGTGGTGAAAAAGGAGATTATAAAATGGTTGGATGCCGAAATTATTTACCCAATCTCAGACAGTTCATGGGTAAGTCATGTACAGTGGGTACCAAAGAAAGGGGGTATGACAGTGGTGAAGAACGATGCCAATGACCTCATCCCGACTAGAACTGTTACAGGTTGGAGAGTATGTATGGACTACCGCAAACTGAATAAAGCCACATGCAAGGATCACTTTCCCTTGACGTTCATTGATCAGATGTTGGACATGTTAGCGGTTCATCAATTCTACTGTCTGTTGGATGGATATTCCGAGTATAATCAAAATGATATAGCTCCGGAAGATCTAGAAAAGACCACGTTCACATGTCCATACGGTACGTTTGCATTCTGGCGTATGTATTTTGGTTTATGTAACGCGCCGGCAACCTTTCAACGATGTATGATGGCAATCTTCTCCGATATGGTTGAACATAATTTGGAAGTATTTATGGATGACTTCTCCGTGTTCGGTGATAGTTTCAACTTGTGTTTTAAGAATTTGATCTTGGTGTTAAAAAGATGAGTGGAAATTAACCTGGCGCTTAACTGGGAAAATGTCACTTTATGGTGCAATAAGGGATTATTCTTGGACATAAGGTTTCCACATTCGGATTAGAGGTCGATAGAGCAAAGATAGAAATGATTGAGAAATTACATCCTCCATCATCTATTAAGGGAATACGAAGCTTCTTGGGACATGCGGGTTTCTACAGACGCTTCATTAAAGATTTTTCAAAGATTTCGAAATCCCTATATTCACTCTTAGAGAAAGATGTGCTTTTCAAGATGGATCTGTCATGTCTCGAGGCATTTGAGATATTAAAGAAGAAATTGGTCTCTGTTCCAATTATTGTAGCGCCCGATTGGTCGTTACCGTTTGAATTGATGTGCGACGCCAGTGATTATGCGGTCGGAGCAATGTTGGGTCAACATCATGACAAGATTTTTCGCACTATCTACTACTCTAGTAAGACGTTGATGGATGCCCAATTGAACTACACAACCACCGAAAAAGATTTACTTGCAGTGGTGTTTGCCTTCGATAAATTCAGAGCTTATCTTATTGGCACCAAGGTAATTGTCTACATTGATTATTCTGCCATTAAATATCTGATTGAGAAGAAGGTTGCAAAACCGCGTTTAATACCGTGGGTACTGTTATTACAAGAATTTGACCTGGAGATCCGGGACAGAAAAGGTACCGAAAATCAAGTGGCGGATCATCTTTCTAGGTTGGAAAATGCAGAGGTACAGAAGGAAGACAACAGATAAATTAATGAAAAGTTTTCGGATGAACAACTATTCCGAGTAACCATAATATTGCCTTAGTATGCTGACTATGTGAACTACGTGGTTGCCAAAGTGTTACCTCCGGATTTGACCTCACAACAACGAAAGAAGTTCCTCCACGATGTGAAGCAATACTATTGGGATGAACTATTTCTGTTTAAGGCTTGTGCAGATCAAATGATACGACGTTGTGTACCTCATGAAGAAACGGACAGCAAATTAGGCCATTTCCACTCCTCGGATTATGGGGGTCATTATTTCGGCGATCGAACAGCAGCAAAAGTGCTACAATCGGGATTTTTCTGGCCCTCTCTATTCAAAGATGCTTACCTCTATGTGCTGAAATATGATCGGTGCCAACGCGTAGGCAATATCTCCAAGCGCAATGAAATGCCACTCAACACAATTTTGGAGGTAGAACTATTCGACGTATAGGGAATCGATTTTATGGGACCTTTCCCTTCATCTTGTAATAATTAGTACATTTTATTGGCGGTAGATTATGTCTCCAAATGGGTAGAAGCCACAGCGTTACCCACGAATGATGCCAGCGTTGTTCTTCAATTTTTAAAGAAAAACATTTTCACACGGTTTAGGATGCCGAGAGTGATAATAAGTGATGAGGGAACTCACTTCTGTAACAAGTAGTTCACAAAATTGCTTGTCAAGTATGGGGTTCGTCATAAAATTGTTGCTGCATATCATCCCCAAACTAATGGGCAAACGGAGGTCTCGAATAGGGAGGTCAAGCGAATTCTGGAAAAAGTGGTCAATCCATCACGAAAAGATTGGTCATTGCGTCTTGACGATGCTCTATGGGCAAATCGAACAACGTATAAAAATTCGAATGGCATGTCTCCTTACAGAATGGTATTTGGAAAGACGTGTCACCTTCCGGTCGAGCTAGAACGCAGTGCACACTGGGCCATTCGAAAACTGAACTTTGATCTAGAAACGGCGGGTGAGAAAAGGTTACTACAGTTAAACGAGATGATGAATTTCGGTTCAATGCCTACGAAAATGCAAAGCTTTACAAAGAGAAAGTCAAAGCCTGGCATGATAAGAAAATTCTCGATCGGACTTTTGAACCGGGCCAACAAGTATTACTGTTAAACTCCCGCTTGCATCTATTTCCTGGATAATTGAAATCCCAGTGGTTCGGGCCATTCGTAATTTTATCTGTCGCTCTACACGAAAATATAGAGGTCGAGGAACCGAACTCAAAGCGTACATTCAAGGTTAATGGCCAATGTCTGAAACATTATTGGAGTGGTCCCATTGAACGTCAAGCTACGGTCATGTACTTCTCCGAACCTGTGCACAATTAAGCAACACCGGCCAAGTTGGGCTGACGACTAAAAACCAAGCGCTACAGGGAGGCCACCCAAATTTTTAGTTATTTTATTTTTATTCATTTACAATTTTTGTCCTTATATTGTAGTTCATTTTTATTAAAATTATACCAGATATTCATGCATAACACTCTTCAGTGAATTCTGGATTTCAACGAGAGGAAGCATGCCCAGCACTTGAACGCATTATGTGTTGTATGATCACCAGCGCCCAGGCGCTCCCAACAAAGAGGATTCCAGCGCCCCAGCGCTGGTTTTCAGTGCATTATCAGCGCCCCGACGCTAGACCACTCCAGCAGCTCCTTCCTCTCAGCACCCCGTCGCTATATCTCAATGCAATTCCAGCGCCCCGGCGCTGGGCTCGCTCAACAGGTACTGCCGTACAACGCCCCGGCGCTGTGGGAAGGTTCAATCTCAGTTCCCCGGCGCTGAGAACGCGAATTAGACTCCTAATTTCCTTCAAATACACGGTTACCCACTCCAACCCTTCCAATTCCTCACACGATTTCACTCTGCATCTGGTAACTAATTTTTAACCTTCATACAACATCCCAATAGCAAACACAACTCACACATTCACTTTGGGATTTCCTTTTTGCAACGCAATTTTCATCTATAGCTAAAAGGTATGTTACTCATTTACACTCTTTTGATGGTGCAATCAACTATTGTTAATTGTTAGATGGGTAAGCGAATTTGCATCCTCATTCATGTTCTCTACTTCTACAATGTCGATTGTCATTCTTTTGTTTTTGATTGGGCACCAATTTTGACTGAGATACCATGCATATGTGGTAATTGAATGTTAGAAATTTGAATCAATAAGAAAGTAGTGTGATTCAAAGCAATTTATGAGAAGCCCAGAAGGTGTTTGATAATTTGTCCGAGCCAATGATCATGTTCAAATTCGATCATATCACCATATCCATGCACATTATTGATGGAGCCTCTTGTCAACGTAATATTCCACATCTACTGCGACCATATTCATGACTATTGTGGGACGAATTATATTATCTTGATGTATACATAGGGATATGTTACTCCTTATGACAAAACTGTTGGGTAAATCATGTGTGTGAGACCCCAGATTTTATGAATAAATATTTAATTTTCTCAAAATAATTTTTTAAATATTACGGTGTGGATTTGATATAATGTTATAGTTGTGGGTTATATTTATAAATTTTGCAAAATACGCAAGCTGTTATATAATATTCGATTGGTCGAGGAATATCCGTACGACAGTACAATCATTGGTGGACCCCGCAACGGTATTATTGTCGGATTGAGAAAACGACAAAAATACTTTATGAAAATAAATGGCGGAAGTTTCACCATTAACTGTTGAAAAACCCGGTGTTAAAAGTACAGTAATACGCGCGGTTTCATAGTAGCACACAGTATTGATTATTGATGCTTACGTGAGAAGTCACTCAGTTATACTCAATTATTACTACAGTAATTGCTGCATCATATCTTTCATATTATTAATTCAATTATTGTTACAGTATCATCTGCATAATATGATATATTATTAAATCAATGATTGAGACGACAAAGTTATTCATATTATTATTTGCAATATTGACAATGTCTAGAAGTTCTGTCAAGGAGAGGTTTGGTCACCAAATTGTGCGCCAATAAAGAGAAATCCTTATCGGAAAGCCCCCTCTTTCCTGGGAACAACTTGGTTGTTAAATATTGTGAGTTATAATATTAATGATGAATGTTATTAAAATTAAAGTTGTGTTCAGAGTTGAATTTGGAGACGCGGACGTGATATTTGAGTCCGAAACGATGAAATTAGTAAAAATAGTCTATAAACACAAAATTTTTCGGGATTCATTATTTGGTCAAAAAGTCAACAGTAGACTTTTTCGGGAAAAGTCAAACTTCAAAATTTCAAAATTTATATTTTTGATAAAAATAGTTTATTATGTTGGAATTGTTTGTGTTAGTGAAAATCGACATCTATTCCGATGATAATTGATGTCTGGGGGTTATATTGATAAGTCGGGTAATTTATCGGATAAATGGGCAATTAATTGCTACTAATTCACATGCTTATATAACTATTTGTTCACATGTGTGTACTATTGAATCATATTCTTGTACTATTAGGGGAGTTGGTGCAAGATTGATAATACTCGCATGGCTAAGTTAAAAATAGAGGTATAGATGGAGGTACTATACTATAATTATTTTTATCACATGATTAGAACTATAGAGTCACATGATTTACTATTGATTCACATTATTTACTATTAGAGGAGTTGGTGCAAGTTTGATAATACTTGCAGGACTAAATTAAAAATGAAGAAAAAGATGAAGGTATTATACTGTAATATTTCGAGCCCCAAAACGTGCAATTATCGAAACTATATTTTTCTATAAATAGAAGCTGATTCTTCCTTCATTTCTCACCAATTCACAAAAGCTTTAGAGCAATTATTATAGAGAGAAATTATAGAGAGAAAGAAGAAGAGAAGTCTGCTACCTCACTATTCCAATATCCAGTTTCTTCTAAGGTAGGGAATATTATTTGTTGTACTCGTAAGGGCTACTCTTTCTTTCTTATTTATAAAGAGAACTTTTGTTATTCCATTCTTTATTATTCTGTTGGAATAACCTGTATACGCGGGCTACCATATACTTGGTGAAATTCTTCTGTTATTTCATTCTTTATTATTATGTTTGAATAACCTGTCTATGCAAAGTACTGCATACATGGTGAAATTCTTTTAATATTCCATTATTTATTATTCTGTTGGAATATCCTGTCAGTGTATTTTATGCCAGACCTGGTTCTGTTATTTATTATTCTGTTGGAATATGTTGTCTGTGCGTTTTACGCCGGACCTGGTTCCGTTATTTATTATTCTGTTTGAATAACCTGCCTGTGCGGTCTATCGCATGCATGGTGATTTCTTTTGTTATTCCATTCTTTATTATACTCAGATGGTTAAAACTTTGACTTCTATACTCCATGAAATTCGTGGAATATCCTTGATATTTGCGCTTCATCTAGTATCTTTTCATGGAAATATTCTTCTGAGCATTCTTGAATTTTACTCTACAAAGCAGTATCATGTTGACAATTTGGACGTTATCAGTTCCTAGATAAATTAATTCTTGAACTTGTTTTATTGAATTCTTATATCAATGTCATCATCCTCATGTTTATATTTTGTTGAAAGTCATCTGTGGCCTGTAGTTCATAGATGGACTTGGTATGATTATGACCAGGGATTATTCGGTATAATCATAACCGTAATGTTATAAATGATGTGGAAAAAGTCCACATTGGCCCGTAGTGCATTGATGGACAGTTTTTGGTATGATTATGTCTATGGATTCTCTTTGGCAGTAGTGCAAAGATGAATTATTTTATGGCATGATCTGAACCATTGATGAAAACATGATTATCTTTAGCCGTAGTGCATGGATAATTCGTGGTCGTGATACTAAAGAATATCCTTGGCTGTAGTGCAGGGGTGATTCGATGATGTGGATTATTTATTAAGCTGAGTCCCAGCGATAAAAGTGATGAAAAACCTTTTAAATCATAGAAGATAGTAGATTTTATTCCCTACTAGACTTTTCTAATGGATTGCTTGTTCCGCTGTAGTTAAACTTGATAGTTATTATATTTTATCAGTTTAACACTGTTGAAGGCTAACGATAAATTATTCTTCATTATCTTAGTCATAATATTTCTTACTGGGCTAGTTGGGCTCACCCTTTCATTCACTGTTCTCTTCAGGAAATGAGAACGTAGCTGGGACTAGTCGGGGAACAGAGTGATGGTCCTAGATGGTGCATTAGTAGTCTCCACTATTCTGTGAAATAGTGTGATAATAATTATAACGAGGACTCCTTTTGAGTTTGTATACTCTCTAGTAGACAATATTTGTATTCAAACTCACAGCATATGTTTTGTCGTATTGTACACGACAGTTGTATTATTAAGTTGTATTTGAATTCTGTACAATGTATCTGGCGACTCAAGATGGGTGATGTATACCTGTTTTGGAGGCGTCACAATGTGTTTCTTACCACTTGTACTGAAAAAATACATGCATCTAATTGGCACAATTGTGCGTTTTCATGCTCGTATATGTCCTGCCACACCCTCAACTATGTACTTAACATTACATATATTTTGATGTTTGGGGGTAGTGTCTTGGAAACTTGTATCCAGACTAAATTTTTGTCAACTGAAACTAATTATGAATTCATATTATTTCAGAAATTTCTCAATGACTTCAAAACGACAACGTGGAGACAGTTCCGGTTCCGCCTCGGCTCCTCCGAGATTTTATAGCCGACGATTTGTCTCCGCTGAGGCACAGGAACGCTATAACCCCATGGCTACCCACTCTCTCGTCCCTGAACGTGTTTTACGGCCCAACCAATCCAAAGATGGGGAAATAACAGTAATGATTGCTGAAAAAATTGGTTCTCCCTCACCGAACAACTTGACCCGGCAGTGATCGCAGTCGTGAAAGAATTTTATGCCAACGTCGATTACTATGCAGTGTTTGTGCAAGGAAAAACTGTGGAAATCGGTGAGGAGGACATCAATGGATGTTACCAACTGAATTTGGAAGAGGTCAACGATGAATATGCCGTTCTGCTGAGCCAAGGTCCAGACTATGAGAAAATAATCCGAGAGTTGTGTCAATCGGGCACCACATCGACAGTGCATGAGCGTGGCAGCATGACTTTGCCCCATTCTAACCTCAGTCTATATGGGAAGACGTTGTATGCCTTCATCTGTGCCAAACTCATTCCATGCACACATGTGAACCATGTCACAAAAGAAACAGCGGTGCTGCTATACTCTATTATTCAAGGCTTATAAATAGATGTCGTTCATGTCATTCAGCAGTCTATTCTCCGAGCATCCCGAGGAGGCACCACATGAGGTTTACCACATCCTTCTCTCATATGCGTTTTGTGTGCTAAGTTCAGAGTCAAATGGAAATCGGATGAGATGATCCGAACGCCTATGCCAGTTTTGGACCACAAGTTGATCAGTGGGTATAAAGTGTGGACAGGTGAGGCAAATCACCCTAGGGGATTGGGTTTTTTAATTCCCTAAGTTGCGCCTACACAAGCCCCACCACCTCAGGCTCCACCTACGTATGGCCCATCTACAGCAGCTCATCGTGGTGTGGTCCCCGAAGCTGTCCAGCGGGAGATAGATTACTAGTTTTACAATATAGAGTCCTAGAATGTGCGCTTGTCGGAACGTCAAGATGTGATGATCTTCATCGAAAGATCGACAAAAGAGTTATGATGATCTTCATCAAAAGGAAGTAGAATTCGATATAGGAGATCATGTGTTGTTACGTGTTGCTCAATGGTAAGGAGTTACGAGATTTGGAAAGAGAGGAAAGCTCAATCCTCGATTTATCGGCCCATTATTAATCCTCGATCGAGTAGGAACTGTGGCCTATAGACTCGCTTTACCGCCAAGTATGTCTCGTGTTCATAACGTTTTTCACATATCCATGTTATGTAAATATGTGGAAGACCCGGACCACATTATTGAGTTGGAACCAGACGAAATAGCGGAAGATTTAACGTATGAAGAGGTTGCTGTTCAAATCTTGGATACGAAGAAACATACTCTACGCTCCAAGGTTATACCTCAAGTCAAAGTTTTGTGGAGAAACCACGATGTTGAGGAAATGTCCTGGGAGTTAGAATCTGAAATGAAATCAAGGTATCCTTACCTCTTCTGTGACAACCCGAGAATTTGGACAATTTATTAAAATCTTAAATGATTGGTTAAAGGTCAAATATTAGACCTAGACAGAAAATAAGTGTATGCGTTCGATGTTATTGGGAAGGAATTTTGAGGGTTTCAAAATTCTGTGAAGGATATAGGTGAATTATTCAGGATTAAGGATTTATGTGAATATGTTCTGTGAATAGGGTTAATGATGTGTGCTGAATGTGGTTAAGGGTCAAGAGTTGACCAGATAAAGAATATATGTGTCAAACCCTAAGTATATATTAAGAACGTCAATGTTCAGTTAGAAAACCCTAACGTCTAATAAGAAACCCTAGAAATCGGTTCTAGAAACCCTAGTTTCAGTTCCGAGAATCCAAAACCCTAATTCGGATATTGAAAACCCTAGATTGGGAATGCAATGATATGTATAAGGTTAAACGTCATTAATTTTAATTAATTAGGGAAAACCCTAATGATCCATTCGAAACCCTAATGAATTATCTAAAATCTTAATTGATTATTTGAAAACCCTAATACCAGATCTGAAAACCCTAGATTCAGATTCTGATAAACGGAAGCCCTAATCTGGGAATAGAAAGGATAATTATAATGCTTTAGTGCTATTAATTAAGTATTAATTAGGGTAAAGGTTAATTAATTAGCAAACCCTAATTTCCAATTTTTGGAACCTAAATTGTTCCGTCAGAAACCCTAATGCTCAATTGTGGATTTAATTGCTAAAATTAGCAATGTTAATTAGGAAACCCTAATCCTAATTACTTCAATTTATGAGTAATTAGAAAACCCTAATCCAATTACGAATATTTAATTTCTATTATAGAAAATTATTTTCTATTAGAAACCCTAATTCGTGGGTTATGAACCCTAATGACGATTTTGATCCTAATTGCTTAATTAGCGATTTTAATTAGGAAATACTAATCCTAATTAGCAAGATTTAATTTGTGATTAAGATTTTTTTTTTATATGATTAGAAAATTCTAATTATAAGTTAGAAATAATAATTTTTCTATTTTTAAAAATCTAAATTTGAAATTTTAGAAAATCATGTTGCTAAATCTTTAAGGGTTAAATGTTAAACCCTAAACTCTAAATGTTCCAAACCCTAACTAAACCCTAAACCCTAAGGGTTTGGCCAATTAACAAAAATGCCATTAATATAAAATCAAAATGACATTAGTGCCCTTATTGCATTCTTTAGTTGGTTGCTTATAGATATAGCCCTAAATGTAGTTGGTGAACCACTCCTAGCCCAAGCCTTGTGCTACAAACCACAGCAATCAGCCACTTGCCAGCCCATTTCATTACATATGTAGTAAATAAATAGATTAAGAGAGAGAATGGACCACTTTATTTTTGTATTTTCTTCCAAGACCCTCTCTCTCTAAAATTCGAAATCTAGAGTGAGAGAGAAAGAAAAGATGAAGCATGATCATCTTGTAGCAAGCTAAGGATCAGATCACAATGTCAGAAATCATGGATCAAAGCTCAAAGTGGTATAAACCTTAAATTTTAGAAATTATATGATCTGATGTTATATGTTGTAATTGATTGTGTAAATTTGTGTAATGAGGTGTCTTTTAGTGATCTGGGTTGTTAAATCCCAGATCCATAACATTAAAGTGCTCGGATCTAGCAATTTTCCAAATCTGGAAATTTTTCAAAAAAATCGCCTGACAGCTTAATGTCAGGGCTCTTAAATCTCTGTGTGTTTGATGTTTGGAGTATTTGATGTTATAGATCAGTTCTCTGGTATATGTTTTTTAATCTGAGACTTGAATCAACCTCATATCATGTCTAGATCGAAAGTTATGAGCAGTCAAAACCCGTTGACCATTCACGTTTTCTGGAATTCTGGGCAAACCCAGAAACCCAGATCGCCTGACAAGCTTTTTGAAGCTTTTGATCTTGCTGTACTTTGATTGTTTGGCCAAGTTGTTGTTGATTAGTTGTATTCTGGTATGTAGACTACACATTAAGGCCTTTAGGTCACTTAGAACTTAACTGGACTTGCAGGAAATTGAGGTCAAACTTGCTTTGACCGGCTGTTTTGACGAAATCTGGGAAATTCCCAGATTTTTGAAGAAAAATTGCTGGCAGGCCGTTTGACCGGTTAGATCTTGAACATATGATGTTGATAAGATGATCTGATGCATTAGAGTTTCTCTTTGGTATCTCTACTACAAGTGTGGACCATTAGATCACAGAAATCAAACACAGATTGCAAGCTAGAAAGATCCAAAGTAGGTCACCTAACACTGTTTGAGTTTCTGGGCAGCCCAGAAATTCAAGAACACCTCTGACAAGGTTTTCTGTAGATCCGATCTTGATGTGATGTTGTGTAATGAACTTGAACCTTGATTCTAAATGTAGTACTATACGAACACTACAACACTAACTCATTTGCAAGACCAGAATACATAAGGAACTTAGAAAAAAATCGCGGTCAAACCATGACCCTTGCTAAGCTAAACTGTCAGTGTTCTTGAGTGAAGAACACCAATTGCGACAGACAAGTGTCGCTAAAGGCCTATAGCGACAGTTTTATTATTACTTTCCGGTAATTAATTAAAAACTAGAAAAAATGGTTTTTAATTATTAAAAATACATAATAAATTCTGAAAAATTATTTTAAAGTTTAAAAAATAGTTTTTAAATATTTTGAGTATATTTCGAAAATATTTATATTTTTGGAATATAAATGGTATTTATTTATTTAATTATAATATTAAATAAATGATTTAAAAATAGTTTTAATTCATGAAATTTTTTTTTATGATATAAGAAAATATTTTAAGTTATTTTTGATGACTTTTAATATTTTGTGATGAAATTCATTAATTAATCAATATTAATGGTAATTAGTTTATTTAATAATTATATTAAATAAATTATGGAAAAATAGTATTAATGATTTAAAAATCATATAAAAATGATTTAAGTGTTATAAAAATATTTTAAGTTATAAAAAGTAACTTTTGATATTTTGGCATAAAAATATTAATATTTTATATTAATAGCAATTATCGGATAATGGATTAAAGTGTTGGAAAATAATATAAAAATGATTTTTAAAGTATTAAAAATACTTTGTGATATTATAATTATATTATAATATTATGTAATGGTTTTCATTAATATTTTATATTAAACGAATATTAATGATTAAGGAATTATGTGATATTTAATTAATTTAAATACAGTTTTAATGATTGAAAAATGTTGATAAATGATATTAATTATTTGAAAATTATTATATGTCTTTAAAAATTATTTTGACTGATAAGATAATTATCTGGGATAATTGTTAAGCGTTTAAGCAGGGTTTAATTGAACTTAAACTCGAGTATTGTCCGACTAGACTGTCGGGATGATAGAATTGTGTCGGTTTCAAGTCAGACTGAAATAGTTTGACCTGATACTAAGTCTTATGTGTTGTAAAGACTGATAGGGTCATGTGCTATGTGTTTAGGTTATTCTGTGTGTATAAATATAACAGTATTATACTGTGATGATATTATTCTAATATTGGAGATCTATATTACTAATATTAGGTCTTCGAGTAAAGCGTTATAAATTGCGTTGCGGTAATCAACGGTTCAGGCAAGTTTGTTTTTACTTAACTCTATTAAGAGTAGTTTATTCAAGCTTATGGTTAATCATTGCTGATTGCCATGAAAATTGTACTCTGTACATCTTGCATGTATAAGTCAGGTATGAAAGGCTGATCACCTTCATTATCAGTTGGTTCAGAAATGTTTGTTCATGTTTAAAACTTGTTCAGTCAAAAGTTTGTTCGTGATAATTCTCAACTATATTGATGAATTATAGACAGCTTATTATTCATACTCTTCAATCATGATATATCGTTATATTGTTGTATTTAAACTTGCTGGGCAACTTTCATGTTCACCCTTGCTATATCATGATAAAACTTTGCAGATAAGGCGAATGCGTTCGGATATAGGAAAAGGTTAAAGTCAAGTTCTACTTGGATTAAAACGTGCGACTATTTTGTAATAGTATAGTTTGATAAATGTGTTATATGTTGAAAAGTTATATATGGTGTTTAAGTTAAGGTTACTCGACCTTGGGGGATAAGTGTGTAATGTATTGTATAAACAATTTATGTTTATATCTTCCGCAAATAGTTATAGAAATAGTATACTGGATCCGAGGTGGTTTGGGACCTGGATTCGGGGCTGCTACAGTTGGTATCAAAGCTGTTGGTTATGAAGCTTAGGTAGGAATACCTGAGACCAATAACCGCAGTGATTAGGATAAGACTAACTCACATAGAGTTAGTTATTCGGTAATATTCAAAGATGAATCTCGGTGAGTGTAAAGACACAGAGTTCCCTAACTCTGGTTATAGTGGTGAACAGTAGTGGTGAACAGTAGTGCAGGGATAGAAGATCGTAAAACAAAACGATCATAGTGCATGGAATTGAATCGTAATATATACGATAAGATCACCTCGTGATCTGATAAGGTTATGACAGCCAGAAAGAATCAATCTTATGATTGAAAAGTTTACAGCAAGATGCTGTGTGAAAGTTGTACTATGAAATAGTACTATGAAAACTCATAAATGAATTATGGATTATGAATACGAATTGAATTCGTATTGAAAAAGGGGGTTAAGATTAGGTGGGGATTTCAATGAGGACTCGTGTTAGCAACTGAGTTGTATGATTTCTTGTATGGGCGGGGAATTGTACTTGGTGTAAAAACTACTTAGTTGGTGGCATTGGTAATAATTGAAATGTTGTGTCACGCTAGTTATTATATATAGATAAATAGGTCATAGGTAGAGAATATAGGATTAAGTACGAGTTCTTAGAACTCATACTTATGTGACATTCTTGACTTATAGTTATATGAAATGTTTATGAGCCCCTCAGCGAACGGACGCCAAAGGTTAGACTAGGGTAAGTTCGTAAACTCATATAATTGTGGCCAGGTTATGAACTCATAAGTGTGGTTTTATGAATTGGGTATAGTTGCGTGTGAATGGAGTGTTAAAGATTATAGGAACAGATAGATTATTAAGCAAATGATCATTAGTGGAGACTTATGTTTTCCTAAACTCCTAGCTATGCTAAACTTCAAATTTTTGACATCAAGCTAAATACGCACTATGTGCCTTTTTAAAAAAATGTAGACTCGTAATCATTTTTGAAACGGTTTAAAGTATAGTCTATGCTACTTATTTCGGCTAGACGCAAATGATTTGAAATATCAAAAAATTATTTTTATTTATCACTTATGTACCATGTAACCTGGTGCAGAGATGATAAAAATGATGGAGTCATCAATGCAGTATTACTTAGTGTGAATTAGACCTAAAGTCACTATTCCACTATGGTATGATATATCATGACAAAATCACCAAATGACGAAATCCTCCACGGACTGTAAATACAGTGCGGCATCATGACGCCATTCTCAAAAATGTTTTCAAAAAAATTTTAATTTGCCAACGGGGTTTGGCTACACCTAAATAATTTTATTGAATTGAATTATTGATATAAGTCTATGCTATTTGATTCAGCTAGACTAATGTTATAAAAACTCCAAGTGTTTATTGAAAGAAACTTCCCGAACCAAATTGTTTTGGTGCGAAATCCAATGATAAGACTGAGGTGAACGATAATGTTTAGATAAATAATCCAATCTAGTAGCGTAAATATTCGCTAAAAATGATTAATACGTTATGCATGACGTACGAGTACGATAGGCTAATTACCTAAAGTACTAGTAATGGTAGTTTACCTTCTTTGTGATTGTAAACAGACCAAGTAATATTTTGTTTTGCGGTATGATCAATACCGTTAAAACTATGTGTTCATGGTCTATATGACCCCTCAGCACAATTTCAAAACTTTTGCCCTTGTGAGTGGTGTATTGGGTAACATGTGATATGTGTGAATGGTGTAAGGTGCACGGTGTAAGGTGTAAGGTGAATTTCGGGGACGAAATTCTTATAAGGAGGGGTGAATGTGACAACCCGAGAATTTGGACAATTTATTAAAATCTTAAATTATTGATTCAAGGTCAAATATTAGACCTAGACAGAAAATAAGTGTATGCGTTTGATGTTAATGGGAAGGAATTTTGAGGGTTTCAAAATTCTGTGAAGGATATAGGTGAATTATTCAGGATTAAGGATTTATGTGAATATGTTCTGTGAATAGGGTTAATGATGTGTGTTGAATGTGGTTAACGGTCAATGGTTGACCAGATAAAGAATATATGTGTCAAACCCTAAGTATATATTAAGAACGTCAATGATCAGTTAGAAAACCCTAACGTCTAATAAGAAACCCTAGAAATCGGTTCTGGAAACCCTAGTTTCATTTCCGAGAATCCGAAACCCTAATTCGGATATTGAAAACTCTATATTGGGAATGCAATGATATGTATAAGGTTAAATGTCATTAATTTTAATTAATTAGGGAAAACCCTAATGATCCATTTGAAACCCTAATGAATTATCTAAAATCTTAATTAATTATTTGAAAACCCTAATACCAGATCTGAAAATCCTAGTTTCAGATTCTGATAAACGGAAGCCCTAATCTGGGAATAGAAAGGATAATTATAATACTTTAGTGCTGTTAATTAAGTATTAATTAGGGTAAAGGTTAATTAATTAGCAAACTCTAATTTCCAATTTTTGGAACCTAAATTATTCCGTCAGAAACCCTAATGCTCAATTGTGGATTTAATTGCTAAAATTAGCAATGGTAATTAGGAAACCCTAATCCTAATTATTTCAATTTATGAGTAATTAGAAAACCCTAATCTAATTACGAATATTTAATTTCTATTATAGAAAATTATTTTCTATTAGAAACCCTAATTTGTGGGTTATGAACCCTAATGACAATTTTGACCCTAATTGCTTAATTAGCGATTTTTATTAGGAAATACTAATCCTAATTAGCAAGATTTAATTTGTGATTAAGAAAAAAAATTTATATGATTAGAAAATTCTAATTATAAGGTAGAAATAATAATTTTTCTATTTTTAAAAATCTAAATTTGAAATTTTAGAAAATCATGTTGCTAAATCTTTAAGGGTTAAATGTTAAACCCTAAACTCTAAATGTTCCAAACCCTAACCAAACCCTAAACCCTAAGGGTTTGGTCAATTGACAAAAATGCCATTAATATAAAATCAAAATGACATTAGTGCCCTTATTGCATTCTTTAGTTGATTGCTTATAGATCTAGCCCTAAATGGAGTTGGTGAACCACTCCTAGCCCTAGCCTTGTGCAACAAACCACAGTAATCAGCCACTTGCTAGCCCATTTCATTACATATGTAATAAATAAATAGATTAAGAGAGAGAATGGACCACTTTATTTTTGTATTTTCTTCCAAGACCCTCTCTCTCTAAAATTCGAAATCTAGAGTGAGAGAGAAAGAAAAGATGAAGCATGATCATCTTGTAGCAAGCTAAGGATCAGATCACAATGTCAGAAATCATGGATCAAAGCTCAAAGTGGTATAAACCTTAAATTTTAGAAATTATATGATCTGATGTTATATGTTGTAATTGATTGTGTAAATTTGTGTAATGAGGTGTCTTTTAGTGATCTGGGTTGTTAAATCCCAGATCCATAACATTAAAGTGCTCGGATCTAGCAATTTTCCAAATCTGGAAATTTTTCAAAAAAATCGCCTGACAGCTTAATGTCAAGGCTCTTAAATCTCTGTGTGTTTGATGTTTGGAGTATTTGATATTATAGATCTGTTCTCTGGTATATGTTCTTTAATCTGAGACTTGAATCAACCTCATATCATGTCTAGATCGAAAGTTATGAGCAGTCAAAACCCGTTGACCATTCACGTTTTTTGGAATTCTGGGCAAACCCAGAAACCCAGATCGCCTGACAAGCTTTTTGAAGCTTTTGATCTTGCTGTACTTTGATTGTTTGGCCAAGTTGTTGTTGATTAGTTGTATTCTGGTATGTAGACTACACATTAAGGCCTTTAGGTCACTTAGAACTTAACTGGACTAGCAGGAAATTGAGGTCAAACTTGCTTTGACCGACTGTTTTGACGAAATCTGGGAAATTCCCAGATTTTTGAAGAAAAATTGCTGGCAGGCCGTTTGACCGGTTAGATCTTGAACATATGATGTTGATAAGATGATCTGATGCATTAGAGTTTCTCTTTGGTATCTCTACTACAAGTGTGGACCATTAGATCACAAAAATCAAACACAGATTACAAGCTAGAAAGATCCAAAGTAGGTCACCTAACACTGTTTGAGTTTCTGGGCAGCCCAGAAATTCAAGAACACCTCTGACAAGGTTTTCTGTAGATCCGATCTTGTTGTGATGTTGTGTAATGAACTTGAACCTTGATTTTAAATGTAGTACTACACGAACACTACAACACTAACTCATTTGCAAGAGTAGAATACATTAGGAACTTAGAAAAAAATCGTGGTCAAACAATGACCCTTGCTAAGCTAAACTGTCAGTGTTTGTGACAACCCGAGAAATTAGACAATTTATGAAAATCATAATTGATTGATTTAAGGTTCAATATTAGGACCTAGACAGGAAATAAGTTTATGGAATTGGCAGTTATGTAATGAAATTCCAAGAATTTCAAAAGTTTTGGACAAGACTTGAATTATGTGATAGACTGTAAGTGATAGTCTAGTAATGAGGTATAAGATTATGGTAGATTTAAAATTCTTTTGAAGAATTATCAAGGATAAGTATTGAAGTGAATACTAGTCGGTATATTTGGTTACATATGTGAACCATAATGATTTGAGATCAAGGATTGATCAGATAAGTTATAACTTTAGAAAACCCTAAAGTTATGTTAATAATATGTTTATTAAGTTAGAAAAATCTAACGTTCTGTTAGAAATCCCTAACGTCTGATAAGAAACCCTAAAAAAAATTGCTTCTGGAAACCCTAGTTTCAGTTCTGGGAGTCCGAAACATTAAATCGGATACTGAAAACCCTAGATTGGGAATGCAATGTATGTACAAGGTTAAAAGCCTATAATTTTAATTAATTAGGGAAAACCCTAAAGAATTACTGGAAATTCTAGTTGATTATTAGAAACCCTAATACCAGATCTGAAAACCATAATTTCAGATTCTGATAAAATGAAAGCCCTAATCTGGGAATGGAAAGGATAATTATAATGCTTATGTGGTATTAATTAAGTATTAATTAGGGTAAAGGTTAATTAATTAACAAACCCTAATTTCTAATTTTTGAAACCCTAATTGTTTCGTCAGAAACCCTAATACTCAATTGTGAATTTAATTGCTAAGATTAGCAATGCTAATTAGGAAACCCTAATCCTAATTATTTTAATTTATGAGTAATTAGAAAATTCTAATCTAATTACGAAATCTAAATTCTAATTTAGAAAATCAAAATTTTTCTATTGAAAACCCTAATTCAAGGGTTTTGAACTCTAATGACCATTTTGACTCTAATTGCTTTATTAGCAATTGTAATTAGGAAATGCTAATCCTAATTAGCAAGAATGAATTTATGATTAAGAAATTTTTAATATAATTAGTAAATACTAATTATAAGTTAAAAATGTTAATTTTCTATTTTGAAAACCGAAATTCGGAAGTGTAGAAATTAAATTTGCAAAGTTAAGGGTTAAAACCTAAACCCTAAAATACTCCAAACCATAAACCCTAAGAGTTTGCAACAAACGGAAAATCTAGAAATAAAAGGGAAATGTCCAAGGTACCCTTATGTCACATTCTTTAATTGGTGGAGTGCATATCTTGCCATACTTTGGGTTGGTGAACAACCCTAGTCTAAACCTAGCATAGCCATGTGACAAAATCCAGCAAAATCTGCAACATGCATGGTATTTGTAGAATATTAGGAAATTAGAGAGAGAAAGTCATAAAAAGTTGGACATTTTTCTCTCAAGTTCCTAACAACTCTCTCTATCTCCCAACCTCCGAAAATACAAAGTATGTCAGTCTCTAATCAAGCTTCTTGATAATCCAGATCAAGATCAGAGATCAAGAATCAAAAATCAAAGCATAATAAGTATATGAACCCTAAATTTTGAAATCCTTTGATCTTATGTTGTTTAATGTTAGTTGTTGTTTAAAGTTGTGTAATAAGGTGTCATTTAGAGATCTGGGTTGTTGGATCATTGATCCATAACATCCAGATGCTCGAAAATAAGGATTTATCAAATCTGGAAAAGTTGAAAAATAAGGCCTGACAGCCTAATGTCAGAGCCCTTAGATCTTTACGTGTTAAAGGATTTGTGTGTTTTATGTTTTGAATTTGTTCTATGACGTGAGGACTTTGATTTGAAACTAGAATCAGGGTTAGATCTAGTCTAGATTATCATTTATGCTCGGTCAAACCACGTTGACCGTTCACACAATTTCTGTTTCTCAGCAACCCAGAAAAATTTGCAGATTCCCAGAAATCTGACAATGATTTTCTAGGCCTTAGATCTTTCTACTGTTAATGATATTTACCATGTTAGTGTTAGATATGGATAGTATGACATGTTATCTACACAACAAAGCCCTTATAACAACCAGATCAGGATCAAGATTGCAAATATTGTTGGTCAAACTTCGTTGACCAATCAGTCTTTAGAACTTTCTTGAAAACCCAGAAAGTTCAAAACCCGATTCCTGCTTACTAGTTTGACCGATCCATTTTTTTTAGATTCGGTGTTGTATTGATGTTCTAATGTTATGTCGTTATACCATGTCATGTGATCTGCAATTTTGAACCAATAGATTACATAAAACAAAACCAGAACATATGTTAAATTGAGGTTGAATATGGTAACTCGAATCTGTTAAACTCTGACAAGCCGAAGAACAGCGTTGTCAGAGATTTTGGAGACTTAAATCTCTCTGATCTGAAGTTATTTAGCCACGAAACGTGTTACGTAGTTGTAGTATTACATAAATACTACAACATGAAATCAATTTCAAGTCCAGAAAACATTTAGATCATATATCTATAGCCGGTCAAACCACCCAACCCGAACACTGACATGAAGCTCAAGAACACTCAAGAACACCTATAGCGACAGAAAGTGTCGCTATAGCCCTTTAGCGACAGTTTATTTCTTATTTTCCGGAAAATGATTAAAAATTAGAAAAAAAATGGGTTTTAATTATTAAAAACACAAAATAAATTCTGAAAAATTATTTTAAAGTTTGAAAAATAGTTTTTTACTATTTTATGTATATTTCGAAAATATTTATTATTTTTGGAATATAAATGGTATTTATTTATTTAATTATAATATTAAATAAATTATTTAAAAATGGTTTTAATTCATGAAAAATCATGAAAAATAATATTATGGTATAAGAAAATATTTTAAGTTATTTTTGATTACTTTTAATATTTTGTGATGAATTTCATTAATTAATCAATATTAATAATAATTAGTTTATTTAATAGATATATTAAATAAATTATGGAAAAATAGTATTAATGATTTATAAATCATATAAAAATGATTTAAGTGTTATAAAAATATTTTAAGTTATAAAATATAACTTTTGATATTTTGGCATGAAAATATTAATATTTTAATATTAATAGCAATTATCGGATAATGGATTTAATTGTTGGAAAATCATATAAAAATGATTTTAAGGTATTAAAAATACTTTGATATATTATAATTATATTATAATATTATGTAATGATTTTCATTAATATTTTATAATAAATAAATATTAATGATTAAGGAATTATGTTGTATTTAATTTATTTAAATACAGTTTTAAGGATTGAAAAATGTTGATAAATGGTAATAATTATCCAAAAATTATTACGAGCCTAGGAAAAATATTTTGTCTGATAAGAAATTATCTGTGTTGATGGTTAAGTGTTTAGTCAGAGTTTAATTGAACATAAACTCGATAAAAGTCCGACTAGACCGTCGGGAGGATAGAATTATGTCGGGTTCAACTCAGACTGCAATAGTTTGACTTGATAACTAGTCTTATGTGCTGTAAAGACCGATAGGGTTATGTGGTAATGTGTTTAGGTTATTCTGTGTTTTTAAATATAACAGTATTATACTGTGACGATATTATTCTAATATTGGAGATCTATATTACTAATATTAGGTCTTCGGATAAAGCGTTATAAATTACGTTGCGGTAATCAACGGTTCAGGCAAGTTTTCTTTGTACTTAACTCTAATAAGAGTGTTTATTCAAGCTTATGGTTAATCATTACTGATTGCCATGAAAATTGTATTCTGTACATCTTGCATGTATAAGTCAGGTATGAAAGGCTGATCACCTTCATTACCAGTTGGTTCAGAAATGTTTGTTCATGTTTAAAATTTGTTCAGTCAAAAGTTTGTTCGTGCTAATTCTCAATTATATTGATGAATTATAGCCAGCTTATTATTCATACTCTTCAATCATGATATATCGTTATATTGTTGTATATAAACTTGTTGGGCAACTTTCATGCTCACCCTTGCTATATCATGATAAATATTGCAGATAAAGCGAATGCGTTCGGATTACAAGAAAAGGTTAAGACCAAGTTCAGCTTGGGATATAAAGTGCGGCTATCTTGTAATAGTATAGTTTGATAAATGTGTTATGTGTTAGAAATTTATGAATTGTGTATTAAGTTAAGGTTACTCGACCTTGGGGAATAGTGTGTAATGTATTGTATAAACAATTTATGTTTATATCTTCCGCGAATAGTGATAGAAATAGTATACCGGATCCGAGGTGATTTGGGACCTGGATTCGGGGCTACTACAGTGTTCTTGAGTGAAGAACACCAATGGCGACAGACAAGTGTTGCTAAAGGCCTATAGCGACAGTTTTATTATTATTTTCCGGTAATTAATTAAAAATTAGAAAAAAATGGTTTTTAATTATTAAAAATACATAATAAATTCTGAAAAATTATTTTAAAGTTTGAAAAATAGTTTTTAACTATTTTGAGTATATTTCAAAAATATTTAATATTTTTGGAATATAAATGGTATTTATTTATTTAATTATAATATTAAATAAATGATTTAAAAATAGTTTTAATTCATGAAAAATCATGAAACTTTATTTTTATGATATAAGAAAATATTTTAAGTTATTTTTGATGACTTTTAATATTTTGTGATGAAATTCATTAATTAATCAATATATATGGTAATTAGTTTATTTAATAATTATATTAAATAAATTATGGAAAAATAGTATTAACAATTTAAAAATCATATAAAAATGATTTAAGTGTTATAAAAATATTTTAAGTTATAAAAAGTAACTTTTGATATTTTGGCATGAAAATATTAATATTTTATATTAATAGCAATTATCGGATAATGGATTAAAGTGTTGGAAAATAATATAAAAATGATTTTTAAAGTATTAAAAATACTTTGTGATATTATAATTATATTATAATATTATGTAATGATTTTCATTAATATTTTATATTAAATGAATATTAATGATTAAGGATTTATGTGGTATTTAATTCATTTAAATACAGTTTTAATGATTGAAAAATGTTGATAAATGATATTAATTATTTGAAAATTATTATGTCTTTAAAAATTATTTTGACTGATAAGATAATTATATTGGATAATTGTTAAGCGTTTAAGCAGAGTTTAATTGAACTTAAACTCGAGTATTGTCCGACTAGACCGTCGGGATGATAGAATTGTGTCGATTTCAAGTCAAACTGAAATAGTTTGACCTGATACTAAGTCTTATGTGTTGTAAAGACTGATAGGGTTATGTGCTATGTGTTTAGGTTATTCTGTGTGTATAAATATAACAGTATTATACTGTGATGATATTATTCTAATATTGGAGATCTATATTACTAATATTAGGTCTTCGGATAAAGCGTTATAAATTGTGTTGCGGTAATCAACGGTTCAGGCAAGTTTATTTTTACTTAACTCTATTAAGAGTGTTTTATTCAAGTTTATGGTTAATCATTGTTGATTGCCATGAAAATTGTACTCTATACATCTTGCATGTATAAGTCAGGTATGAAAGGCTGATCACCTTCATTACCAGTTGGTTCAGAAATGTTTGTTCATGTTTAAAACTTGTTCAGTCAAAAGTTTATTCGTGATAATTCTCAACTATATTGATGAATTATAGACAACTTATTATTCATACTCTTCAATCATGATATATCGTTATATTATTGTATTTAAACTTGCTGGGCAACTTTCATGCTCACCCTTGCTATATCATGATAAAACATTGCATATAAGGCGAATGCGTTCGGATACAGGAAAAGGTTAAAGTCAAGTTCTACTTGGATTAAAACGTGCGACTATTTTGTAATAGTATAGTTTGATAAATGTGTTACTCGACCTTGGGGGATAAGTGTGTAATGTATTTTATAAACAATTTATGTTTATATCTTCCGCAAATAGTTATAGAAATAGTATACCGGATTCGAGGTGATTTGGGACCTGGATTCGGGGCTGCTACATCTTCGACATACCAGGTACGTACCCTAATTTCGAGGGCGAAATTTCATAAGAAGTGGAGGTTGTACGACCCCAACTTTTTATTACAAATGATTTTTTTTTCTATAAATATCATTTTTAAATATTATGGAATGAATTTGATATAATGTTATAGTTTTGGGTAATATTTATAAATTTTGCAAAGTACGCAAGTTGTTATATAATATTCAATTGGTCGGGAAATATTTGTTTTAGCAGGGAATATTCGTACGACGACACAATCATTGGTGGACCCCACAACGGAATTATTGTCGAATTAAGAAAACGACAAAAATACTTTATGAAAATAACGGCGGAAGTTTTACCGTTAACTGTTGAAATACCTGGTGTTAAAAGTACAGTAATACGCGTAGTTGCACAGTAGTACACGATATTGATTATTGATGTTTACGTGAGAAGTTACTCCGTTTTGTTCAATTATTGCTACAGTAATTGATGCTTAATATCTCACGTTATTTAATTCAATTATTGTCAATATTTTACATATTATTAAATCAATAATTGAGACGACAAAGTTATTAATATTATTATTTGTAATATTAACGATGTCTAGAAGTTCTGTCAAGGAAATGTAAAATATATATTTATATATATATATATATATATATATATATATATATATATATATAATACACTCCACCTTTTCCACCATCCTCCATTAACAATACAAACACACACATCACTACCGCACACACACACCTTACACCCATCACTTTCATACTATCACTTTCCACTCACATTATATATATATATATATATATATATATATATATATATATATATATATATATATATATATATATATATATATATATATATATAATATGTGTGTGTGTGAGGGAATGTGTTATATATATATATGATGAAAGGGACTTGTGTGGGTAGAATTTGAAAATGTGTGTGTACCGTATGTGTAGGAGTATGTGTTAGTTGAAATAAGGGTGGTGGTGGGAAAGTGTTTCTGATAGTGATAGTTGGGTGTGTGTGTTTGATGTAGAAAATTGGTGAGTTTTTCTTTATGGCATGTGTTTATATATATATATATATATATATATATATATATATATATATATATATATATATATATATATATATATATATATATATATATATATATATTATAAAACTTTTGTTTTGTTTGACTATTATGTTAACATTTGAAAAAGTGGGCGTCTGATATTCGATTTCTTCCGCCCGTGAATTTTTCGTCTGATTTCATACTGTGCAGTACGGGAGAAAATTCAAATAGTGCCTTTCCATTCTCCTATAAATAGAAGCTCATTCCTTCATTATTTCTTACGAATTCACTGAAACTCTAGAGAGAGAAATTATAGAGAAACTATAGAAAAGTATTATGTTACTTCCATACTCTTATATCCAGTTTCTTTTACGGTAAGGGTAATATTTCTTTTGTATTCATGAAGAGAACTTCTGTTATTCCATTATTTATTATTCTGTTGGAATAACTTGTATACGCGGGCTACCCTATACTTGGTGAAATTCTTCTGTTATTACATTTGTTATTATTCTGTTGGAATATCATGTCTGTGCGTTTTACGTCGGACCTGATTCCGTCTTTATTATTCTGCTGGAATATCCTGTCTGTGCGTTTTACGCCAGACCTAGTTCCGTTAATTATTATTCTGTTGGAATAACCTGTATGTGCGGTCTATCGCATGCCTGGTGATTTCTTTTGTTATTCCATTCCTTATTATACTCAGTTGGTTAAAGTTTTGACTTCTATAGTCAATGAAATTAGTGGAATATTCTTTATATTTGCTCTTCATCTAGTATCTTTTCATGGAAATATTCTTCTGAGCATTCTTGAATTTTACTCTACAAAGAAGTATCATGTTGAAAATTTGGACGTTATTAGTTCCTGAATAAATTAATTCTTGAACTTGTTTTATTGAATTCTTATATCATTGTCGTCATCCTCATGTTTATATTTTTTGAAAGTCATCTGTGGCCTGTAGTGCATAGATGGACTTGGTATGATTATGACCAGGGATTATTCGATGTAATCATGACTGTAATGTTATAAATGATGTGGTAAAAGTCCTCGTTGGCCCGTAGTGCATTGATGGACCGTTGTTGGCATGATCATGATTATTGATGAATACACGAATATCATTGGCCGTAATGCATGGATAATTTGTGGTTGTGATACTTATGAATATCCTTGGCCGTAGTAAAGATGACTTTCAACAAAATATAGACATGAGGATGATGATAATAATATAAGAATTCAATAAAACAAGTTTAAGAATTATTTTATCCAGGAACTAATAACGTCCAAATTGTCAACATGATACTGATTTGTAGAGTAAATTTCAAGAATGCTCAGAAGAATATTTCCATGAAAAGATACTGGATGAAGCGCAAATATCAAGGATATTCCACTAATTTTATGGAGTATAAAAGTCAAAACTTTAACCAAATGAGTATAATAAGGAATAGAATAACAAAAGAAATTACCAAGCATGCGATAGACCGCACAGGCAGGTTATTCCAACAGAATAATAAATAACAGAATCATGTCTGGCGTAAAACTCATAAACAGTATATTCCAACAGAATAATAAAGACGGAATCAGGTCCGGCATAGAACGCACAGACAGGATATTCCAACATAATAATAAAGACGGAATCAGGTTCGGCGTAGAACGCACAGACAGGATATTCCAACAGAATAATAAAGACGGAATCAGGTCCGGTGTAGAATGCACATACAGGATATTCCAATAGAATAATAAAGACGGAATCAGGTCCGGTGTAGAACGCACATACAGGATATTCCAACAGAATAATAAAGAATGGAACAACAAAATAATTTCACCAAGTATAAGGTAGCCCGCGTATACAGGTTATTCCAACAGAATAATAAGAATGGAATAACAGAAGTTTTCTTCATAGATAAGAAAGAAATAATACGCCCTACCTTGGAAAAACTGGATACTGGAATAGTGAGTAGCAGATTTCTCTTCTTCTTTCTCTCTATAATTTCTCTCTATAATAATCGCTCTAAAGCTTTTGTGAATTGGTGAGAAATGAAGGAAGAATGAGCTTCTATTTATAGGAAAATATAGTTTCGATAATTTCACGTTTTGGGGCTCGAAAATTACAATACAATACCTCCAACTTTTCTTTCATTTTTAATTTAGTCCTGCAAATATTATCAATCTTGCACCAACTCCCCTAATAGAGTAAATAATGTGAATCAATAGTTCAATCATGTGAATCAATAGTATAATCATGTTAAAAAAATATGAAGTACGGTATAGTACCTCCATCTATACCTTAATTTTTAACTTAGTCATGCAAGTATTATCAATCTTGCACCAACTCCCCTAATAGTACAAGAATATGATTCAATAGTACACACATGTGAACAAATAGTTATATAAGCATGCGAATTTGTAGCAATTAATTGTTCATTTATCCGATAAATTACCCAATTTATCAATCTAACCCCTAGACATCAATTATCATCAGAATAAATGTCGATTTTCACTAACACAAATAATTCCAACATAATGAAACTATTTTTATCAAAAATATAAATTTTGAAATTTTGAATTTTGACTTTTTCTGAAAAAGTCAACTGTTGACTTTTTGACCAAATAGTGAATCCCGAATTTTTTTTTTATAGACTATTTGTACTAATTTCGTCGTTCCGAACTCAAATATAACGTCCGCGTTTCCAAATTCAACTCCGAACAACATTCATAATTATTATTATTATAACTCATAATATTTATCAACCAGGTCGTTCCCAGGAAAGAGGGGGCTTTCCAATAAGGATTTCTCCCTATTGGCACGCAATTAGGTTACCAAACCTCTCCTTGACAGAACTTCTAGACATTTAAATATTGCAGTTTATAATATGAATAACTTTGTCATCTCAAATATTGATTTAATAAAAAAACATTCTATGCAGATGATACTGACCATAATTGAATCCATGATATGATAGATATGATGCAGCAACTACTGTAGCAATAATTGAGTATAACTGAGTGACTTCTCACGTAAGCATCGATAATCAATACCGTGTGCTACTATGCAACCACGCGTATTACTGTACTTTTAACACCGGGTGTTTCAACAGTTAACGGTAAAACTTCCACCGTTATTTTCATAAAGTATTTTTGTCGTTTTCTCAATCCGACAATAATTCCATTGTGGGGGTCCACCAATAATTGTGTCGTTGTACGAATATTCCCTGTTAAAACGAATATTCCCCGACCAATCGAATATTATATAACAACTTACGTACTTTACAAAATTTGTAAATATTACCCGCAACTATAACATTATATCAAATCCACACCATAATATTCAAAAATATATTTCGAGAAAATTTAATCTTTATTCAAAAAGTTGGGGTCTTACAACCTCCCCTTCTTATGAAATTTCATCCTTGAAATTAGGGTACGTACCTGGTATGTCGAAGAGGTAAGGATACCTTGATTTCATTTCAGATTCTAATTCCCAAGTTATTTCCTCAACATTGTGGTTTCTCCACAAAACTTTGACTTGAGGTATAACCTTGGAGCGTAGAATATGTTCCTTCTTATCCAAGATTTTAACAAGAACCTCTTCATACGTTAAATCTTCCTCTATTTCGTTCGGTTCTAACTCAATAATGTGGTTCGGGTCTTTCACATATTTACGTAACATGGATATGTGAAAAATGTTATGAACACGAGACATACTTGGCGGTAAAGCGGTCTATACGCCACAGTTCCTACTCGATCGAGGATTAAGAATGGGCCAATGAATCGAGGATTGAGCTTTCCTCTCTTTCCAAATCTCGTAACTCCCTTCCATGGAGAAACACGTAATAACACATGATCTCCAATATCGAATTCCACGCCATTTCGATGAAGATTAGCATAACTCTTTTTTCGATCTTATGAGGTTTTTATACGTTGTCGGATCGTTTGAACCTTTTTCGTAGTCATACGTACCAACTTCGGTCCCAACAATGTTGCTTCACCCACCTCATCCCAGCATACTGGAGAACGACACTTTCTTCCATACAACGCCTCAAATGGAGCAATGCCAATACTTGTTTGATAACTATTGTTGTAGGAAAACTCCACCAATGGTAGGAACTTATCCCAACTACCCTTGAAGTCAAGGACACAGAGTCTTAATAGATCTTCAAGAGTTTGTGTGACAACCCGAGAAATTAGACAATTTATTAAAATCTTAAATGATTGATTTAAGGTCAAATAATAGATCTAGACAGAAAATGAGTGTATGCGTTTGATGTTATTGGCATGGAATTTTGAGAATTTCAAAATTTCGTGAAGGCTTTTAGGTGAATTATTCAATATTAAGGATTTATGTGACTATGTTCTGCGAATATGGTTATGTATGTGTACTGAATGTAGGTTAAGGGTCAAGGGTAGACCAGATTAATTATATATGTGTCAAACCCTAATCGTATATTAAGAACGCCAACGTTCAGTTAGAAAACCCTAACGTCTGATAAGAAACCCTAGAAAACGGTTCTGAAAACCCTAGTTTCAGTTTCGGGAGTCCGAAACCCTAATTCGGATATTAAAAAAAACCATAGATTGGGAATGCAATGATATGTATAAAGTTAAACGTCATTAATTATAAATTAATTAGGAAAAACCCTAATGAATTGCTGGAAATCCTGATTGATTATTAGAAAACCCTAATACTTGATCTGAAAATCCTAGTTTCAGATTCTGATAAATTGAAACCCTAATATGGGAATAGAAAGGATAATTATAATGCTTATGTGGTATTAATTATACTATTAATTAAGGAAAAGCTTAATTATTAGCAAACCCTAATTTCAAATTTAGAAAACCCTAATTTTGTTATTTAAAACCCTAATTTTATAATTAGGGAAAACGAAAGTGTTAATTTAATACTTTTAATGTTAATTAGGATATATTAATTCTAATTTTCAAGATTAAGTAATTAGAAAACCCTAATCTAATTACGAATATTTAATTTCTATTTTAGAAAATTATTTTCTATTAGAAACCCTAAATTATGGGATTGAAAACCCTAATTTCTAATTTTTGAACCCTAATTGTACAGTGGTGAATTTAATTGTTATATTAGCAATGTTAATTAGGAAATACAAATCCTAATTGTCAAGTTATTAGAAACCCTAATCTAATTAGGAAATCTAATTTCTAAAATTGAAATATTATTTTTCAATTTAAAACCCTAAAAGGTGGTTTTGAAACCTAATGTACAATTGTGGCCCTAAGTGCTAAATTAGCAATTTTAATTAGGATAAATTAGTCCTAATTAGCAAGATTGAAATATGATTAGGAAATTATAATGTAATTAGAGAATTCTAATTACAATTTCAAATTTGTTAATTTTTCTATTTCGAAAACCTTAATCCGAAAATTTTAGAATTTAAAGTTGCTAAATATTTAAGGGTTAAAATCTAAACCCTAAGGGTTTTTCAAACCCTAAACCCTAACAAACCCTAAACTCTAAGGGTTTGATTAAAAGTCCAAAATGCCATTAAAAATAAAATGAGAATGACCAAAATGCCCTTTTAGTGTATTTTATTATGTAACTTGCAAAAATTGATATAACTTTAGTTGGTAACCTACTAATATTGACTTGTTGAGTGCAAAATCCAGCCAAATTCGTCCAACACATCAGATCTAACAACTAAGGTCATTATATAAGAGAATTGAGAGAGAAAAATCAAAAAAATTAGCAAATTTTATTTTTGCTCTCACCAATTGCCATTCACTCTCAAACCCATGAAAAATAGAAGTGTATCAGTCCCAAATACCTTCCCTAGATCAACCATAATCAAATTGGAGAGCATAGATCAAAATCAAAGCATAAAAGGTATAAAAACCCTAACCTTGCAAATCTATGGTTTTGATGTTTAATGTTGTTGTTTGTTGGTTAAAGTAGTGTATAAGGATGTCACTTGATGATCTGGGTTGCTATATAGTGCATCCATAACATCAAAGTGCACGATTTTAAAGTTTTCACAAATCTAGAAATCTTGAAAAATATGGTCTGACAGCTTAATGTCAGGACCCATAGACTCGTGTGTGTTAGTTGTTTTTGGTGTTTGAAGTTATAGACTTACTCTATGACATGAGGTGTTTAATCTCCAATTTGAATCAGGTCCAGATCTTGTGTAGATTTCAAGATATGAACGGTCAAAGACCGTTGACCGATCACGATTTCTAGAATTCTGGGCAAACCCAGAAACCCAAATCGCCTGACAACGTTTTCTGTGCTCTTGATCTTGTTGTGGTTTAAGTTTTGGGCGAAGTGGTTGTTTTTATGTTGTTTTCTGTTATATGGACTACATAAATAAGCTTTTAGATCACTTAGATCATAACTGGACTAGCAGGAAATCGAGGTCAAACTAGCATTGTCCAACTGTTTTAACGAATTCTGGGAAATTCCCAGGTTTTTGAAGAACAGTTGCTGCCATGTCGTTTGACCGGATAAATATTGCATATGTGATGTTGATAAGATGATCTGATGCATTATAGTTGCTCTTTGGAATCTTGACTACAAATGTGGACAATTAGATCACACAAATCAAACCTATAATGAAAGATATAAGGACTCAAAGTAGGCCACTCAAATCTGTTAAACCCAGAATGATGAAGAACAGTCCTGATAAGATTTTTAAGAGCTTAGATCTCTCTGATCTGTTGTAGTATGATCATGAATCCGGTTTTTGGTTGTAGTACTACATCAATACTACAATCTCAACACCATTATCTCCCCAGAAAGTAGAAAGAATAGTGAGTAAAATCCGGTCAAACCATGCACCCTCGCGACTGACAGTTTTCAGGGCTTGAGGCTCAAGAACACCTATAGTGACGGTTCTGTCGCTATAGGGTCCTTTAGCGACGGTTATTAATATTTTTAATTTCTGATTTTCCAGAAATTATTTAAAAATAGAATTAAATTCTAAAAATTACCAAAAATTGTTTTAAAAATCATTTTAAAGCTTAAAAAATAGTTTTTAACTATTTTGTGTATATTTCGAAAATATTTAATATTTTTGGAATATAAATGGTATTTATTTATTTATTTATTATATTAAATAAATTATTTAAAAATAGTTTTAATTCATGAAAAATCACATTATGGTGTTTGAAAATATTTTAAGTTATTTTTGATGACTTTTAATATTTTGTGATGAAATTCATTAATTAATCAATATTAATGATAATTAGTTTATTTAATAGATATATTAAATAAATTATGGAAAATTAGAAATATTGATTTAAAAATCATATAAAAAAGATTTAAGTGTTATAAAAATATTTTAAGTTATAAAATATAACTTTTGATATTTTGTCATGAAAATATTAATATTCTAATATTAATAGCAATTATCGGATAATGGATTTAATGGTTTAAAAATTATATAATTATGATTTTAAGGTATTAAAAATACTTTGATATATTATAATTATATTATAATATTATGTTATGATTTTCATTAATATTTTATATTAAATGAATATTAATGATTAAGGAATTATGTGGTATTTAATTCATTTAAATACGGTTTTAATGATTGAAACTGTTGATAAATGATATTAATTATCTGAAAATTTTTATATGTCTTTAAAAATTATTTTGACTAATAAGATAATTATCTATGATAATTGTTAAGTGTTAAGTCAGAGTTTAATTGAACTTAGACTCGAAATTTTGTCCGATTAGACCGTCGTGGTGTAAGAATTGTGTCGGGTTCAACTCAGACTGCGATAGTTTGACTTGATGTTGTCTTATGTGTTATATAGACTGATAGGATTATGTGCTATGTGTTTAGGTTATTCTGTGGATATATATATATATATATATATATATATATATATATATATATATATATATATATATATAACAGAATTATACTGT
Organism: Panax japonicus; assembly: GCA_020205505.1. Lineage (NCBI taxonomy): Eukaryota > Viridiplantae > Streptophyta > Magnoliopsida > Apiales > Araliaceae > Panax > Panax japonicus. The sequence continues at coordinate 17,312,810 of CM035104.1, forward strand.
AATGATATTATTCTAATATTGGAGATCTATATTACTAATATTAGGTCTTCGAGATAATGCGTTATAAATTGCGTTGCGGTAATCAAAGGTTCAAGCAAGTTTCTTTGTACTTAACTCTAATAAGAGTGTTTTATTCAAGCTTATGGTTAATCATTGTTGATTGCCACGAAAATTGTATTCTGTACATCTTGCATGTATAAGTCTTCATTACCAGTTGGTTCAGAAATGTTTGTTCATGTTTAAAACTTGTTCAGTCAAAAGTTTGTTCGTGCTAGTTCTCAATTATATTGATGAATTATAGTCAGCTTATTATTCATACTATTCAATCATGATATATCGTTATATTATTGTATTTAAACTTGTCGGGCAACTTTCATGCTCACCCTTGCTATATCATGATAAAATATTGCAGATAAGGCGAACGTGTTCGGATACAGGAAAAAGATAATGCCAAGTTCAGCTTGGGATATAAAGTGCGGCTAGTTTGTAATAGCGTATTTTGATAAATGTGTTGTATTTTAGAGAGTTTATGAATTGTGTAAAAGTTAAGGTTACTCGACCTTGGGCATAAGTGTGTAAAGTTTAATGTATAAACAATTTATGTTTATATCTTCCGCAAACAGTTATAGAATGATTAGTGTACCGAATCCGAGGCAATTTGGGGCCCGGATTCGGGGCTATCACAGTTGGTATCAAAGCTGTTGGTTATGAAGCTTAGGTAGGAATACTTGAGACCAATAACCGCAGTGATTAGGATAAGATCTAACTCACATAGAGTTAGTTGGTCGGTAAGATTCAAAGATGAATCTCGGCGAGTGTAAAGCACAGAGTTCTCTAACTCTGATAATAAAGTTGAATAGTAATGGTGAGTAGATCGAGTCTAAAAGACTGAAAGTGCGGGAATAGGAGATTGTAAAACAAAACGATCAAGTCATAGAATTGAATCGTAATATATACGATGAGATCACCCCGTGATCTGATAAGGTTATGACAGCCAGAAAGAATCAATCTTATGATTAAAAAGTTTACAGCAAGATGTTGTGTATCAGTTGTACTATGAAATGGTACTATGAAAACTCAAGAAAGAGTTATGGATTATGAATACGGATTAAATGAAATTCGTATTGAAAAGGGGGTTAGTGTTAGGTGGGGATTCAATTGAGGACTCGTGTCAGTCGCTGAGTTGTATGATTCCTTGTATGGGTGCGGAATTTGTACTTGGTTTTAGAATCACTTAGCTTCCTAGTCGATGTAGTGGTTAGGTTGACCAATTCTTTGTATGGGCGGGGAATTGTTCACTTAGCTTCCTATATTGATTAGTGGTCGAGTTTGGTTTGACAACCACTTAGTTTCTGGCACTGATAATCATTGAAATGTTTGTGTCGCGCTATTTGCTATATGCGTGTTAAGAGATTGATTCCTTTCTCATGTATATAACAAATAGATAGGTCATATGTAGAGGATATAAAGTTAAGTACGAGTTCTTAAAACTAATACTTATGTGACATTCTTGACTCATAGTTATATGAAATATTTATGAACCCCTCAGCGAATGGACGCCAAAGGTCTGTCTAGGAAAGTTCTTAAACTCATATAATTGTGGCCAGACTATGAACTCATAAGTGTGGTTTTATGAACTGGGTATAGTTGTGTGTGAATGAAGTGTTAAGGATAATAGGAATAAATAGAATGTTTAAACAAATGATTTGAAATATCAAAATTTGTTTTTAATTATCACTCATGTACCATGTAACCTGGTGCAGAGATGATAAAAATGTGATGGAGTTGTAAATACAGGAATACTTAGTGTGAATTTGACCTTTGCGTGCGTTTTGAGTATCTTTGATAGATACCCGAGAAATTTACGTATGTATCAAAGCAAATCTTTGATAGATACCCGAGAAGTTTGAGTATCTTTGATAGATACCCGAGAAATTTACGTATGTATCAAAGTAAATCTTTGATAGATACCCGAGAAGTTTGAGTATCTTTGATAGATACCCAAGAAGTTTGAGTATCTTTGATAGATACCCGAGAAAATAAGTTCAAGATCTTGTGTGATCGCTCAGTATAAATGGTGTAAGGTGCACGGTGTAAGGTGTAAGGAGAATTTCAGGGACGAAATTCTTATAAGGAGGGGTGAATGTGACAACCCGAGAAATTAGACAATTTATTAAAATCTTAAATGATTGATTTAAGGTCAAATAATAGATCTAGACAGAAAATGAGTGTATGCGTTTGATGTTATTGGCATGGAATTTTGAGAATTTCAAAATTTCGTGAAGGCTTTTAGGTGAATTATTCAATATTAAGGATTTATGTGACTATGTTCTGCGAATATGGTTATGTATGTGTACTGAATGAGGTTAAGGGTCAAGGGTTGACAAGATTAATTATATAAGTGTCAAACCCTAATCGTATATTAAGAACGCCAACGTTCAGTTAGAAAACCCTAACGTCTGATAAGAAACCCTAGAAAACGGTTCTGAAAACCCTAGTTTCAGTTTCGGGAGTCCAAAACCCTAATTCGGATATTAAAAAAACCATAGATTGGGAATGCAATGATATGTATAAAGTTAAACGTCATTAATTATAAATTAATTAGGAAAAACCCTAATGAATTGCTGGAAATCATGATTGATTATTAGAAAACCCTAATACTTGATCTGAAAATCCTAGTTTCAGATTCTGATAAATTGAAACCCTAATATGGGAATAGAAAGGATAATTATAATGCTTATGTGGTATTAATTATACTATTAATTAAGGAAAAGCTTAATTATTAGCAAACCCTAATTTCAAATTTAGAAAACCCTAATTTTGTTATTTAAAACCCTAATTTTATAATTAGGGAAAACGAAAGTGTTAATTTAATACTTTTAATGTTAATTAGGATATATTAATTCTAATTTTCAAGATTAAGTAATTAGAAAACCCTAATCTAATTACGAATATTTAATTTCTATTTTAGAAAATTATTTTCTATTAGAAACCCTAAATTGTTGGATTGAAAACCCTAATTTCCAATTTTTGAACCCTAATTGTACAGTGGTGGATTTAATTACTATATTAGCAATGTTAATTAGGAAATACAAATCTTAATTGTCAAGTTATTAGAAACCCTAATCTAATTAGGAAATCTAATTTCTAAAATTGAAATATTATTTTTCTATTTAAAACCCTAAAATATGGTTTTGAAACCTAATGTACAATTGTGGCCCTAAGTGCTAAATTAGCAATTTTAATTAGGATAAATTAATCCTAATTAGCAAGATTGATATATGATTAGGAAATTATAATGTAATTAGAGAATTCTAATTACGATTTCAAATTTGTTAATTTTTCTATTTCGAAAACCTTAATCCGAAAATTTTAGAATTTAAAGTTGCTAAATATTTAAGGGTTAAAATCTAAACCCTAAGGGTTTTTCAAACCCTAAACCCTAACAAACCCTAAACTCTAAGGGTTTGATTAAAAGTCCAAAATGCCATTAAAAATAAAATAAGAATGACCAAAATGCCCTTTTAGTGTATTCTATTATGTAACTTGCAAAAATTGCTATAACTTTAGTTGGTAACCTACTAATATTGACTTGTTGAGTGCAAAATCCAGCCAAATTCGTCCAACACATCAGATCTAACAACTAAGGTCATTATATAAGAGAATTATAGAGAGAAAAATCAAAAAAAATAGCCAATTTCATTTTTGCTCTCACCAACTCCCATTCTCTCTCAAACCCACGAAAAATAGAAGTGTATCAGTCCCAAATACATTCCCTAGATCAACCATAATCAAATTGGAGAGCATAGATCAAAATCAAAGCATAAAAGGTATAAAAACCCTAACCTTGCAAATCTATGATTTTGATGTTTAATATTGTTGTTTGTTGGTTAAAGTAGTGTATAAGGATGTCACTTGATTATCTTTCTCGCTATATAGTGCATCCATAACATCAAAGTGCACGATTTTAAAGTTTTCACAAATCTGGAAATCTTGAAAAATATGGTCTGACAGCTTAATGTCAGGACCCATAGACTTGTGTGTGTTAGTTGCTTTTGGTGTTTGAAGTTATAGACTTGCTCTATGACATGAGGTGTTTAATCTCCAATTTGAATCAGGTCCAGATCTTGTGTAGATTTCAAGATATGAACGATCAAAGACCGTTGACCGATCACGATTTCTGGAATTCTGGGCAAACCCAGAAACCCAAATCGCCTGACAACGTTTTCTGTGCTCTTGATCTTGTTGTGGTTTAAGTTTTGGGCGAAGTGGTTGTTTTTATGTTGTTTTCTGTTATATGGACTACATAAATAAGCTTTTAGATCACTTAGATCATAACTGGACTAGCAGGAAATCGAGGTCAAACTAGCATTGTCCAACTGTTTTGACGAATTTTGGGAAATTCCCAGATTTTTGAAGAACAGTTGTTGCCATGCCGTTTGAACGGATAAATATTGCATATGTGATGTTGATAAGATGATCTGATGCATTATAGTTGCTCTTTGGAATCTTGACTACAAATGTGGACCATTAGATCACACAAATCAAACCTGGAATGAAAGATATAAGGACTCAAAGTAGGCCACTCAAATCTGTTAAACCCAGAATGATGAAGAACAGTCCTGACAAGATTTTTAAGAGCTTAGATCTCTCTGATCTGTTGTAGTATGACCTTGAATTCGGTTTGTGGTTGTAGTACTACATCAATACTACAATCTCAACACCATTATCACCCCAGAAAGTAGAAAGAACAATGAGTAAAATCCGGTCAAACCATACAGCCTCGCGACTGACAGTTTTTAGGGCTTGAGGCTCAAGAACACCTATAGTGACGGTTCTGTCGCTATAGGGTCCTTTAGCGACGGTTATTAATATTTTTAATTTCTGATTTTTCAGAAATTATTTAAAAATAGAATTAAATTCTAAAAATTACCAAAAATTGTTTTAAAAATTATTTTAAAGCTTGAAAAATAGTTTTTAACTATTTTGTGTATATTTCAAAAATATTTAATATTTTTGGAATATAAATGGTATTTATTTATTTATTTATTATATTAAATAAATTATTTAAAAATGGTTTTAATTCATGAAAAATCACATTATGGTGTTTGAAAATATTTTAAGTTATTTTTGATGACTTTTAATATTTTGTGATGAAATTCATTAATTAATCAATATTAATGATAATTAGTTTATTTAATAGATATATTAAATAAATTATGGAAAATTAGAAATATTGATTTAAAAATCATATAAAAATGATTTAAGTGTTATAAAAATATTTGAAGTTATAAAATATAATTTTTGATATTTTTCATGGAAATATTAATATTCTAATATTAATAGCAATTATCGGATAATGAATTTAATGGTTTAAAAATCATATAATTATGATTTTAAGTTATTAAAAATACTTTGATATATTATAATTATATTATAATATTATGTTATGATTTTCATTAATATTTTATATTAAATGAATATTAATGATTAAGGAATTATGTGGTATTTAATTCATTTAAATACGGTTTTAATGATTGAAATTGTTGATAAATGATATTAATTATCTGAAAATTTTTATAAGTCTTTAAAAATTATTTTGACTGATAAGATAATTATCTGTGATAATTGTTAAGTGTTAAGTCAGAGTTTAATTGAACTTAGACTCAAAATTTTGTCCGATTAGACCGTCGGGATGTAAGAATTGTGTCGGGTTCAACTCAGACTGCGATAGTTTGACTTGATGCTATGTCTTATGTGTTATATAGACTGGTAGGATTATGTGCTATGTGTTTAGGTTATTTTGTGGATATATATATATATATATATATATATATATATATATATATATTTATATATATATATATAACAGAATTATACGGTGATGATATTATTCTTAGAAATTACTAACTTTTGTTCTTAGTTGGGTTTTGTCAAATTCTTAGAAATTACATGAATTCTTTGACAATTAATATGTATTAGCATGTTATCTTGGGTTTATGATGTTTGTATACATGTATAGAGTCTCTATGAATGAATTAAGTATGCTTGATTGTAAGGAATTCAAGGTAGTATTGATACTCTGCAAAACAAAGTATCTCACTACTGTTGTTAAAGGAAGGGCGCAGCTGTGCCCAGTTTACACTAGGGTGCAGCACAGCTGCGCCAGAACCCAGAACCAGATTCTGGTTTCTGTTGGGCTAAGTTGTTGCTAAATTGATTCTATGACTTATATATGCATGAAAAATAAGTATATCATGTGGTTTAAAGCTTTATTATGAGATAGGTAATAATTAACATGATTTAGTAGGAGATTCTTTAACAAAGACTTATAGTTTTAAAACAAACTTTGATGGAACATATGTTCTACAAGTTTTGAGCTTAGTAGTACACACACATGACTGATTTAGAACCTAAATGAACATGATATATGATTTATAGTTCCTTTATTCATGACCAATTTGTTAGGTTTTGTGTTAAGAAAACTTTTTCAAAGAAAAGCTTGTCATATCAAAGAAAATATGAATGAATAATACATGATGTATGTTTTGATCATGTGAAGATGTTGACATGACTTAACTATACATGATAAGAGATTTAAAGATGTCTTGTATGTGTTAAATTGCATTGTTCAAGTCTAAAATGATTTCAAAGGAAAACTTGAATGTTTTTCAAACCAAGTGCATTAAGTATGCGTAGTTAGATTCTGAAGATTTAAGATGACATGTTTATGATCATTATATCTCTAAGGCTCTCATGAACTTTATGATTAGATCTTTATTTGGATAGATCTTTCTATAGGCTCGTAGAGAGTTGAGCAGTACATTGAATCTTTCGTAGGTGGAAGTGGCGTTTTCTCCTTGAACATGTGCAAACATCTCATATTGCTGAGTCATGAGAGATTGCTTGTTTTCTTTGACTTCATATGTTCCTTCATGAAAGATTAGCAATGATTCCAAAACCTCCTTTGTTGTTTTGTTGTTAACCACATTCTCGAATAGATCATCTTCTAAGGATTGGAATAAAATTTTCTTGGCCTTTTTGTCGAGTTGAACATCACTCTTTTCGTTGTCTGTCCATTCTTCTTTGACCTTGATCTGTATTCTGTTTGGGTCGTCTGTAGTTGGTACAAACTTTGTGGTAACATAGGGCCCATTCTGAACAGTTTCAAATAGATCTTCATCTATTGAATCCATGTATGCTTGCATCCGAACTTTCCAGTTGACAAATTTTTCTATGTTGCACTTAGGTGGCTTGCTGCCTCTAGTCTTTGATTTGCTTATCAGATGTGCCATTGGATCTACTTAAGCTTTGTAGGCTATTTGATAGAACTTGCTATGATACCAATTGTTAGTTCCCAGAGGCACAATAGTTATCTAGAAGGGTGAGGGGGGTGAATAGATATTTTAAATCTTTTTCAAAATACTTTATTAGTTTTGGTAAAGATTCAAACACAGCGGAATTAAGATTTGTTTGTTCTCCCTTTAGGATATAGTGAGTTAATGAGAGTAAGGTAGTTACAACAATTATAGCAGTTATAGCATGAATGTAAGAGACAAAACAATTTTAAGTGGTTCAGAGCACTTAAAGCTCCTAGTACACTCTTCTACTACTCGAGTAGGAAATCCACTAAGGAAATCTTTTACACTTTCTGCTCACAGATTCCTTCAAAACTAGTAGTCTTGGCACTTCTCAGTTCACTTTTGAACTCTTCAAGTCCAGCAGACTTGGTTCTTCACAGTTTACTTAGAACTCTTCAAGTCCTTCTGACTTAAAACTTCTTACTTCACTTGATAGTAGTTGATTAGTTCTTGAATGGTGCTACTCAGTTGCAGTTAAGCTCTTATTCGAAATAACTGAGTAACTGATCAATCATTCTCTTTTCAGATCGTAGCGTTGAGTGTTCTTCATCATTTTGTTTAATACTTGCTTAGTTGAATCATCTGTAGATGTTTTGCATATATGTTATCCTTGAAATTTATCCGTTGAAGACATCTCTTGCAACATTAAATGCGTTTAACATTTCTGAACTTTGATGGAGGCTTTTCTGCACATCTTCTAATTAACAGTCTGGCCCACTGACACAACAGGCTGCTATCTCACTTAACACCTGAAAAGGTGTTTTCCTCTAACCAATGGTACTTTCCTTAGCTTCTTCAATACGTTTCTTTATTGTATACTAAGGATATCTTTTGTGTCTTTGGGATTGGTGATGGCTTCAACGTTTATAATCCATTCCACATTTGTTGGGATTTATCCTTAAACGAATGGGCAAGGCTCGATGCTTCTGACACAGGCCTTATCTTTACCCTTGTCCTTGCCTGAGGGTTCACCACATTCTGCCTTAACTGAAAGTTTTAAAGAAAGCAAGAATGAGCAACAAATTTTCCTAGCAAGTAATATCGTAATAAGTATGGACAGTTATAAAGTTCAAATCTCAAGAGTATGACAGTGAATAATAGTTCAGGAATTATTAATAATTCTCAATAAAGGTCATTATGGATTGAAAGCTATCAACAAGATTCAAAGAGTTAATCATGTCAAGATTCAAGAATAATAAACACTGAGCAGTCATCAGGGACTAAGAAATTCTACAAGAATTAACAGTATTATACTGAAAATCCAATAAAACGAGTACAACATGTGATCAGCCTAAGTACCCTACGTTATGCATAACATTTAAACATGCTAGTATGTGCGCACGTCGATTCCCCGATAATTATATAATCTCTCCTTCAATTAGGGTTGTTCATCTCATCAGATTTAAGAGTCCGCACCAAGTCAATTTGGTTTGAATAGCTTTCTAACACATGATAATAGTTTAGTCGAATCAATGGTTGTGATATCCCGAAAATTCATAAGATCTTGAATGATTAAATTAAAGGTTAAAGAATAAAACCTAGAGTGGAAATAGAGGAACTATTTAATTTATTTTTAAAGAAGAACCTATATGGTTTGTTATTTGAATAGAATTGAGAAACAAAGGGTTACAAAATTCAAAACCTAGAATGAAATTATATTTAGAAGTATGTTAAGAAGAAGGTATTATATTACCTTCAACTTTATGTGAAAGAAATTATGAGAATGATCGAAATTTTGAAAAGAAAGAAATAGATTATGAATGTGGAAAATTTATTAAGGAAATAAATGTGACGCCCCCAAATTCGGGTCTCTTCCAACCCGACATATGGTGATCCACGGTGCTATAGTTCACACAAACATTTAATTGAAATGTCTCAAAAGAACGAATATGTCTTATATATATTCTAAAACAATACTACCATTCCCCAAGTTCTTTATAACCGTTACATTTGTTCTTGTCATAATATCGAATATTATCATTACAAACCTATACTATTACATAGGTAATCTACAAGTTTGCTTTAGCCTTCTCATTATCCTTGTCGAATCCTTTAGTCCATTCGGTCTAAGCTGCATTCATATGGTTCAAGCAAGAGTGAGCATAACAAGCTCAGCAAGTACAACAATTTGATTTTAAAAGCATGCTCGAAAACATAGGAATCATATATCTTCAGTAACTGGATAATCGTTACGAAGTACTATCAATAACTTAAAATAGCATTCATTTTCCTTCAAAACGTTTTACCATAACAATATTCAGTAAAACATCAAATCTGGTCCAAGACCATGAGTGTTTTAGAATTTCTTTGAAAAGGACAACCCGACACGAAGTCCGTAAGTCCGGCTATTCTTACGAGCAGTTCTAGGTGATCAGCCTATAGTACTTTATGTTGATCAACACTATATTCATTAAACGTGTATTTGTTTAAGTTGTGGCAACCTCACGTGCCGATCGAATACTCGATGAAAAATATAGTTGTTTATTCATATTCAGTCTTACCTTGAATCCGTACCAAAAAATTGGCGTAGGATATTGTTAGCAATTCTATATTGAAAGACTTGTAAATAAATCAATCAATCAATCAAGATTAGTCTAGCCAAGTTAAAACTGGCATTGACTCTTTCTTTAAAACCATACATGCATCTCATAACTTGAATCATTTGAAAACCTGGCTAACACGAAGGTTAGAGAAGCGTTTTGAAAAACTTGCCTTTAGCGTCTACTACAGTATAAATACGTTTCCCTTTGAATCTTTACGGTCTCTACAACACATAATATATACCACATTAGGTCATGAATGAACATACTTGGTTCCTAAAGAATCTTACCCTTCTTCTCAGTCTAATCATATATTAGATTTATTATTATTTGTTCCGACTTTCCATCGTTCTGTTACATCATTCTTTCCAACTTCTGTCTCTTTTATAGTTTAATTGAAATCATTTCATTAATACAACTCGGTCTGAGTTAATCATCCTTCCTCACGGCTTACTAATGTCCTTACGTTATTAATTGACACTTAATCGGCATTAGTTATGTACACCGTTCCTGTTTACATTTAATTGACTTACTTTAACTTTAAGTGGTCATACTTAAGGCTTAATTATTTCTTAATAATGTTTCATTAAGATCTTCGTTAAGTGTTAATCATTTATTCTTCATGCTCAACATATAAACATTTTTCACTATGTAGTTCTTGAGGCTGGCGCTGTGGCGCCAGTGTTTCTTTGTTATGTTGCGCTGCGGCGTCACCATTAGGGCTTGGAAACCAGACTTGGCGCTGCGGCGCGAGTTTTCAGGGGCTGAGGCTCACTTTGGCGCTGCGGCGCCAGACTTTTGGTTTGGAGTCGCGCCGCGGCGCGAACTCTGAGCCTCAAAAATGTTTGACAGATTTTTGACTTAGTGAGATTCCCGGGCTCGTAACTTCTTCGTTATAAGTCTGAATTGGCTCGTTCAAGAGCCTACAGTTCACAAATCACGTACTCTACGTGTTCATGTAAAATTTTTATCTATTCGACTTCGTTTGCTAAAATTCTATCTATTAGTCCATTTTTAACGAAAACGATAAACGTTCGTGAACGTTCAACGCTCGTTTCTTCGTTCTAAGTCAGAATCCGACCATTTTTGAATCCGCAACTCTATAATGCCAAATAAGACTTGCCTCCATCGAAAACCAATGCTTCCGAGTTCAAACACAAAATACGACTTCCATTCCGAGAATTTCACGAATTCGACAATTATCGTCTAATCATGTGAATTCCGGCAAAACTTCGTTACTTAAGATTTTTAAACCATTTTAATTGGATTCAATCCATCATACTAATATCTTGACATACATACTTCATTAACTTATAATCATGATAAGTTATTACTTATTATTGATGAGTTTGTAACTTATTAAAGTATGAAAATACTTATGTTTCCATTTCTCATGACTTATGTCTTCTTTTCATATGACTCATTATGGTTAATGACTTTTAACCATTATTCTTCCTTTTTTTTATCATACTAACTTTATTAATGTAAACATGTTACAAGTTCATCATTGTTCTTCACATGTTCTTAGCTTATATGATTACGAATAGCTTATTCATAACTTATATGGATTATTAAGACTTAAGCCCTTTAATTTATCATTCCTTAGCATGCTAGTTCTACCAATACCCCCTTCTCTAACAATGGAAGAGAAAGAGAATTATGGTTTAAGAATACTTACTATTTGATGAACACTTGCTAAGCCTTAATCTTCTTCTTGCTTAATAAGAACTCTAGCTTTTCTAGCTTTTTCTGTCAAGCAAATAAGCTCTCAACTTTGAAGTTGGATGAAATACAACAACTCACAAATGAGCTATCTCTCCTTCAATTTATAGGAAATCCTAGATGAGGGCCCCATGGTCATTAAACCATCCACCTCCTTACTATTCATTACCTAGCCCTTAAGTAAACTTGGCCACCACACTCTTTGCTTGGCCATCAAACTCTTTGCTTAGCCATTAAGCTTCATTTACTTGCTCATCACTTAAATTATCCCTTGTTTAGCCCTTAAGTATACTTGATTAGCACATAGCTTATCCTTTACTTGCTCACCACATTATTTACTTGGTTATTACTTAACTTAGCCATTAAGTTTTCTTGCTCCCTACTTTGGATCATCCATGGGTCGCCCCATGGGTTTAAACCATCCCATAACCCATTAGTTATTTACTTTGCGCTTTAGCTTAATTAGCATAGTTTAATCATTTGGGCTTGTAATTAAACAAACATTGGGGCTTGCATTAATTCTATTAGGCTTAACCATCCTTATATTTGGGCCTTATCAAATCCCATTGGACTTTAATATTTCCCACACAATCCTACAAATTCAATACATTTAGCTTAAAGCCTCTTAACGTATACTTTACGTATTAATCTCGTATTATAACTCGTATACTTATTCATCATATACGATATATTATCATTCATACATATTCGTATAATACTTCGTATCATACTCGTATTCTCTAACTCGTACAATACATACGTATCATACAGTCATTACCCTAACTTCTTAACGCTTAATTTTCCTAACGTTCTCAAATTAAGTGCGTAGGCGAAATATTACATTTTCTATAATTGAAATATTATTAGATATTCCATCTCACCTTGATATTATATCGTTACGTATTTCTCGGAAGTTCAAAAATAATTCCCGAGCAGAAATACGTGAATAGTTTTATTTGGAAAATTTCTCGGAAAGCTTTTATTTTCGTCTTGGAAATTCAAACACTTTAATTCTATCACGTAGCCAAAATCCTACGACGTTTTGATATGTTTAGGTCATAGAATGACCTTCAATTCGCTTGCTCCCATAAATAATCAATTAAATTAATTTAATCCTTATAATTAAATAAAATTTTATTTCTTCTAAAAATTCGATTTTCTCGGGCGTTACAATAAATTTCAAAAAAGAGATATGATAAGGATAAATGCTTTTTGACTTATGTGATGTATGTATGTGATTATATATATATATATATATATATTACAGAAAAATTAAATAGAAAGTTACATAACCTAATTATAAATTAGGTGTTGGAATTAAATAACCTAAATGGTTATCTTTATTTAGTGGTCCAAGTATTTAATTATATACTAGTGACCTAATTAATGAGATTTGTGGATCATGTCGCCACCTACTAAATTAATTTGTGTGAATATGTGAGTAAATGAATATGAACATTATGTATTTGTTTTTGTTTGTTTATTATATAAACAAATAAAAGAAACTAAGATAACCTAATTATATATTAGGAATGAAAAATTGAATAACTTAAGGGTTATGGTACGGGAGAATAATAGTATATAAAATATATACTAATTCTAAGGGATTTATTTTATACATCTCAATTAATTAATTTTATAACCTATTTATAGCAAGTCTAATTGGGTTAAGAAATTAAGGGCATGTAAGTAAGGAACTAAATTACAATTGAGTGAATGGAAAGCCTAATTAAATGATTAGGGTATGATAAAAAAAAATAAAAGTGTTGGAGTATGATAATTTTCCATAGCCCAAAGAATTAAATTAAAAGTCCAAGAGATTAAATATGATGGCCCAAGCTTAGCCCAATTAAAGGGAGGTCACTTTAGACATTTGAGATATTAGATATTACATTAAAAAGAAAGTAAGACTTTGTGAAAATTAAGGCCACTTGGCCGGTTTGACAAGGAAAGGAAAAAAGAGTGGCCAATAATTGGCCACAAGGAAAGTAAAAAGAGGACACATGTTGGACAATTAATAAAGCATTAACAAAGAAACTAAACCAAATGGTGAGAGTATGGAAGGCCACATGACCGGAGGTTTATGTGGGAGAATAGGAGGCCACATAGATGGCTAATTAGAGGAAGAAGAAAGGGCCACATGGCTGGATTTTTGAGGAAGAGAAAAGGGGTATGGGTGTAATGGTTTCATCCATTAATTCATTACCAACTATCTCTCTCTCTCTCTCCTAAAAATTATTTAACCAAAGATAAAGTAAAGAAAGAGACTTTGTTCTCTTCATTCACACCCCATAGCCGGGCACTTAGAGAGAGAAAATGAAAGAGAGGTCTACCATTAATGGAAGCAAGAAGGTGAAGGAAATCAAGCAAAGATATAAAAATATATCAACAAACTAGTTATTCCTTCTACTTAATTTGTTTTGATGAAATAAGAATCTGTGTTTCTAAACTCAAAAACTTTGTATCTACTTGTTGATGAGTGTTTCATGTTTAGATATACCCATATTGGGTGTTGATTTGTTTGGAAATCAAAAGGAAAGAAAAGTAATTTTTCTAGTTTAAAAAACCTTAATTTTTATGTACTTTGGATTTCCACCATTTTTTGATCTACACCTTCTCTGTACGATCCGTCAAAAAGAGGTGCTAGATATATAAGTTAGCTACTAAACCCAAGTGGTAGAACTAAAAAATGTTGAGTACACAAGACTTGGTAACTGTTTTAGCAAAACAGTTTCGTTTTTAGAAATAGAAATATTGTTTTGGGACAGTCACTGCCAGGGGCAGTTTCATCATTTTTTTAACATTCAAAAATTATAGAAAATTTTGCAATGATAATATGATGAGTTATCTTTCAAACATAAGTTGAATCACTAAAAAAGGAGTTATAGATTTCCGTATGGACTGATTTTAGCAAAGTAGGAAAAAAATAAAAAAATTCAAAAATAAACTTCCCAAGATTTTGCAAGGGCAGTTTCGGACAAATAAATTGTGAAATAAATTCTGGCCTTTTTGGGGCATGAAAATATATGATATAAACTAGCTCATGTCCAAAAATCAACTCATTCCGACTTAAAACGACCAAGTAATGGCCATTTCAATTTTTTAGGATTTTATGACGAAAACGGCTATAACTGGAGTTCTATAACTCCGATGGCCATGAAATTTAAACTCGAGGTTCACGTTAACACGTAAAAGATTATGTCAAGAGATGGGAATTTCTTGAGTTGAGCATGATAGGGCTAATTTCTTAAGCTACAGACTAAAAAAGATTTTTGAAAAATACTAAAGGGAGTTGAAAAATTATAGAACATTCTTATTGTGTAAAAAATATATGTATATATGTTTGGTCAAATGATAGAAAAATAATAAGTTGATTTGTTATTTTCGTGAAAAGAATTAATGAATCCAGCTTGCTGGACTGAAAATCTGTTGAATCCAGTCTGCTAGATTCTAAATTAATGAATCCAGGCTTGCTGAATTGAACATCAGTTGAATCTAGTTTGCTGGATTGGCCATCTGATTGCTGGATTTGGAATCCAGTTTGCTGGATTACAATCTGAGTTGCTGGATTGGTATGTTTGAATAATCCAGGTTGCTAGATTAGTATATATTTGACTTATTAGATTTTCAAGAAGAACTTATAATATATAAGATTAAAGTGTTAAATCATAATGTATATGATATATTGATTAAATAATTATCAAAGGACGATAATAATAATGATGTTTTAAGGAGTAATCTAATATTTGATTATGTGATAAGTGTTTAAGTTGTATAATGATTGTAATTAACAGTAGTGTATGTGATGATATTATTTTAATTGAGAGATCGATATTATCAATAACAGGTCTTTCAACTGAAGCTAAAATTAGATTGCATAACAGTAATCGATGGTGCATGCAAGTTCTCTGACTCAAACTATACTTTTAATTAAGCAAGTTCTCTAACTCAAACTTGAGTCGTTATTTCAATGCATGCTCGTGGATAAATGATAATCGTTGTTGATTATACCATATCTATGAAATTATTGATTCTCGTGTTGTGCATGTTGTATATGTTCATCAGGTATGAAAGACTGATCACCTTCATTACCATTTGGTTCAGTTAAATTTGTTCATGTTTATTGTTGGCCATTCATCATTATTGTCTCGGTCATTAGGTTATGGAAATTGATTCATGTTCTTTCACAATTATTATATTGTTGAAAGTTTGTCAGCTTTTATTCTTTCAATCATGATATATCTTTCTTTGAACTTAAACTTGATGGGAAAACTTGTTGCTCACCCTTACTATATCATGATAAACATTTCAGATTAAGACGAAAACTTCGGATACATGAAAATACAAAGACAAATTCCAGATTTGGGATATAGTGCAGGTTAAAATTGTAATAGTATTAAAGGCAAATAACATTGTAAGTTCTGTAGTATATGAAAGTGTGTATTAAGTTAAGGTTATCGACCTTGGGAGTTATGTGTAAAGGTTATTGTATAAACAATTTATGTTTATATCTTCCGCAATAGTTATAGAAATGATGTACCAGGTTCGTGGTGATTAGTACCCGAATTTGAGAACGTCATAGTTGGTATCAAAGATGTAGGTTATAAACCTTAGGTAGGGTTACCTTAGGCTATAATCGCAAGGATAAGGATAATGACTAACTCAAATAGAGTTAGTAAGTCAATATGATTCAAAGACGAATCTCGACAAGTTATAAAGATCTAGAGCTACCTAACTCTGATGATAAAAGTGAACAATACTAATGAATAGATAGAGTCTAAAAGAATAAAAGTATAACGGGAAAGGAGGTCGTAAAAAACGATCATAACATAGAAAAGAATCGTAATATAATACGAATATAATATGAGATCACCACGTGATCTAATAAGGTCATAGCAGGGAGGAGGATCAATCAAATGATTAAAAAACTTTATAGCAAAATTGTTGTATGTAAGTTGTACTATGAATTAGTACTATTTAAACTCAGAAAAGAGTTGTGGATGATGCAATACAGATTGTAGACACTCGAAATTTTGCATTCCTGTTACTAACCTTGTAGGAGGGAAAAATAATCTTCTAGAGATAACCTTGGGAGTCAATGCAGAACTGTCCCGAATATAACCCCGAGATACTCAGTTTGCCATCTCGGTGACAACCCTGAGATGTTCAGTCTAGTCCCAGAGACAACCCCGGGAGTTTAAGTTTTAACCTCGGAGACAACCCCGATGATTACAATTCTAGTTCTGGAGACAACCCCGGAATCCTCAGTTCCATCTCGAAGACAACCCCAAGATCTTCAGTTCCAATCCAGGAGACAACCCCTGGAGATACAGTTCAAACCTCGGAGACAATCCCGAGGCATGCAGTTGCAGTTCCGGAGATAACCCCAAAAATGCTTGTTTTGAATCCCTGCGATCAGCTTCAACACCCGGTGATAGCGCTGGGGCACTTAGTTCCGAACCCGTAGATAACCTTGGGAGGACAGGCACACCTCAGAGACAACCCTGAGGATATTCAACACTTGTAGCAGCCCAATCTCAGAGATAACCTTGAGCAACGACTGCTAAATCAACCCAAACTGGTGATAACCCTAATGAGGGGCAAAATTGTCATTTTGCCACCTTGACCCCACATGGCGTTGCCTCAACAACATTTCAACGTACATTACACACAAGAATGTCCTACAAGAACTAATTATCTCCAATCACGAGTGACTACTACACAAGACAACACACCAGATAGAATTTGAAGACTTGAAGACTCAGGGCATGGTCCCGTCTTCCTGACTTCGTACAACCTCTACTCCTATGTCATTGTGTAGCTCTCAATAATAGCATGCCGAAAAAGGTCATATACACCTCGATCGAATGCCCGGATTGAAGTTCTAAAAGTTCAAGCGGAGCCCGGGGCACCCCGGGTAGCCGCATGTACATCTGTGGCTGCCACAGGTACACCTGCGGCTCCCCCTCTATAAATGGAGGTCTTGGGGTGGCCATTTTGCATAAGAAAACAGCGAGGAAGCCCTGTACACACTATAAATTGAGTTCTTTCTCATTTTAAACATTTGTGAGCTTATATTTGGCTACTATTTACCAGAAGGAACTGCGTGTTCATCCATTTAAAGCTATTGAAGTCTTCTTTGGCAGTCCACTGTAAGTCCTTTTGCTTTATTTAAAGTGTTTTCTTCACTTCTTGCACACACTATTATTCACATTGAGAGTCGCATGTGTGTGTATGCACGGACCGTCGGTCCGTGTTTTATTGCTTTTATATATATATGTAGATACTTATATATATATATATATATATATATATATATATATTATCGAGTTATCTTGAATAGCTTTTAATATTTGGAGCGTTTATAGCTTTTATTTATATATATATATATATATATATATATATATATATATATATACTTATAGGGATTCCATCCACAGCAACAGGTTGTTGGGGAGCAACCCCTTTTGGCCCAACCGCTACAACCTGTATCGGCCTTAGAATTTTTTTTTTTATAAGCCGCTAAAGGTTGTAGCGGCTGGGCCAAAAGGGGTTGCTCCCAACAACCGGTTGCTGTGGATGAATATCCATACTTATATATATATATATATATATATATATATATATATATATATATATATCATGTCATCAAACTCTGTTTGATTAAGCATGGATTTCATATCCGAAGCGTTTACTGCTTATATATATATATATTGTTATTATCAAACTCTGTTTGATTGAGCCTGGATTTACATATGGTGCATTTACCACTTTTATACATATATATATCCTCAAACTCGAATTAACGAACCAAGCCTGGATCGATATATATCCAGTGTGTTTATCGCTTATATATATATATATATATATATATATATATATATATATATATATATATATATATATATATTTAAATTTCTTTCAGGCCTGGAGTTTACTTCGTGCCCTTTTACTACTTTATTTACATTTATGTCATGCCTGAAGTTTACTTCGTAGCCTTTTACAGCTTTATTTATATTTTCGTCCTGCTTGGAGTTTACTTCGAGGCGGTTGATTGTTCATATATATATATATATATATATATATATATATATATATATATATATATATATATATATATATATATATATATACTACTTTTATGCATATATAACTTCTTATAATTTTCATACAAATTGCTACATTATGTGAGCCTAGGAATCATGTGATCACAAATTTAGTCTACTAAATCTAGATTTGGTTCCCGTGATGTATATTTTCAGCTGTACATGGCTTGTAAATTATTCATGGTGTTTGAATGTCCTTAGAAGGCTCTCATACCCACAAAGAATTCGACACTGCTTTTTATCTTGTTTATCGAAGATGCTTCACATCTCGAAAATAAAAACAACTAAGCCAAACATATAATAAAATAGAAGTATCAAATGCCTCAATCACTACACCAAAAATGTCCTCTAGTGAAGGACAAATCCTTCACTAGAGGCTCTATATCACTCATAAGTGATTTATTGCGAAGAAATATTTCCTTCACACGAGTGCTCGCATTAGACCTCCTCGCAATTGGGTATCCTTCGCTAAGTAGTAACTAAATGTTTTTATGTTTTTTTGTGAAGGATATATTGTGAATTACTTTTTTATTCACAAATTGTATTTAGTAATAGAATATTGTTATTTAGTGAAAGATTGATTTCCTTCACAAATAATATTTTAAGAACTATTTGAAATTAGTGAATAACTTGATTCCTTCACAAATAATATATTGTGAAGAACAAAT
The DNA here is from genome assembly GCA_020205505.1 of Panax japonicus. Classification (NCBI taxonomy): domain Eukaryota; kingdom Viridiplantae; phylum Streptophyta; class Magnoliopsida; order Apiales; family Araliaceae; genus Panax; species Panax japonicus. The sequence goes on from CM035104.1 coordinate 17,332,207, forward strand.
TTATTTAACGAGAGAATATTTTTCTTCACTAATTATAAATTGAGAATCTTTCTTCAAATTAGTGAGAGAAAAATTCATTCACAAATTATAAATTTGTAAATAAAAAATTAATTGCTAAATAATCAAAATTCATTAAAAATTGTACTCCCTCCGTCCCAAATTAATTGCTCAGTTTTGACTTTTTAAAGTCAAATTGACCATTTTTAAAACTAATCTTTTTACTATTTTTGCTAAAATATAGGTGAAGAGATTATAACCAAAAGAAAGTATATACAATTTATTACTAATCCTAATTTTTATAATTTTAGAAATATATTTATATATGCTTAATTATTAATTCTAAAAATAGTCAATTTGACTTAAAAAAGTCAAAACTGAGCAGTTAATTTGGGACGGAGGGAGTAATTGATTTTTAAATCATTGATTTCATATTTATTATTATTATTATTAATCTCTATAAGAAATATTAAATATATTTTTCAAGTAAATATAAATATTGCCATACTTTTTTTTCAAACTAATTGATAAGCTAATGCATAAAGAGCTAATAAAATTAAAACATCACATATAAATAGATCATAATAGTCACAATAACTACAAAATTTGTTATTGTATATTGGTCTCCCAAGGACCATAATACCTACAAAATTTATTAACCAACATAAGAAAACTGAAAGAATACCAATGAACTAGAAGGAATAAAAGGTTAGATCCACTTCATCATTTTTTTCAAGAAAATCAAAGTTGGGCATGTAAACTTCATGCTGCAAGAGAAACACCAAAATTCAATTTCAATAAGTCGAGGAATAAGAAAAGATGAAACTGGCGAACTTAAATTAAAAAAAGAAAAGAAAATAAAAACCTCTTTTGGCAACAGACAATTATCCTAAACTAGTATAGAGAACTCACCATAAAACTGGAGTTGGTTGTATCAACAACAACATGTTTATCAACAAAATAATTTGCTATTTTAGCTCGGACATCATCTAGAAGTTTAGCTAACTTCCTTGTCTGTTTGTTAATCATTACCCAACAACTGTCCACAACAAATCAAAAGATCCGGTCGTAGTCAGTTAATCTATAAATAAGAAACTCATTCATATCGATCAGCTAAAAAAATTGAACAACAAAACAAAAGTTGATACTTTTCCCGTACTCGAGTAAACTTCTCTCATAATAGAGTAGATTCTTCAATCATTAAAAAGTTGAATATTTCTTCTAGAGAAATTATATGCATATAATGTTCTGTTAACTTGCAATATATAAAGATGAGACAAATAAAGTGGTCTTGTCGATGAAGCAACCATGAGAGGCATAGAGATTCCATTACAATAACAAAAGGAAGTAATAAACCATTGAAAAAATCATTTATAAAGTCATGACTTGTGAGAATATGGACTGGATGAAAGGGTTTAAACAGCACAAGTTCCAACCTGGAAGCTCTAGTCAATATCTCGCCAGTACTGTAGTCACGAAGAAGCCAATCACGCCGCATACCATTCTTCCCAGATGCAGCTACCCAAGTATCTACTTGAACAACATCACCCCTGTAATATATTGAAATAATGCAAAGAAACACCGACAAACAATCAGCTCCAAATGATAAATAATAATTGTCCAATTCCATATTATGACATTTTATTGAACAAGTTTGTTCCTTATCAGCAGCTATATAATGCAATGCATACGATTAGAAGTAAACTAGTTGACATTAGATTCAGCATCCACAAACAAATCTAAACTCCATGGACGTGACCATCTTTGTGCAGCAACAGATAGTTGCATTTGAAAACTATAATTAGTAATTTGGAAATAATAAATAATTACATAACATAAACATTGCTTCAGTTGCTTTGTTTGCACCATCAATAGCATCAATGGAGTCCAAAGAGAGTCGGAAAAAGCTGATAAGTGTAATTACTTCTACATCTTTCCTTGCCAAAACACAAAGGAAAAAGAAATTACACTGATCAGAGAGTTTGAATTGATCAAATTTGTCTGCTAGTCTCTCTGTTGTATCTGCATACATAAAAACATCATTCGAGTTGGGAATTAAAAAACAATAAAAAATCATAAGCCAAATGAATATCAAAATTCAAAACTGAAACTGCATTACCAAATTTTAGTAACTTCAATACTATGAGTGATTTTATAAAGAGGTAAACAAACACCACCTAAATAATTTGCAAACATACTAGTCATGTAAAAATATTTCAAAATCTCTCATGGGTTCGACTCCAAAATAAAGTAGTGGATTTTAATCAATATTTGGCAGAACAGGAACGTAAAGTTGTTGTCTCTATGACATAACCTTTGAAAACTCTTGAACACATCCAGTACCTTTATTCACAAAAACTGATCCAGGACGGAGATTTTCATGAGCTTGGATGATGCTTTGCTCGATGCCGTTGACAATAACATCAAAAGAGTGACGAACAAATCCCAGTGATGTTACCATATAAACAACATATTGGAGATAACCCCCAGGGCCAGCATGGGTGTGAATGCCACTAATAGCAACATTATTTGCGGTATATAGGTCCCCATACCTGCAAAAGAAACAAGATTATTCTTCAGTTCAATGTCAAGCCTCGGAGATACTATATAGAATTGATTAGCTGGCTGTGACTGTGAGCAGTAGGACATTAAAATTATCAATTTCACATACCTTTGATACCATTCCACAAAGTGTATAGTATCACATTCACAATATATTCTACAAGGAAACTACTTACATATCAACATGATGCTTTGCATCTAAGACTTTACGGAAGATGTAATTTAGTGAGATCATAACTACCTTGACTTCAATCTCTCAAGAACTTTAATTGTCACAAGTTGTGACTCCATGCAGGCATCAAGATTTACAAATACAACTCGGTTACCCTGCTACTCTGCTACAATAAATGCACGAGATCGCAGCCTGAAGTGAACACCAGATGCAATCTGGTCCGTATTAGAATAACCCATCATGTAGACATCTGCCGCAGGCCCTGTACTGTCGTAGCTTTCAAGTCCGAGAGGTAAAGACATGTGTAGCTCCTCAGGTGCAACATGGCAGCTTGGCTAGAGGACTATAGCTCAAAGACACGTGTCAGAGCCGAAGTGGTTCACACACCTAAGTGTTACAGGGTCCCACTATAGTGGTTATCCTTAATTGGCATTGGACCCACAAAGATCTAAAATCGATGTAAAAGCAAGGGGGGCATGCACAAATTTTGTAAACAGGGTGAATCAAATGAAATGAATAAAAGAGACTAATTTCTATTTTTTTTTTTAAAGAAAACATGGCTCTGTCTGGTCAAGATCATTCCACCTCTACCTACTGGTCTTGCAAATGTAATACTCTTTCTCCTTCATTACCTATATGTATATAAGATCTTTTACTAATCATGTGGGATGGAATTGTCTGTCTAGTAAATCCATTTTCTAGAAGAAAAAACTGAGAGAACTTATGCATCTATATGGTTTTTTTTACAGTTGTGCACCTTTATGCACTAAATTGCAAAAATATGGCGGCTTTGTGTTCTTTAGGTTGCTGCTTTAAAAGAACATTTCTCAACATATGGCGAGCTTTCTAATGTGGATCTAGAAGAGTTAGACTTGGAAAATGGTGGTGGTGAATCGGTGACATCAAAAAGCTCTGCCTGTATAGATTTTGCAACACGTCATCCAGCTGAGAGGGCATTTTTGAATGGAAAATGCTGGAAAGGCCACAATATGCAGTTTATATGGCTAACTTCTAGTAGTTCTAGTAAAGACAACAGTGGCAAAAAAATCCTTCTTCCTCGTCAAAAGTGTCTACAGATGCTAATGGTCTACCTGCAGGAGAAGTTGCATCTACTGCTTCCCAGAAAACAACCATGTCAAGAGAAGGGGAATCTGAAATTTCGGAAAGAAGAGAGAGTGGTGCCAAATATATTGCTCCTGATGAACTCCACTCTAGTTTGACTGCAATGTCATTCGAGAAAAAATCACCTGAGCATGATGCTTGTTTAGAATGACTCAAATGTCAGAAGTTGTACAGTGAGGTAAATGTTAAGTCTACCCAAATATAAGTTTCAGGTGTTTTAGCAATTGCTTATTCTGGTTTTCAATTTTGTCCTACCACATGCTTGGGGGTAAGCAAAGTGGAAAGGTTCTAAATTGAATGCCAAAAAATGTTATTGAGCTTTCCAATATGACTTTATTTTGTAAGTTATGAATATTTTCAGCCGTCTTTTAAATGCTTTTCGTTCATTCAACTTGTGTATAAAATTAACGATAATGCTAAGCCTCCCAAATTAGAGGTTAAAAAAACGCCTCAAATAATGTACCGACCATTATATTGGTTGAGTACACCTATTGTGATTGGCTAAGTAATAAAGTGTCATTTGTCTTTTTAAATGCCACATAATTTTAGACAAATTTGAGACCCCTTAGCACTAGCCTAATTGTTAACTTCTTTCTATTGTATAAAAGTTTTCAAACGTAGAAACTTGATGCAGGGAAACCGTAATACAGTTTATTTTAAAGCTATTTATTGAATAAGCTTAGCATTTTCTAAATTCCATGACTTTTCAAACTTTCAATGCCATGGAACTTGAAAAGCTCATGTGTGAAAACCAATTGACAGAAAGGCTAGAAATCTCACATTGATTGGAGAGATGAATTATAATAAAAAGTGGGTGTATAAAGATAAAGCCAAAATTGTAATGTTGACTATAGCTGTTGACAGACATAGAATGGGTGTATTAACAGTGGATATTTATAATGTCGACCTTAGCATTTGACAAAGTCAATTTAGAATGTTGGATTTTAACATGTTACAGTTGGAAAGAAGAAGACATGTTTGCTCAATGCAAAAATAATTTTGAACAGGCACCAAGGTGTACCCATCCTAACTCTATATAAGATTTAGTCATTCCTATTCCAAAAAAAAAGAAAGGAAAAGACACAAATTTCTTTCTATTGTTTTGCATTATGCACTAAAGAATTCAACACAGAGTACTATGTGGGCTTGTGTTATCTTAGAGGCAAATTTACAAAACTTGGCAGTAATAGGAACAAATACTGTCTTAAAGAAAGAGCTATATTTTGTTCAGTTCGGGCGTACTTCCTCTTTCCTTCTCCAAATATTCTAGGTATATTTATATACAACACTATACACACAAAAAAAAAGAACAGCTAATAACTCTCTATTAGTTAAACTAAAAGAGACAAACTACTCAATAATGGCATCAACAATAAATCATCATAATCGTACTAACTCATCAAGAGCATATGTATGTATATATGTGTGGGCGTGAGTATAAACTTACACACACATATATAAGAACAATGTGAGTTACGGTATTTACTCACCAACTTAACTATAAAAAACAATTTTGAAGTATTTATAGAGATTTAGTTATGCTTCACCAAAAGAATGTATAGGACTTCATCATACAATCAGATCAGAGTATCATAAAAGGGAATATAATAGATAAGACATCTGGAAACATACCAATTGCCCTGGAGAAGAATGCCCATCTACCGAAAATGTTCCATATGACCCTCCCCATCCCCATATATCATCCATTGCTTCCAATCAAGCATCATCCATTGCTTCCCAATCTCTGCTCTTCGATGCCTTGAATGCTCTAAGGCAAAAAATTTGTCAAAATGCGAAAGTAGAGAAATCTCAAGGAGAAAAGGAGCAACAACTAATATTTCCAAGGGCTTGATGAGCTCCGAATTTGATATTCATAATTGAGATATTGATACATAGCCGCATGATTTGGTGTTCTGCAGGCTCGATTGGCTTAGAGAAAAGGGAGATTAAGGCGATTTCTAAGGATAGGGCTTCTCGTACATGGCGGAGGAGGAGGTATATTGGATGGAGAAGGTTGAGGGCAGGTTGAGGCTAGCCCATCTACGATCTGGTTGAAACATCCAATTTTGACTAAGGAAGAGACTCAATTGATCTGTTGCTTTCCTCTCCAGCCGAACCACGCACGCACGCACTGAAGAACAATGAAGACCGACTCTGTTCCACAAACACATAAGAATACTGATATGTTCCAAAAAAAGTTAATAACATTTTTTTAAAAAGCAAATCTTTTATAAGTAATATTATAATAAATTGCTTAAAAATGTAATTATTATAAGTAACTTTACTACTCTAAAAAATTTAATGTATTTATATTAAAATTTATATTCATCATAATTAATTCTAAGAAATTATTTAGAACAAAACATCGATCAATTTTATCTCTCGCAAAAAAGCTCTGAACAATAATATATAGTGAGTAATAATTCCTTCACTAATAGTTTTTTTCCTCACAAAATTTTATCATAAATTGGCACCAAAAAGCCTTCTATCACCTCAATTTTGCGAGGAAAAAAAATACAAATTGTGAAGAATGTTTCTTTCGCTAATAACTATATTGTCACTGTATTTTCTTCCTTCATTATTCCTTCGCTAAAAAACTCCTCATGTGAAGGAATAAATTCTTTCACAAAATTTCATTCGATATAGGCCATTTTGGGTGTAGTGAATTACTATTGAGCATAAGGGTTTGAAAAACCTCTTTTACATAATATCACTGCTATATCTTGTTAAAACTGAGCTTTTATACAAAATTCAAACCCTTTGTATATAGGTGCAAACGAGGCATAGCACTACTTCCAGATAATTGCACATTGACCCACACACACACACACATTCAGATAACAGTTTAATTAAAAAGTGGCGGTCACCGTGGTAACACGGATGTCGGGGGATGCCTAACACCTTCCTTCCGCATAATTAAGTCCCCGGACCCTAACGAATCTCGATTTCACAGACCAGTTAAATAGTGTCACATCACTAGGTTAATGTGCAAACCTTTTCTTGGTTGAGTTGGTGCAACCATTTAAAAATACCAATTGGCGACTCTTATAGTCCAATCGTTGACATATACATATCAAACCTTTTCACAACTTGTTTTTCCAAACAAATCTCACCTAACATGAGAACACCAAAAGACAAGAACAGAAAAGGGTCAAAAAACTTCTCGACTGGTGGCGACACTGTTGGGGATTTCATACAATTTCAGCCGTTGGCAATTAAACCCAACGAAGTGTCAAAAGACATCCAATGACATCAGTTGTTGATGTACTTGTCAATGAGGGCAAGGCAACCTTGACAAGCACAGACTGTGGGCAGTAATTCCGACAGATCACTTGAAGGACCTGGCGATACAAACCAGGGAAGGCCATCCTCATCGGGGAGGACCGATGATGGAATCTGTTATACACAATCTTCATCAGACAAATGCTCATTCCCCCAGAGTCTCTTATACATGAAAGGAACATCTATAGTGGAAAGTATGTACCAAGGATTAAGGACTTTGGTGCTAACCCCAACGTCAACATCATGGAAGTTCTTGAGAACTTTGGAACTCACATCCAAGTAGTTCATCAGAGTCATCAATGATCTCTCCAGTCCCCATCAGAAGTCATGGGAGCAAACAGTCATCACATCCCATTGGAAAATAATCCAACGGGCCATATACATTTGCATCATGCTGTTGTACATTGCATCATGAATATCTTGTCATGTTTCAAGTGTCTAGTGTTCTTTATCCTATCCATGCCATTACACTGCATGGATATGATAAAGAGGGGCATCTATAGACACTCGAAAATTTGCATTCCTATTACTAACCATGTAGGATGGGAAAATCGTCTTCCAGAGATAACCATGGGAGTCAACTCAGAACCGTCCTGGAGACAACCCCGAAATACTTCGTTTTCCATCTCAGAGACAACCCTGAGATATTCAGTCTAGTCCTAAAGATAACCCCGGGAGTTTCAGTTTCAACCTCGGAGACAACCCTGAGTAATATAATTCCAGTTCCGGAGACAACCCTAGAATCCTCAGTTCCATCTCGGAGACAACCCCGAGATTTTTAGTTCTAATCCCGGAGACAACCCTGGGAGATAAAGTTCAAACCTCGGAGACAACCCCGAGGCATGCAGTTGCAGTTCCGGAGAGAACCCCAGAAATGCTTGTTTTGAATCCCTGCGATCAGCTTCAACACTCGGTGATAACCCCGGGGAACTCAGTTTCGAACCCGAAGATAACCCTAGGAGGATAAGCACACCTCAGAGACAACCCTGAGGACATTCAACACTTGCAGCAGCCCAATATCAGAGATAACCTTGAGCAACAACTGCTAAATCAGCCCATATCGGAGATAACCTAATGAGGGGAAAAATCTTCATTTCGCCACCTCGATCCCACATGGCACCATCTCAACAAAATTTCAATATACATTACACACAGGAATGTCTTACAAGAACCAATTAGCTCCAATCCCGAGTGACTAATACACAAAACATCACACCAGATAGAATTTGAAGACTTGAAGACTCAGGGCATGGCCCCATCTTCCTAACTTTTTACAACCTCTACTCGCATGTCATTGTGTAGCTCTCGTCAATAGCATGCCAAAAAAAGTCTTATACACCTCGATCGGATGATCAGATTGAAGTTCTGAAAGTTCGAGCAGACATCATGTTGCACGCGTGCACATACTTTGAGACGGCGGGGCGCGCGGAGCCTGAGGCACCCCGGGTAGCCGCAGTTACATCTGCGGCTACCGCAGGTACACCTGTGGCTCCCCCCTCTATAAATAGTGGGCTTGGGGAGGTTCCCCTCTTTATCATATCCATATAGTGTAATGGCATGGATAGGATAAATAACACTAGACACTTGAAACATGACAATATATTCATGATGTAATGTACTGCAAATGTATGTGGTCCGTTGGATTGTTTTCCAACGGGATATGATGACTATTTCCTCCCATGACTTCTGATGGGTACTAGAGAGATCACTGATGACTGTAATGAACTACTTGGATGTGTGTTCCAAAATTCTCAAGAACTTCCAGGATGTCGACGTTGGGGTTATCACCAAAGTCCTTAAACCTTGGTACAAACTTTCCACCATAGATGTTCCTCTTATGTACAAGAGACTTTGGGGCAATGAGCATTTGTCATATGCCGATTGTGTATAACATAGTCCATCATCGGTCCTCCCCGATGAGGATGGCCTTCCATGGTTTGTATCACCAGGTCCTTCAAGTGATCTGTCAGAATTACTGCCAACAGTCTGTGCTTGTCAGGGTTGCCTGACCCTCGTTGACACGTGAATTGTGAAAGCCCCGAATCCGGGCCCCAAACCACCGCGGATCCGGTATACTATTTCTGTAACTATTTGCGGAAGATATAAACATAAATTGTTTATACATTAAACTTTACACACTTATCCCCAAGGTCGAGTAACCTTAACTTTTACACAATTCATAAACTATCTAAAATACAATACGTTTATCAAAATACGCTATTACAAACTAGCCGCACTTTATATCCCAAGCAGAACTTGGCATTATCTTTTTCCTGTATCCGAACATGTTCGCCTTATCTGCAATGTTTTATCATGATATAGCAAGGGTGAGCATGAAAGTTGCCCAGCAAGTTTAAGTTCAACAATATAACGATATATCATGATTGAAGAGTATGAATAATAAGCTGGCTATAATTCAGCAATATAATTGAGAACTAGCACGAACAAACTTTTGACTGAACAAGTATTAAACATGAACAAACAGTTTTGAACCAACTGGTAATGAAGGTGATCAGCCTTTCATACCTGACTTATACATGCAAGATGTACAGAGTACAATTTTCGTGGCAATCAGCAATGATTAACCATAAGCTTGAATAAAACACTCTTATTAGAGTTAAGTACAAAGAAACTTGCCTGAACCGTTGATTATCGCAACACAATTTATACCGCTTTACCCGAAGACCTAATATTAGTAATATAGATCTCCAATATTAGAATAATATCATCATAGTATAATACTGTTATATATACATATCCACAGAATAACCTAAACACATAGCACATAAGCCTATCAGTCTATACAACATATAAGACTTGATATTAGGTCAAACTATTTCAGTTTGACTTGAAACCGACACAATTCTAATATCCCGACGGTCTAGTCGGTCAACACTCGAGTTTAAGTTCAATTAAACTCTGACTAAACACTTAACAATTATCACAGATAATTTTCTTAGTAGCCAAAATAATTTTCATAGGCTCATAATAATTTTCAAGTAATTATTATCATTTATCAACATTTTTCGATCATTAAAACCATATTTAATTGAAATAAATATCACATAATTCCTTAATCATTAATATTCATTTAATATAAAATATTAATGAAAATCATAATATTATAATATAATTATAATATACCAAAGTATTTTTAATACCTTAACATCATAATTATATAATTTTTAAACACTTAAATCCATTATCCGATAATTAATATTAATATTAAAATATTAATATTTTCATGACTAAATATCAAAAGTTATAATTTATAACTTAAAATATTTTTAGATCACTTAAATTATTTTTATATAATTTATAAAGCATTAAATCCATTTTTCCTTACTTTATTTAATATAGTTATTAAATAAAATAATTATCATTAATATTGATTAATTAATGAATTTCATCACAAAATATTAAAAGTCATCAAAAAATAACTTCAAATATTTTCTAACACCATAATATAATTTTTCATGAATTAAAACCATTTTTAAATAATTTATTTAATATCATAATTAAATAAATAAATACCATTTATATTCCAAAAATATTAAATATTTTCAAAATATACTCAAAATAGTTAAAAACTATTTTTCAGACTTTAAAATAATTTTTCAAAATTTATTATGTATTTTTAATAATTAAAAACCATTTTTTTCTATTTATTTAATTAATTTCCAGAAAATAGAAAATAAACTGTTACTAAAGGGCCCTATAGCGACAGAACCGTCGCTATAGGTGTTCTTGAGCAAACCCAGAAATCCTTGTCAGTTGCCAAAAGGCTTAGTTTGACCAACATTTGATCTTGGATATAGATGTTTTCTGGGCTTGTTATGGTATTCAGATTGTAGTATAATTGTAATAATATCATTATAAATCCGTTTCATAGGCATCCAACAACAAGTCAGTGAGATATAGGCTTCAAAAGTTTATGTCAGATCTGTTCTTCAAATTCTGGGATTTCCAGATTTGAAGAACAGTTGAGGTGACCACTGTCCAATACTTACAACGCTCAATCTGGGCTTACTTTGTATGATATAAAGGTTTGTTATTATAGTACAAATATCAGTGTACAATTATATAAAATCAAATTAACATAACAACATCCGAATCACAAGATCTGGCATGGTCAAACCATGTCAGAAAATTCGCTCATGAAGATTTCTGGGTTTTCCAGAAATCTGCAAAAACAGCCGGTCAACCCTACTTTGACCCTTTGTATCTTTGATTATATGCATGATTTGAGAGTTCTAAAAGCATGAGCATGAATCATAAATGTCAGTCTACAATTATATGACACAACCATGGCAAGATCATTTAACAGAAGGAAGATCAGAGGCCATGAACAAGTTGTCAGACTCCTTCTGGGTTTCTGGGCTGCCCAGAATTCCAGAAAACGTGAACGGTCAACGATGTTTGACTGCAAATAACAAGAGATCTAGACCTGATATGACTCTGATTCAAGTTCCAGAGTAAAGACAACATAGCACACTACAGATTCATTACATAAAACACATAAAACACTTAACACACACGGATCTAATGGCCCTGACATATGGTTGTCAGACCAAAAATTTTAAGTTTTTCCAGATTTTGAAAAATGCTTGATTCGAGCATCTAGGTGTTATGGATCCATGATCCAACAACCCAGATCTCTAATTGACACCTTCTAACACAACTTTAAGCAATCAATTACAACATCTAACAACAAATCATAATATTTCGAAATTTTAGGATTTTATACCTCATCCATGCTTTTATCTTGAATCTGGGGTTCCTGATTGTTATGGAAGTAGTAGGGACTTGATTGGGGACTGATTTACTATTATATTTCGTGGTTCTAGATAGAGAGAGACTTGGTTGGTTGTTTGAGAGAAAATTGACCAAGTTAGTGTACTTTATCTCTCTTCAAATAAATATATATTATAACATGTTGCTATGATCTGCAATAATTCGGTTGGAATGGCTGAGATAAAGTCACATGGCTAGGCTAGGGTAGTTCACCCACTCAAAATAGGACAAGACTTGCAAGTTACATCCAATAATACACTTAAGGGCATTTAAGTCTTTTTCCATTTAATTTAATGGCATTCTTGTAATTGGCCCAAACCCTAGGGTTTAGGGTTTGGTTAGGGTTTAGGGTTTGGAGCATTTAGGGTTTAGGTTTTAACCCTTAACTTCCAAATTAAATTTCTAAAATTTCCAAGTTAGATTTTCAAAAATAGAAAAATTAATATTTCTCAATTATAATTAGGATTCTATAATTATAATTAATATTTCCTAATTATAAATTCAATCTTGCTAATTAAGATTAGCATTTCATAATTACAATCGCTAATTAAGCAATTAGGGTCAATATCACAGATTAGGGTTTACAACACAAAGATTAGGGTTTCTAATATAAAAATTATCATTTGCTAATTATAATTAGAATTCCCTTAATTATACTAAGGTTTTCTAATCATAAATTAAACTTGCTAATTAGGATTAATTTATCCTAATTAGGATTGCTAAAATAGCAGTTAAATCCACAATGGCATGATATGGTTTTTGACGGAATAATTAGGGTTTAAAATTTGAGATTAGGGTTTTCGAATTGATTAAGCTTTACCCTAATTAACCTTATACTTAATAGCACTTGAGCATTATAATTCTCCATTGAGTTCCCAGATTAGGGTTCCAAATATTCGAAATCTGAAACTAGGATTTTCAGATCGGGTATTATGATTTTCTAATAATCAAATTGGGTTTCAGGTAATTCATTAGGGTTTTCCCTAATTAATTTATAATTAATAGCGTTAAACCTTATACATATCATTGCATTCCCAATCTAGGGTTTTTAATATCCAAATTAGGGTTTCGGACTCCCGGAACTGAAACTAGGGTTTCCAGAACCAGTTTCTTGGATTTCTTATTAATCGCTAGGGTTTTCTAACCGAACGTTAAAGTTCTTAATATATAATTAGGGTTTGACACATATATAATTAATCTGGTCAACCCTTGACCCTTAACCATATTCAGTACACATACATAACCATATTCACAGAACATAGTCACATAAATCCTTAATCCTGAATAATTCACCTATATCCTTCACAAAATTTTGAAATCATTAAAATTTCACCCTAATAATATCAAACGCATACACTTATTTTCTGTCTAAGTCTATTATTTGACCTTAAATCAATCATTTAAGATTTTGATAATGTGGGCAAGGAAATCGTACCTTGCTAGAGTTAGGGTTTCGTGTTGGCTGAGGAGGAGAGAAATCCACGAAGAGTACGGAATTGATTGATTGATTAAAGAGGGGAGAAGAACAGGTGGGCGATTACTCCAACGACACGTGGCAGAACTCCTAGAATCCGGGAACCGTGTTAGGGTAACAGGGATTCCAAGAGCCTTCTTCTTGAGTCCTTCCACTCCTAGAATCCGGAAACCTTGTTAGGGTTATTGGGATTCCAAGAGTCTTCGTGAGTGTTGAGAGAGAATGTCCAAACCCCTTTGGTGCTTTTAGGTGGAATCTCCGAGCCTTTAAGTCACCAAAAGGGTCCCTTTGATCTTCCAGGAGTCCAAGTCTTGAGTCTGAAGAGAAGTCCCCCTTTCTTGATGGAATGGAAGAGGTATTTATAGGATTTTCTGGAAAGTGGTCATGTGCAAGGCACATGCATTCAGGGAAATTCCAGAAATACCCTTTAGTCATTAGAATAATGTCCATATTGCCCTGTCCTTCTAGCCACCAATCCAATCCCTCAATCAATTCCCAAAATGAGTCGCCTCCACGTGTCTTCTGCCTCGGGACACGTGAAAGATTCTATCAGGTCTTGCTTCTCTATTTCCGGCTCTTCCGTCTTTTCATTTAATCATCATGCGAATCTTAATTTGTGCATTTAATTTAATTAAGACAAATGAACCCTAATTTGCACCTGGGCCCACATTTGCCCCCTGCGCGAGAGTCGCGTCCTTGGAGTGACGATCGTGCAAAATACTTTAAGTCTTTGAGTCTTGTTTTAAATTTCTAAACAATTCGAAGAGTTTGATCATGCAAGTCTCGAAAATGAAAAAGATCTCAACAAAGTCAACTCCCAAGGGAGCTCTCCCAAAGATATCTTAAATATCTAGATATCTTTTGTCAAATCTTTTCAGAAGAGAAATAAATCATATGATTAATCAGACTATAAGTTCACTAGTTAATAAAATAAAATCTTGATTTTTTTATTTCCAAAATCAAATCTTAATTTTATAAGATTTGATTTTATTCTGAAAATTAAATCTTCCTTTATTTTGGAAAATCAAATCAAATATTTCTTAATTTGAAAAGAGATTTTTTTTAAAATCAAATCCAATCAAATCTTGATTTTTTTTTTATTTCCAAAATCAAATCTTAATTTTATAAGATTTGATTTTATTCTGAAAATTAAATCTTCCTTTATTTTGGAAAATCAAATCAAATCTTTCTTAATTTGAAAAGAGATTTTTTAAAATAAAATAAAATAAAATCAAATCAAATCTTAATTTTTTATTTCCAAAATCAAATCTTAATTTTATAAGATTTGATTTTATTCTGAAAATTAAATCTTCCTTTATTTTGGAAAATCAAATCAAATCAAATCTTTCTTAATTTGAAAAGAGAGAGATTTTTTTTTAAAATCAAATCAAAAACATTAAATCATATGAAATAAAATAAAATCATATGATTATTAATAATTAATTTTTTAATAATTAATTTATTTTATCTTAAACATAAGATCTTTTTTTTCTTAATCAGTGATATATAGTATTCATTCACGGGGTGATTGAAATTTGAAAGGAATTGCCATCCAACAACAATAGGTAATTAGATTAATATCATATGTATAAAATAATATAGATGATATATTATATGTACAAGAAGTTTACCATTATCAAAATTCATCCAAGCCTTAGAAGCGAAGGAAGCTAACTGCCTATTGATTCAATAGACACTGAATTATATAAGGTCATCATTTGACTCATTCCTCCTCTTTAATTCGTTAATTAAATTTTTTTTTTATTATTATTATGTGCCTTTGATGTGCACATAAATATATTCATTTTATCATAGTTTCCGAGACATTTAAAAAAAGCTCATAAAGTAGTTTGAAGAATTCTAAAGAACTTATTTGTGTGGGCGTGAATGCATGAGATGAGACAGTACCAAATCATCTCAATGAGTAGCCACTGGATTGTCCCTCTAGTTTATAATTGTGATTATATGCGGATATATTTAGCCTGTAGAAAAATAAAAAATTGACACGAAAAACGAAGCAGCGAGTGACAGAAAATTAAGGATGAAGTTATGGTGTAGTCAAAAAGTAGTAAGTATAATATTAAACGAATCTCTTCATGGTTTGCTTCTATTATTATTATTATTATTATTATTATTTTATTGTTAATCGATTATAATCTTGAATTCATAGTACTGATTATTAGTAGTTAGCCTTCTGATTATTGTTCTGCATGATTTTTTTTTTTAGAATCTGTTATATTTAGTTTGCTTGTTCAGAATGATTGTTGATATATTTTCCCTGAGATCGTTAATACTAGAGAACAACTATCAAATACTTATTTGATAAAAAAAAAATGAAATTAAGTACCTCTAGTCGTGTTGGTTTTTTGTTTGGTTAATTCTCCGTGATTGCTTCATCGACTTCTTTTTTTCAGGTAATATCCACATTTCTTTTCCCGGTCATTTCACCTTAACAAGATCTTGATTTGGACATTCTCAAAGAAAAGTCAACACCGCAAGGAGGAAATATTTGTTCCGGACCATTTCACCTTAACAAGGATCTTGGCTCGGATATTCTCAAAGAGAAAACAACATCGCAAAGAGGCGGCATTTATTCTGGGCCATTTCACCTTAACAAGGATCTTGGCTCGGATATTCACGAAGAAAAAGGCAACACCGCAACGAGGAATCATCTATTCCGAGCCTTTTCACCTTAACAAGGATCTTGGCTCGGATATTCTCAAAGAAAAGAGGCAATACCGCAAGGAGGAAGAATTTATTCCGAGCCATTTCACCTTAATAAGGATCTTGGCTCGGATATTCTCAAAGAAAGGGCAACATCACAGCGAGGAATCATTCATTCTGGGCCATTTCACCTTAACAAGGATATTGACTCGGATATTCTCAAAGAAATGACAACACCGCAAGGAGGAAGAATTTATTCCGAGTCATTTCACCTTAACAAGGTCCTTGGCTCGGATATTCTGAAAGAAAAAATAACACCGCAATGAGGAAGGATTTATTCCGAGCCATTTCACCTTAACAAGGATCTTGGCTCGGATATTCCGGCGAAGTAGCATTTATTCCAATTAGTTGATTCAACGAGCAAGGAGAAGTTAAATGTAAGAGGGGAGAGCTCCTTAGGCGGCTAAACCCTATGGGATAACCCTTAGGGGGGGACCAACCTAATGGCCTCCTTCTTTACATTTTTGTCTAATTCATCTAGCCATAATAATTTTTTTTTATTTTGCATCCAGCTATGACATTTTTCGTTGCATCCAGCTATGCAGGGACACTCGTATCGTTGTGCTCCTCCATATGCATATTCGTCACTACTTGGGGGGAATGCACCTTTACTCTGGAGGATGTCTATGTCATCTACCAGTAAGCATTTGCCCCCTGCGCGTGAGTCACGCCTTTGGTGAGATGATCGCGCAAAATATTTTTAAGTGTTGAAGTCTTCACTTCTTGAAGCTTGATGTTTTACAAGCCTTGAAAACGAAAGTCCTAGGAGAGCGAACCTCTAGAGGAGCAAACCCTAGATCATGGCTTTCGTAGTTTTTTCCATTTCCTGTATCAGAAAATTCATGTACATATATTTCATGTAAACTAACACTTGAATCCATATTTCTTTTTCTTTTTTTTTTAAATAAATCAGAAGAAATAATCAAGTATAAGTGAAAGTTTGACAAATTTATTGATAATCAAATTGCTTTTAACGAAAAGCATAACATTTCATATAATAAATCTTGTTTTTATCGAAAAAAAAAGTATAACGTTCACCACTTTTAGAGATAAAGTGCAACTTTTTTGCTTTTGTCGAATAAAGCATAGCGTTTGCCACTTTTAAAGATAAAGTGTAACTTTTGGGGTTGAGGGCTTATACTCAGGTGCCTCAATCACTTTTGAAGTTGAAAGTGTAACTTTCGAGGGCTGTTAGTCAGGTGCCTCGATTACTTTTGAAGGTGAAAGTATAACTTATGAGGACTTATAATCAGGTGCCTCGTTCACTTTTGATGATAAAGTGTAACACTTAGGTGCCTCGTCACTTGGGTCGTCCAATTTCTTGGCAAGTGCAGTCTACGAGGACTTGAAATTGGGTGCCTCGTCACTTGGGTCGTCCAATTTCTTGGCAAGTGCAGTCTACGAGGACTTGAAATCGGGTACCTCGTCACTTGGGTCGTCCAATTTCTTGGCAAGTGCAGTCTACGAGGACTTGACCACCATTTAGAGTGGACCACCATCTTGGGTGGATTTTTTTTTTTAATTCGTCAATTTTTGTGCCTCCTCCCTTGGTCCTCCAATTACTTGGCAAGAGATACTCCTGAGGACTTAAAACCACCATTTTTGGTGGACCACCATCTTGGGTGGATTTTTAATTCATCTGTATTTCAGAGTTTTTCGATGGTAGAGCCAGCATTTGGGTTTTCGACTTCCGGGACTGCACCATGGGTGATAGTGTTACACGTTTCTTCTCCTAGTTCAATCTCTCCGGCCGCCAGCTTCTCATGGTATATTCTCCGCAGACTGTAACAGTCTATAGTGGAATGTCCTGCGTATTGGTGGTATACACAGAAGTCCGGTCTTCTTTTCATCTCTTCCGTTACAACCAACCGGGGCCTTGGAGGCTTCACCACTCCATATTCAACCCATTATTCATACAGGTTCCTGAATGCCTTCTCGCTACATGTAATAGCCTCCGGAACTGGCATTCTGGTATACTTATCCCCATGTCTTTCTCTGCTTCGCTCAAATTTCTCATTCTTTTCCCTCTTGCCCCCTTGTGGTTTTGACTGAGAATCCGCCAAAGCCACAGTTGCTGTCCTCTTGCCCTTCCATGTAACCATTGCATGGCTGGTAGGAAATGTCATGATTCCTCCCAAGTCTTGTGAAAAAGATGAGAGGGTCGCAAATGAATCACAAGCTTTGGTAATGAGGTGGGGCTTGAAGGCGTCTAAAGCACCATTGTTGCATATGCTAACCAAGTTCTTTTCTTCAATTGGCTCTGCACACTTCTGTGCTTGGGTCCTGAACCTATGCACGTAATCTGACAGCTCCTCGTTTGGCTTCTGCTTGAATCGCATGAGCTCTACGATGGTTACCTGTTTCTGCACATAAAAAAAATTTCTTAAAAAATTGCAATTTTAGATCATCCCAATCATGGACTGATTCCTTCTCCAAATTGTAGTACCAACTGAAGGCACTATCCGTCAAAGTCTTGTTGAATTCCCTCATCAACAAGTTGAGGTTGTTTACTTCATCATATCCTAGCCATGGAGACATCGACTCTACGAACCTGGCAATGTGTTCTCTGGCATTTCCTTTCTCCCTATTGTATTTTGGAAACTGCGGGGGATGCTCAATATACCCCGTAGGATAAGGTTGCCTCCGAATGTATGCAGGGTAAGGTGGAGTAAAATCTAACTCTGAGGGTCGGGATGTCTGCCTGCGAAGTTGATTGATCACATCGATCATATCATCCTTCGTCACGTACTGGCTTGTGACGTGAACTCTCTAGGGTGTTGTAATATACTGTTGTATTAGCGGTGCATATGGTGAAGAGATTGGTTGATGTACACTTGCATCGTGAAAAGCTGGCACTGGTGGTATTTGTTGGCTCATTCGCTGGACATGGCTTGGAACGGTTGGCATCTGCACCTGTGAAAATGCTGGAAGAGCAGTTGGGATGATGTTCGTCTGAGGTTGGCTTGCTTCCAACCTAGGTTGTGGCTCATCACCACTGTTCTGGAGCCCCAAGTTTATTACTGGAACCAATTGACTTTCAGTCAATGAAGGTACAATATGGTTCTTTTTGTTGTTGCTGCCATTGTTGTTGTCCTCCACTCCCTGCTTGTTCTCCCTGCGAATTGCCTGGGAACATGGCCTTAAAGGTAGGGATCTGCATCAACTGCTGGCGGAAGTTCCCCATCTCCTCTTGCTTCCTCTGCATCTCCAGCATCATGGCCATCATCATCCCTTGTCCTTCCCGTGCTTCCTTTAATGCCTTGAGCATCTCCAGTTGCACAACATTCGTCTGCTCTTCGTTTGCATCCTCGACTTGCCTTCCTGCGTTGGTTTGTTGTTGATTGTCCATGTATAGTGATGTTGAACTCCTTTCCAAAGCGTCTTCAATAAGTGGTTGGTCAAAATCCAGATTTGCGCCTTGGAAAGCTTGAGTTGTTTGCCTTGGAACTAGATTTGGTGAGGTAATACTATTTGTTGGTGAAGCAGCTCTTCCTGTAGTTCTCCCACTTCGAGTTGTGGGCATACCCTTCACGAATTCTACACCTCCCCAGCAGAGTCGCCAAAGAAATGTGGGCAAGGAAATCGTACCTTGCTAGAGTTAGGGTTTCGTGTTGGCTGAGGAGGAGAGAAATCCACGAAGAGTACGGAATTGATTGATTGATTGAAGAGGGGAGAAGAACAGGTGGGCGATTACTCCAACGACACGTGGCAGAACTCCTAGAATCCAGGAACCGTGTTAGGGTAACAGGGATTCCAAGAGCCTTCTTCTTGAGTCCTTCCACTCCTAGAATCCGGAAACCTTGTTAGGGTTATTGGGATTCCAAGAGTCTTCGTGAGTGTTGAGAGAGAATGTCCAAACCCCTTTGGTGCTTTTAGGTGGAATCTCCGAGCCTTTAAGTCACCAAAAGGGTCCCTTTGATCTTCCAGGAGTCCAAGTCTTGAGTCTGAAGAGAAGTCCCCTCCTTCATAGAATGGAAGGGGTATTTATAGAGCTTCCTGGAATTTAAGTAATCACATGCCAAACACATGTCTTCATGGAAATTCCAGAAATACCTTTTAGTCATTAGAATAATGCCCATATCGCCCTGTCCTTCTAGCCACCAATCCAATCCCACAATCAATTCCCAAAATGAGTCGCTTCCCCGTGTCTTCTGCCTCGGGACACGTGGAAGATTCTCTCGGGTCCAGCCCTCTTTATTTCCGGATTTTACGTCTTCATTTAATGTAAATCCTAATTTTGTACATTTAATTCAATTAGGGCATGTGAACCCTAATTTGCACTTGGGCCCACAGATAAATTGTCTAAATTCTAGGGTTGTCACATTCACCCCTCCTTATAAGAATTTCGTCCCCGAAATTCATCTTACACCTTACACCGTGCACCTTACACCATTTATACTGAGCGATCACACAAGATCTTGAACTTATTTTCTCGGGTATCTATTAAAGATACTCAAACTTCTCGGGTATCTATCAAAGATACTCAAACTTCTCGGGTATCTATCAAAGATACTCAAATTTCTCGGGTATCTATCAAAGATACTCAAACTTCTCGGGTATCTATCAAAGATACTCAAAACGCACGCAAAGGTCAAATTCACACTAAGTATTCCTGTATTTACAACTCCATCACATTTTTATCATCTCTGCACCAGGTTACATGGTACATGAGTGATAATTAAAAACAAATTTTGATATTTCAAATCATTTCCTTAAACATTCTATCTATTCCTATTATCCTTAACACTTCATTCACACACAACTATACCCAGTTCATAAAACCACACTTATGAGTTCATAGCCTGGCCATAATTATATGAGTTTAAGAACTTACCTTAGTGTGACAACCCGAGAAATTAGACAATTTATTAAAATCTTGAATGATTGATTTAAGGTCAAATAATAGACCTAAACAGAAAATAAGTGTATGCGTTTGATATTATTAGGGTGAAATTTTGATGATTTCAAAATTCTGTGAAGGATATAGGGTAATTATTCAGGATTAAGGATTTATGTGTTAAATTCTGTGAATAAGGTTATGTATGTATTCAGAATGTGGTTAAGGGTCAAGGGTTGACCAGATAAATTTTATCAATGTCAAACCCTAAGTATATATTAAGAACACCAACGTTCAGTTAGAAAATCCTAGCGATTAATAAGAAATCCTAGAAACCGGTTCTGAAACCCTAATTTTGGTTCCGAGGATTTAAAACCCTAATTTAGATATTAAAAACCCTAGATTGGGGATGCAATGATATGTATAAGGTTAAACGTCATTAATTATAAATTAATTAGGAAAACCCCTAATGAATTGCTGGAAATCCTGATTGATTATTAGAAAACCCTAATACTTGATCTGAAAATCCTAGTTTCAGATTCTGATAAATTGAAACCCTAATATGGGAATAGAAAGGATAAGTATCAAAACAAATACTAGTCGGTATATTTGATTACATATGTGAATCGTAATGATTTAAGATCAAGGATTGATCAAATAAGTTATAACTTTAGCAAATCCTAAAGTTATATTAATCATATGTTGATTAAGTTAGTAAAATTTAACGAACTATTAGAAACCCTAACCCTAAGTCCGGATAGGGATTCGTCAGTAATTGCAATTTTAAATAAGAGAAGCTAAGGCAACTTAATTATATATTAGGAATGAATGATTGAATAACTTAAGAGTTATGAGTTGCGGGAATAATAGTATTTAATTATATACTAATTCTAAGAGATTTATTTTATACGTCTCGGTTAATTAATTTTATAACCTAATTATAGCAAGTCTAAATTGGGTTAAGAAAATGAATGGGCATGTGAGTAAGGATTTAAGTTATGATTGAGAAAGTGAAAACCCTAATTAAATGATTTGGGTTGGATAAGAATTAAAGTGTTGGATTATGTCAATTTCTTATGGCATAAGAAATTAATTTAATTCAAGCCCAAACTTTTAGCCCAAGGGAGAGAGGACATTTTGGACATTTAGTTAATCAATTAAAGCATAAGAGGAGATTAATTTATGGACAATCTAAGGCCACTTGGCCTGTTATAGAGAGTAGGGAAAAGGAGGGGATGAATGTGATGATAGTTAACTTTAGTTGGTAAACAACTTCCAACCACTCTTCCATGTGTCATTTCTTTATTGCACCAACACATTAATTAAACTTGCAAGCAACCACTTGGTAATTGTTTAAGGGAGAAAAATCAAAATCGAAGATAGAAGTGAAATTTGAAGATGCAAACAAGATAATTGAGTCCGGAACGTCAAAATTAGTAGGGATAGACTCTAAACATGAAATGTGTCGGGGTTGACTTTTTGGTCAAAGTCAACAGTTGAATTTTTGGAAGAAAAGTCAAACTTAAAACTTGGAGATAAATTGAAGAAACAGAGGTGCCCATGACGTTGGGAGTATCAAATTTACTAGGAATCGACTATAAACTCAAAAATTTGAGTTTTCAGGTCCGAAAGTTAAAGACTGGAGTAAACACGCATAACAATGAATTAAAAGCGGGAACCACAAGGGCCAAATCTGCTAGAAATTCCAGCACATGGGCAACCACCTAATCTCACCCACTCCTCACCAACTCTCACCTAATCTTAACTACTCTCTCTCTCTCTCTTAAATATCATTTTAACCAAGTAAAGGAAAGGAAATGAATTGTTCTCTTCATTTCTACCTCATACCCGACCAAATAGAGAGAGTGAGAGAAGAGAGGAGTATGTTCGGCAGCTCCTGGGGAGGAGAAGGAGAGAAGATTTTGATCTTTCTTTCCATTCAAGATCCATCTCATATCTTAGAAGAAGAAGAAGAAGAAGAAGAAAAGGAGAATGAAAAATCAAAGGTATAAACCCTTTTTGTCCATGTAATTTTTGGTTGAAGATCAAACCTTGAATCTATAGTTCTAATCTCAAAAACCTTAGATCTATGTGTTAATGAGTCTTTCATGTTTAGATCTAACCATATTGAGTGTTGATTTGGTTGAAATCAAAAGGAATTGAAAAATAGAATTTTTCCGGAAAAGTTTAAAACCAGAAAGTATGATCTAGCTTTTGATTCTTGAAGTCTATGATGGATATTTGTGATTTATGTTCTTGGGATGCTAGATCTATGTGTGTAGGATAAAACCCCTTTGGAATCTCTCAAATAGGTTGAAAAATGAGCAAGTTATGGAATTTTTCCCAAACTACTCAAAGTTAAGAAAATTGTTAGAAGGACAGTTTTGAACAGCCACTTCCGGGGCTAAATTCTGGGAGCTTAACATGTCCAAATATGGATTGTGATAGATGAAAATTGAATATCGAAAAGATACGAATCCAAAAAAATTGACGGATCGTTAATCAGAGTTACAGATCTCATTTTATATAAGTTTTAGCAAAGGACTCCAAAACTGTAAAATGGCAAAAAGTTTCTGTCCAGATCTGTCCAGGGGCTGTTTTGGCAACTTAAAATGTGAAATAAATTCCAGCCTTTAGGAAAATGAAAATATATGGTATTATGTAGCTCTTGTCCAAAAATGAGCTAATTCCGAGTTAAAACGAACAAGTTATGACCATTACAATTTTTGTGATTCTCCGACGGAAATCGCTACAAACGGAGTTCTACAACTCCTATTGCCACGAAATTTAAAATGGAGCATCAAGTTAACATATATAAGGTTATCCCAAGAGATGGGAATGTTTGGAGTTAAGCACGAGGTAGCTAATTTCTTAAGCTACGCACTAGAATTAATTTTTGAAAAATATCAAAGGAAGTTGGAAAATTATGGAAAAATAATTTTTGTGGATGAAATATGTGTATATATGTTTGGACTAAGGATAGAAAAATAATAAACTGATTTGGTATTTTCGTGATACGAATTTAGAATACAGTTTGCTGGATTATATAATTTGTTTGCTGGATTGAGAAATAGTTTACTGAAATTGAAAATATGTTAAATCCAGTTTGCTGGATTGCAGTTTAGATTGCTGGATTTGGAATTCAGGTTGCTGGATTTGGAATCCAGGTTGCTGAGTTGGTAATTTAGTTGCTAGATTTAGAATCCAGGTTGCTGGATTAGTATTAGACTTATTAGATGTTAATGAATACTTATGAAATGAAAAAACGAGTGTTAAATCATATAAATGTGACTCTATGGCATGATTAAGCGCTTCGGAAGAGTTTAATTGAACTTAAACTCGATATTTGTCTGACTAGACCGTCGGGATGATAAAATTGTGTCGGTATCAACTCAAACTTAATAGTCTAATTTGATGCTAAGTCTTATTTGTATTATAGACTGATAGGATTATGTGCTATGTGTTTAGGTTATTCTGTGGATATAAATATAACAGTATTATACTGTGATGATATTATTCTAATATTGAAGATCTATATTACTAATATTAGGTCTTCGGGTAAAGCGTTATAAATTTTGTTGCGGTAATCAACGGTTCAGGCAAGTTTCTTTGTACTTAACTCTAAGAAGAGTGTTTTATTCAAGCTTATGGTTAATCATTGCTGATTTCCACGAAAATTGTACTCTGTACATCTTGCATGTATAAGTTAGGTATGAAAGGCTGATCACCTTCATTACCAGTTGGTTCAGAAATGTTTGTTCATGTTTAAAACTTATTCAGTCAAAAGTTTGTTCCTGCTAGTTCTCAATTATATTGATGAATTATAGCCAGCTTATTATTCGTACTCTTCAATCATGATATATCATTATATTATTGTATTTAAACTTGCTGGGCAACTTTCATGCTCACCCTTGCTATATCATGATAAAACATTCCAGATAAGGCGAATGCGTTCGGATACAGGAAAAGGTTAATGCCAAGTTCAGCTTGGGATAAGTGTGCGGCTATTTTGTAATAGTATAGTTTGATAAACTGTTATATGTTAGAAAGTTTATGAATTGTGTTTAAGTTAAGGTTACTCGATTTTGGGGAAAATAGTGTGTAATATAATGTATAAACAATTTATGTTTATATCTTCCGCAAATAATGATAGAAATAGTGTACCGGATCCGCGGTGATTTGGGGCCCGGATTCGGGGTTACTACAGTTGGTATCAAAGCTGTTGGTTATGAAGCTTAGGTAGTAATACCTGAGACCAATAACCGCAATGATTAGGATTAAGTATTAACTCAAATCGAGTTAGTGTATCGGTAAGATTCAAAGATGAATCTCGGCGAGTGTAAAGCACAAAGTTCCCTAACTCTGATAATAAAGTTGAACAGTAATGGTGAATAGATCGAGTCTAAAAGACTGAAAGTGCAGGGATAGAAGATCGTAAAACAAAACGATCATAGTGCAATGAATTGAATCGTAATATATACGATAAGATCACCCTGTGATCTGATAAGGTTATGATAGCCAGAAAGAATCAATCTGATGATTGAAAAGTTTATAGCAAGATGCTGTGTATCAGTTGTACTATGAAATTGTACTATGAAAACTCATGAAAGAGTTATGGATTATGAATACGAATTGAATTTGTATTGAAAAAAAAATGTGTTAAGATTAGGTGGGGATTCAATTGAGGACTCGTGTCAGCCGCCGAGTTGTATGATTCCTTGTATGGGCGGGGAATTTGTACTTGGTTTTAGAATCACTTAGCTTCCTGGTCGATGTAGTGGTTAGGTTGACCAATTCTTTGTATGGGCGGGGAATTGTCCGCTTAGCTTTCTATATTGATTAGTGGCCGAGTTTGGTTTGACAACCACTTAGTTTCTGGCATTGATAATCATTGAAATGTTGTGTCGCGCTATTTGCTATATGCGTGTTAAGAGGGTGATTCCTTTCTCATGTGTATAACAAATAGATAGGTCATAGGTAGAGGACATAGGGTTAAGTGCGAGTTCTTAAAACTCATACTTATGTGACATTCTTGATTCATAGTTATATGAAATGTTTATGAACCCCTCAGCGAATGGACGCCAAAGGTCTGTCTAGGAAAGTTCTTAAACTCATATAATTGTGGCCAGGTTATGAACTCATAAGTGTGGTTTTATGAACTGGGTATAGTTGTGTGTGAATGAAGTGTCAAGGATTATAGGAACAGATAGATTGTTAAGCAAATGATCATTAGTGGAGATTTAGGTTTTCTTAAACTCCTGGCTATGCTAAACCTCGAAATGATTGACATCAAGCTAAATACGCACTATGTGCCTTTTAAAAAAAATTATTTTTATTTATCACTTATGTACCATGTGACCTGGTGCAGAGATGATAAAAATGATGGAGTCATCAATGCAGTATTACTTAGTGTGAATTTGACTTAAAGTCACTATTTTACTATGGTATGATGTAGTATGACAAAATCACTAAATGACGGAATCATCAACGGACTGTAAATATAGTGCGGCATCATGACGTCATTCTCAAAAATGTTTTCAAAAAAACTCCAAGTGTTTATTGAAAGAAATTTCCCAAACCAAATTGTTTTGGTGCTGAGTCTAGTAAGACTGAGGTAAGAAATTTTGTGCGCCTAAGGTGGATAAAAGAAACAAATTGTTCCGACCAGCAGTACTTGATCAGTACAGGGCATATCGGGCTGATCACCCTTTTTGTCCGTAAGTAATTACGGTTTGCGGATGAATTTCCATAAAACCTTTGCGAAAATGACAAACAAACAGTCTATACGACTCCTCAGCACAATTTAAAAAAAAAACCTTTTACTTTTGTGAGTGGTGTATTGGGTAGGATGTGGTGATATGTGTGAATGGTGTAAGGTGCACGGTGTAAGGTGTAAGGTGAATTTCGGGGATGAAATTCTTAGAAGGAGGGGTGAAATGTGACAACCCGAGAAATTAGACAATTTATTAAAATCTTGAATGATTGATTTAAGGTCAAATAATAGACCTAAACAGAAAATAAGTGTATGCGTTTGATATTATTAGGGTGAAATTTTGATGATTTCAAAATTCTGTGAAGGATATAGGTTAATTATTCAGGATTAAAGATTTATGTGTTAAATTCTGTGAATAAGGTTATGTATGTATTCAGAATGTGGTTAAGGGTCAAGGGTTGACCAGATAAATTTTATCAATGTCAAACCCTAAGTATATATTAAGAACACCAACGTTCAGTTAGAAAATCTTAGCGATTAATAAGAAATCCTAAAAACCGGTTCTGAAACCCTAATTTTGGTTTCGAGGATTTAAAACCCTAATCCAGATATTAAAAACCCTAGATTGGGGATGCAATGATATGTATAAGGTTAAACATCATTAATTATAAATTAATTAGGAAAACCCCTAATGAATTGCTGGAAATCCTGATTGATTATTAGAAAACCCTAATACTTGATCTGAAAATCCTAGTTTCAGATTCTGATAAATTGAAACCCTAATATGGGAATAGAAAGGATAAGTATCAAAACAAATACTAGTCGGTATATTTGATTACATATGTGAATCGTAATGATTTAAGATCAAGGATTGATCAAATAAGTTATAACTTTAGCAAATCCTAAAGTTATATTAATCATATGTTGATTAAGTTAGTAAAATCTAACGAACTATTAGAAACCCTAACCCTAAGTCCGGATAGAGATTCGTCAGTAATTGCAATTTTAAATAAGAGAAGCTAAGGCAACTTAATTATATATTAGGAATGAATGATTGAATAACTTAAGAGTTATGAGTTGCGGGAATAATAGTATTTAATTATATACTAATTTTAAGAGATTTATTTTATACGTCTCGGTTAATTAATTTTATAACCTAATTATAGCAAGTCTAAATTGGGTTAAGAAAATGAATGGGCATGTGAGTAAGGATTTAAGTTATGATTGAGAAAGTGAAAACCCTAATTAAATGATTTGGGTTGGATAAGAATTAAAGTGTTGGATTATGTCAATTTCTTATGGCATAAGAAATTAATTTAATTCAAGCCCAAACTTTTAGCCCAAGGGGGAGAGGACTTTTTGGGCATTTAGTTAATCAATTAAAGCATAAGAGGAGATTAATTTATGGACAATCTAAGGCCACTTGGCCGATTATAGAGAGTAGGGAAAAGGAGGGGATGAATGTGATGATAGTTAACTTTAGTTGGTAAACAACTTCCAACCACTCTTCCATGTGTCATTTCTTTATTGCACCAACACATTAATTAAACTTGCAAGCAACCACTTGGTAATTGTTTAAGGGAGAAAAATCAAAATCGAAGATAGAAGTGGAATTTGAAGATGCGAACAAGATAATTGAGTCCGGAACGTCAAAATTATTAAGAATAGACTCTAAACATGAAATGTGTCGGGGTTGACTTTTTGGTCAAAGTCAACAGTTGAATTTTTGGAAGAAAAGTCAAACTTAAAACTTGGAGATAAATTGAAGAAACAGAGGTGCCCATGACGTTGGGAGTATCAAATTTACTAGGAATCGACTATAAACTCAAAAATTTGAGTTTTCGGGTCCGAAAGTTAAAGACCGGAGTAAACACGCAAAATAATGAATTAAAAGCGGGAACCATAAGGGCCAAATCTGCTAGAAATTCCAGCACATGGGCAACCACCTAACCTCACCCACTCCTCACCAACTCTCACCTAATCTTAACTACTCTCTCTCTCTCTTAAATATCATTTTAACCAAGTAAAGGAAAGGAAATGAATTGTTCTCTTCATTTCTACCTCATACCCGACCAAATAGAGAGAGGAGTATGTTCGGCAGCTCCTGGGGAGGAGAAGGAGAGAAGATTTTGATCTTTCTTTCCATTCAAGATCCATCTCATATCTTAGAAGAAGAAGAAGAAGAAGAAGAAAAGGAGCATGAAAAATCAAAGGTATAAACCCTTTTTGTTCATGTAATTTTTGGTTGAAGATCAAACCTTGAATCTATAGTTCTAATCTCAAAAACCTTAGATCTATGTGTCAATGAGTTTTTCATGTTTAGATCTAACCATATTGAGTGTTGATTTGGTTGAAATCAAAAGGAATTGAAAAATAGAATTTTTCCGGAAAAGTTTAAAACCAGAAAGTATGATCTAGCTTTTGATTCTTGAAGTCTATGATGGATATTTGTGATTTATGTTCTTGGGATGCTAGATCTATGTGTGTAGGATAAAACCCCTTTGGAATCTCTCAAATAGGTTAAAAAATGAGCAAGTTATGGAATTTTTCCCAAACTACTCAAAGTTAAGAAAATTGTTAGAAGGACAGTTTTGAACAGCCACTTCCGGGGCTAAATTCCGGGAGCTTAACATGTCCAAATATGGATTGTGATAGATGAAAATTGAATATCGAAAAGATATGAATCCAAAAAAATTGACGTATCGTTAATCGGAGTTACAGATCTCGTTTTATATAGGTTTTAACAAAGGACTCCAAAACTGTAAAATGTCAAAAAGTTTCTGTCTAGATCTGTCCAGGGGCTGTTTTGGCAACTTAAAGTGTGAAATAAATTCCAGCCTTTTGGAAAATGAAAATATATGGTATTATGTAGCTCGTGTCCAAAAATGAGCTAATTCCGAGTTAAAACGACCAAGTTATGACCATTACAATTTTTGTGATTCTCCGACGGAAATCGCTACAAACGGAGTTCTACAACTCCGATTGCCACGAAATTTAAAATGGAGAATCAAGTTAACATATATAAGGTTATCTCAAGAGATGGGAATGTTTGGAGTTAAGCACGAGGTAGCTAATTTCTTAAGCTACGCACTAGAATTAATTTTTGAAAAATATCAAAGGAAGTTGGAAAATTATAGAAAAATAATTTTTGTGGATGAAATATGTGTATATATGTTTGGACTAAGGATAGAAAAATAATAAACTGATTTGGTATTTTCGTGATACGAATTTAGAATACAGTTTGCTGGATTATATAATTTGTTTGCTGGATTGAGAAATAGTTTACTGAAATTGAAAATATGTTAAATCCAGTTTGCTGGATTGCAGTTTAGATTGCTGGATTTGGAATTCAGGTTGCTGGATTTGGAATCCAGGTTGCTGAGTTGGTAATTTAGTTGCTAGATTTAGAATCCAGGTTGCTGGATTAGTATTAGACTTATTAGATGTTAATGAATACTTATGAAATGAAAAAGCGAGTGTTAAATCATATAAATGTGACTCTATGGCATGATTAAGCGCTTCAGAAGAGTTTAATTGAACTTAAACTCGATATTTGTCTGACTAGACCGTCGGGATGATAAAATTATGTCGGTATCAACTCAAACTTAATAGTCTAATTTGATGCTAAGTCTTATTTGTATTATAGACTGATAGGATTATGTGCTATGTGTTTAGGTTATTCTATGGATATAAATATAACAGTATTATACTGTGATGATATTATTCTAATATTGAAGATCTATATTACTAATATTAGGTCTTCGGGTAAAGCGTTATAAATTTTGTTGCGGTAATCAACGGTTCAGGCAAGTTTCTTTGTACTTAACTCTAATAAGAGTGTTTTATTCAAGCTTATGGTTAATCATTGCTGATTGCCACGAAAATTGTACTCTGTACATCTTGCATGTATAAGTTAGGTATGAAAGGCTGATCACCTTCATTACCAGTTGGTTCAGAAATGTTTGTTCATGTTTAAAACTTGTTCAGTCTAAAGTTTGTTCGTACTAGTTCTCAATTATATTGATGAATTATAGCCAGCTTATTATTCGTACTCTTCAATCATGATATATCGTTATATTATTGTATTTAAACTTGCTGGGAAACTTTCATGCTCACCCTTGCTATATCATGATAAAACATTCCAGATAAGGAGAATGCGTTCGGATACAGGAAAAGGTTAATGCCAAGTTCAGCTTGGGATAAGTGTGCGGCTATTTTGTAATAGTATAGTTTGATAAACTGTTATATGTTAGAAAGTTTATGAATTGTGTTTAAGTTAAGGTTACTCGATTTTGGGGAAAATAATGTGTAATGTAATGTATAAACAATTTATGTTTATATCTTCCGTAAACAGTTATAGAATGATTAGTGTACCGAATCCGCGGTGATTTGGGGCCCGGATTCGGGGGTATCACACCTAGTCTGACCTTTGGCGTCCGTTCGCTGAGGGGCTCATAAACATTTCATATAACTATGAGTCAAGAATGTCATATAAATATGAGTTCTAAGAACTCGTACTTAATTCTATATTCTCTACATATGACCTATTTATCTATATATAACAACTAGCGTGACACAACATTTCAATGGTTACCAATGCCACCAACTAAGTAGTTTTTACACCAAGTACAATTCCCCGCCCATACAAGAAATCATACAACTCAGTTGCCGACACGAGTCCTCATTGAAATCCCCACCTAATCTTAACCCCATTTTTCAATACGAATTCAATTCGTATTCATAATCCATAACTCTTTCATGAATTTTCATAGTAAAATTTCATAGTACAACTTACACACAGCATTTTGCTGTAAACTTTTTAATCATAAGATTGATTCTTTCTGGCTGTCATAACCTTATCAGATCACGGGGTGATCTTATCGTATATATTACGATTCAATTCCATGCACTATGATCGTTTTGTTTTACGATCTCATATCCCTGCACTTTCAGTCTTTTAGACTCGATCTATTTCACGTTACTGTTCAACTTTATTATCAGAGTTAGGGAACTCTGTGTCTTTACACTCGCCGAAATTCATCTTTGAATCTTACCGACCAACTAACTCTATTTGAGTTAGTCTTATCCTAATCACTGCGGTTATTGGTCTCAGGTATTCCTACCTAAGCTTCATAACCAACAGCTTTGATACCAACTGTGATAGCCCCGAATCCGGGCCCCAAATCATCGCGGATCCGGTATACTATTTCTATAACTATTTGCGGAAGATATAAACATAAATTGTTCACGTTCGCCTTATCTGCAATGTTTTATCATGATATAGCAAGGGTGAGCATGAAAGTTGCCCAGCAAGTTTAAGTTCAATAATATAACGATATATCATGATTGAAGAGTATGAATAATAAGCTGACTATAATTCATCAATATAATTGAGAAGTAGCACGAACAAACTTTTGACTGAACAAGTATTAAACATGAACAAACAGTTCTGAACCAACTGGTAATGAAGGTGATCAGCCTTTCATACCTGACTTATACATGCAAGATGTACAGAGTACAATTTTCGTGGCAATCAACAATGATTAACCATAAGCTTGAATAAAACACTCTTATTAGAGTTAAGTACAAAGAAACTTGCCTGAACCGTTGATTAGCGCAACGCAATTTATACCGCTTTACCCGAAGACCTAATATTAGTAAATATAGATCTCCAATATTAGAATAATATCATCATAGTATAATACTGTTATATATACATATCCACAGAATAACCTAAACACATAGCACATAAGCCTATCAGTCTATACAACACATAAGACTTGGTATTAGGTCAAACTATTTCAGTTTGACTTGAAACCGACACAATTCTAACATCCCGACGGTCTAGTCGGTCAACACTCGAGTTTAAGTTCAATTAAACTCTGACTAAACACTTAACAATTATCACAGATAATTTTCTTAGCAGCCAAAATAATTTTCATAGGCTCATAATAATTTTCAAGTAATTATTATCATTTATCAACATTTTTCGATCATTAAAACCATATTTAATTGAATTAAATATCACATAATTCATTAATCATTAATATTCATTTAATATAAAATATTAATGAAAATCATAATATTATAATATAATTATAATATACCAAAGCATTTTTAATACCTTAAAATCATAATTATATGATTTTTAAACACTTAAATCCATTATCCGATAATTAATATTAATATTAAAATATTAATATTTTCATGACTAAATATCAAAAGTTATAATTTATAACTTAAAATATTTTTAGATCACTTAAATCATTTTTATATAATTTATAAAGCATTAATTCTATTTTTCCTTAATTTATTTAATATAGTTATTAAATAAAATAATTATCATTAATATTTATTAATTAATGAATTTCATCACAAAATATTAAAAGTCATCAAAAATAACTTCAAATATTTTCTAACACCATAATATAATTTTTTATGAATTAAAACTATTTTTAAATAATTTATTTAATATCATAATTAAATAAATAATTACCATTTATATTCCAAAAATATTAAATATTTTCGAAATATACTCAAAATAGTTAAAAACTATTTTTTAGACTTTAAAATAATTTTTCAAAATTTATTATTTATTTTTAATAATTAAAAACTATTTTTTTCTATTTATTTAATTAATTTCCGGGAAATAGAAAATAACCTGTCACTAAAGGGCCCTATAGCGACAGAACCGTCACTATAGGTGTTCTTGAGCAAACCCAGAAATCCTTGTCAGTTGCCAAGAGGCTTAGTTTGACCAACATTTGATCTTGGATATAGATGTTTTCTGGGCTTGTTATGGTATTCAGATTGTATTATAACTGTAATAATATCTGTCAGGAATAAACATGTGAATGGTATTCCTATTTATATATGATTTGATTATGATATATATGAATGAATATGCAAGTATGTTTGCATGAAGAAAAGCTGTTAAGTCCTTTGATAGATAATAGAAATATATGTACAAGGACTTAGAATGAATTGATAAAAAATGTTAGGTTGATCCTACATAAGCAAAACGGCTTTGTAAAGTCCTTAAAAAGAAATGATGTACAAGGACTATAAATATAGAAAGATCAAGCTTGTTAGGTTGATCTTATGATGTAATAGATAGGCTTGTCTGATCGTCGAGCACTGCACCAGAAGTCGTAGTCTGCCAGGAGAGTTAGAGTAAACTCGGGAGCTATCGAGGCAGAATAGGAGTATGCAAGATAGTGAGATCTCAGAGTTCGTAGACTTCTAGGGGAAACGAAGAAGGATCGTAGTGTGTCGAGAAGAGCCTCCTCGAGATCGTAGTGTACTGAGGAAGTCATGTTCTGAATCGTAGAGACAGCCTGCCTATAAGCCGAACGACAATCTGCCGAAGCTAAGTATGAAATGCACTCTACGCTCAGAGTCGTAGAGTCTAGCGATGCCGAAGTCAAAGACAAGGATCATAGACCACACTCTACGATCGTAGAGTTCAATGAACAAATGCAGAGATCGTAGTCGGACAAGATCAGATGAAAACAAGCTCAAGTCAGCGATCGTAGAGTGGACTCAACGTTCACCAAGCTAAACTCTAAGATCGTAGTGTGTAGAGTGCAGAAATAGTAGAGTGTCAATATCTGATCTTCGGGATCGTAGTGTCTGCACAGCCGAAGCTGAATCATAGAGTGCAGAACTACGACTCCAACAGTAATGCTCACAATGCTAAGTCAGAATCGTAGAGCAGATACAGTTCTCAACGAATGAGCACTCCCAGAATATCTAAAGGTACGAAGCCTCTGGTTGGCACTGCAAAGATGTAATCCACAGAAGGGAACCAGAGAGCACTCAACGAATGACATGCAGGCTAGCAGAAGAAGTAAGCACCAAACCAATCAGCATCAAGATTGAGTTGAAAGGCCGTTCGTGATGAAGTCTTCCACAAGATGATTCAAAGAAGACTTCAGCAGTTGACTAAGGAAAAGTCAGCTAAAGCAGTTGCTATCAAGAAAACAGAAGACAACGATCTTGGAAGCAACCAGGATCGTAGTGTTTGTCAGACAAAGAAAGAACTGATGGAAGGTGAACCGAGATACTGGTCAGCTTCTGAAGAGCAAGGCTAAAGTGATTAAGTGCAGGGTCAGTTCATTGATGATAAGTGAGCGGAAGATCACCAGGAGAAAGCAAGCTGGACGCACCACAAATCTGAAGTGTCTTGATATTTAGAAGGGAACCAGAGCAAGGAATTAAGCCATCAGTATCTGAGAACAGTCGAAGCAAATAGAAGTATTGAAGCACTGCACAATACAAGGAAGAGGTGTTCTTCATTGAAGATCCAATCAACACTCTTCTAAGATCGTAGTGTTGTCTCCACCAGTCAACAAGACACTACGATCAGGTCCCTGAAGACGTGCATCAGAATCGTAGAGCTCAGATACCTGAAGATTGAGGCATTGGCAACGGTTCAATCTGAAGGGTAATTCGGACAAGTGCTTATTGAGAGAATCGATGCAAAAGGACAACCTCTGATCAAGAAATCAGAAGAAATAAAGTCTTCGACCTGCCCAGGACAGTAAAGTGATACATCTGACAGGGTAGGTGAAAAAGTAGACTGCAGAGTCAGAAAAAGTATGTCATGTCACATCAAGCAGTCTACATCAAGCAACTTGAGATCTGTGAAGACATTTGAATAGCTTCCAACGGCTACTTTCCAACGGAAGGATTGGGAAGATGTATAAATGTAGAAGAGCTTCAAAGATCAAAGGTTGCTGGAGTAGTTGAGTTTTGGAGAGAAGGTGGACTGATCGAATCAAGTAATAGTGAGTCCAGAGACTCACTCTACGATCCACCAAGAACACTCAAAACTCAGATCAAGCAAGAAGTAGAAGTGTGAGTTCTACTATGTAGAAGTGAGAGTTCTACTACATGAAGAGTGTTCTGAACTGCCGAGAGAAAGAAGAGCATCATGCCATCTGGATGTCCATCATGGGAAGACTCTAAGTACAATAGAGAAGAGCTTACGGTCATCTTAGCAAGTCCATCATGGGAAGGCATCGAGTAGCAAGAAGGGAGATCACAAAAGCCATCTTGGTGTCAAGCTTGAGAAAGCTTCTAGGTACCTTGCAGAAGAGCTTACAGTCATCCTAGAAGACTCTCATGTGCAGCCATCAAGTACCAAGGAGAATGATCTTCAAGGCAGTTCATCAAGGGGTCATCCTAAGTAGTTGAGCAACCTAAGAAGCTGAGCATCATGCAACACTCAACTGCTCTTCAAGGATGATCAAGCCGAAGCCGCTAAAGATAGAAGATGTTCAGAGCATGAAGACATCTTAGCAGCTCAGCACCGACTCCAACAACAACAACAACAACTCAAAAAAGCCAGGGCCTGAGGGGTCCTTGTCCGGAGGGACTAAACAAAGCAGGGCCAAAGGGTCCTTGTCCAGAGGGACTAAACGAAGTTCCAAGCCTGCTGGGCTTGAAGAGTTCCTAGGGAACTAGAGAAGTCCCAAGGCTGCTGGCCTTGAAGAGTTCTTAGTGAACTGAAGTCCCAAGGCTGCTGACCTTGAAGGAATCTTAATGATTCAGGGTGCTGCCCTTCCTTAGTGGAAATCCTGCTAGTTGAAAGCAGAAGAGTGGATTAGGAGCTTGAGTCTCTGAACCACTTAAAACCCCTTGTGTCTTTTACTTTATGTTATTTACATTATGTCTATAACTGCTATAACTGCTATATAAACTAACCCAACGAACAATGTTTGTATGATTATGAATATATCAATGAAGGAGGGGAATCTTTTACTTATTCTGTTGTGCTTGAAAAATTCTATGTTTGTCATATAATCTTATATGAACAATACATCATAAACCAGAATAGTATTTCAAAAGAAAAGGATCTATTCAACCCCCCCTTCTAGATCTATTGTGCCCTCTGGGATCTAACAATTGGTATCAGAGCAGGTTCTCATGCTGTATTCTAAAGCTAATCGCTTTGAGTCTGATCCAAGGCACCAACATTGTTCTAAACTTAGTTTAGTAGTAAGTAACCTGTTATATGCAGAAGAGCTCACACGTTGGAAATATTGTGTATAGGTAAAAATGTGTATACACCTGAAGCTGCTCAGATTGGTTCATATCCTCGATTGCTATATCAACAAGACCAATCCTAGTCTGCAGTCAATCTTGTAGTCTGAAGATCAGACGAGAGAAAAAGTGCAAGAGACATCAGTAACAAGGAGTAAAGCATTCATCAGTCTGAAAGATGAAGAGGTTACGCATACGAAGAAATGCTGATCAAGTGGAGATAGAAGATCCTCTCAATCTTATGAGTGACCAACCAACAACTGAATGCTGTCTCTGAAAACTCAAAGATGTCAAAGATCTAAATATCATGATTCTCTCGGTCTACATCTTCAAGACCACGACTGTTTGATGAAAGGCCGACAAGAGCATTAAGCTGAAAAGGGGCAAAAGTAAAAGCTATGCACATCAATACCTGAACTCAATATATCTAAAGTAAATGACTGTTAAGGAACTGACAGTAAAAAGGTACGGTTCCTCACCATCATTAATGTATACATCATAGTTGCATCATCTTATGAACTATGACAGTATTCTGTCAACAAGTCATAATCTTCCAAAAAAGGTGAATAGAGAAAGTAGTCTAAAGATGGAAAATTCAAATGTCTACAAACATTCTCTTTAACCAAGCTTTAGACTGAAGATGACGTCTTGAAGAAAATCTGAAATGGATCACAAGAGTATCACAGACCAAATGAATCTTATGTTAAGTAATCATTGCTGTAGTGCTAGTATGTGTGTACAAGCCTATGTTCTAAGTGTTTAACAACACACAGAGAATGATCAGCTCTACAAGAGGATCTTGTTGATTTGTAGAAACTGATCACATCCATAAATCAACTAGATACTCATAAATCGCAGAGTTGATTCACACTATGTGAACACTTAAACATTGTGAACATAACCCAGTAAATGATGAAACCATCATAGATAAAGAGTGTGTCATTAATCGTCAAATCCTACACACACTCACCGTCATGCATCTAAAATGTATTATCCCAAGATAGTTGCCTGCATGAATGTCTGTTGGTGATAAACATGATGATTATCCAGATAAGAGGAACATGGGTTTAGAAAACTAACCTAGCAGGACCCATTCAACAATGGGGACCAAAAGTAGAAATTACTTGAACCTGCAGGTACTTGGTCAGTCTGACCACACTAAGGAATGCTGAAGCAGGAGACTTCATTCAAAAGGATTCAACCAGCAGAAGGCTAAGGACTATTCAGAGAAAAGTCTAATAAAGTCCATATATGTCCAAGCCTGTCCTTGAAGACCCTCTGAGCTAACCTGAATGGAGCTCACATGGCTGCAAATCTGTATATGGGAGCATGCCATGCAGCAGAAGATAAAAGAGGATTCTATGTGCCCATGCCAAGAGAGATACGCTTTATGGAAAGGATCCTCAAGGGAAGCTCACAATAGAAGATCTTTGAGCTTGAGACAAAAGGAGTTCTCTACGAAGCAGAACTTCTCAAAACTAAGGACTGTCAAAGAAGACTACGTTCGTAGTACTGTCAAATGATCGTAGAGTGATCAATCTTGAAAATACTCATCTCTACGATACAAGAAAAACTAAGCAACGATGATGATTCCAGTCAGAAGTAGAAGTGCTGGGCAGCCCTCAAATGAACATGAAGAAGGAATCACATCTATCTGAGATGACGATATCAACAATGGGGGAGCAGTGATCTGTTAAGAAATAACTGCACCATTAACCTGGAAGAGATGTACCAGCTACAAAGTCCCAAAACCTTGTGGCTGATGAACCAAATGAAGATCCATAGTCAGTAGGATCTTCTCAAAATGAACTACTGATAACCCTTCAGCCACCTAATCCATAATCGTGAAGTGCCTACGATCAAACACATGATCGTAGAGTAAGAGTAGAAGAACACCACGATTTCAGCAATGCAGGTACTTAAAGATGATAGAAGATCTTCCCATCAAAAAGGGTCTAATGAGATGTCATTGAAAATCACTGTCTTAGTATTTCATCTGGAAAGCGCCTCAGGGACAAACCTGACCCTTAGCTAACTCTAAGAGGTTGGCCCTTCCTGAGCTACCTTATCCCAGAAGGAATGCTTGATCTAGTTCATCCCAAAAGAACCAAGTCAGTCAACGATCGTAGTGCAACCTCAGCGACAGAAGAAGATAACTCAACGATCGTAGTCCTACCAAAGGGTATTCCAGTTCAAGGAGTATGAAGAATGAGACATCTGCTAAGCCATTCAAGTTGAGGAGATAAGTTCGAATACATCAGTGATTGAGCTATGCTGCATTAAGGTAAGGAGGAAAGACGAAGCCATCCACTACAGCATCTCTCAGAAATTGATCGTTGAATAAACAAATGAAATCGTAGAGTCTATAGCTATCTCATCATGTTACTCTACGAATCAAAAGGTCAACGGTCAAAGCCACGTCAATTAAACGTCCACTCCTCTAATAACTGAAAAGTTGTGGGAAGTTACAGCTCATTACTGGGCAACGTGCAACCAATGGACAATTGACACATCACTGAGTATGCAGAGTTAGAAGGAACTGCCATAAAGACTAGTTCAAATCTGCAGACAGTTACCAAAAGATATCGAACCTTTCTCCCTCCCATTTTCAAAACCCTATAAAGCT
Organism: Panax japonicus; assembly: GCA_020205505.1. Lineage (NCBI taxonomy): Eukaryota > Viridiplantae > Streptophyta > Magnoliopsida > Apiales > Araliaceae > Panax > Panax japonicus. Next base: position 17,371,557 of record CM035104.1, read on the forward strand.
TTTCAAAAGCAAAATCAGTTAACCTCCAGAGCCTTACCAACCAGACAGTCATCTCGCATAAACCTTTCTATATTTAATACCCACATTCTTCAAACTACTCAAAATGGAAAACTGGCAAGTGATCACTGGTATTCAGCTTGGAACCAAATCGTTTGAGAAATCTGAAAAGAAGTTCAGAGATATTCTCGAGCTTGTAAAGAAGGCTGGATTTTCAGAATGTCTTGAAGCAAATACTCGAGTCTACTGCAACCTGGTTAAAGAATTCTACTCAAACGTTTCTATAAATTCGGAAACCCTTACTACCAAGGTTAAAGGTCAGTCTCTCAAGTTAAAATCTTCTGACCTAAACCAATGCCTAGGATTTCCTAACCAAGGCCTAAAGAACCTTAATAATGTCAACACTGAATTGGCTAAGGAAATTATGGGGTATCAAAGAAACCCTAGTTTCAAGGACATGAAGAAGAAGGAGTTCCCTGAGCAATATGAGTTCCTTGCTGAAATAGTTAGAAAGTGCATACTATGTAAGAACACTGCACATGACACAGTGATCGACCAGCAGTTGAAAATCATGTCTGCAATTGTTTTGAAGAAACAAATCGACTTTGGATCTATCTTGATTGATCAGATCTCCAAATGGGTAGAGAAGACTGAGAAGAAGCCCCTAACCAAGGTATATCATGGAAGGTTGTTAAGTATCATACTGAAGAAAAAGCTAGGGGGAAAGATCAAGGATGATGAGGGAGAAGCCCTGAATGTGCACAAGGTGATGTCTCCACAACTATTTGAAAACTGGAAGAAGAACCCTAAGGAGAACAAAAGGCTGACAGCTGGAAGCAGTAGTAGAGCCTCTGCAAAGAAGAGGAAGACAGTAAAGGCAGAGAGCTCTGAGTCCAGTGACTCTGAAGCAGCTGAAATCACACCAGCTAAGAAGAAATCAAAAGTGGTGAAAAGAGCTGGTGATGTGAAGAAAGCCCAGGCCCCACCAAGGAGAGTCTCCTCCTTGATCAAGAGTAAAGAAGAAAAGGCCCAAACTGCTGAGACCACAAAAAGAAGAAGCAGCAGGTTGCTTCAAGGGCCAGTCTGCAAGAAAGCTAAGGTGGAGGACAAACCAGCCTTAGCTTCTCAAATCAATACATCTGCTGATAAGGAAAGGTGCTCTAGCCCCATGGCCAATACTCAGAGAAGCAACTCTGATGAAGAAAAAGAAATTTCTGATCAAAGTGCATCCCCAAATGCAACTGCCCCAACCAGCCCAGAGAATGGGTCAGAAAATGCTATCAAAGAAGAAGAAGAAGAACATGTCCCCTCAATCCAAGAGAGCTTTAATAATGACTCAGAAAGTGATGAGGACAAGGAAGAAGAATCTGCCCCTGCCAGTGCTGATATTCAAAGAAGTTTATCTGATAAGGAAGTGGAGTCAGAGACTGAGGAAGAAGAAGAATTTGTCTCTCCGATAGTTGAACCTCCACAAAGAAGAAAGAGCTACAGGCTGCAAGCCCAGTTTGCCTCCAAAAGGAACAGTGGCCAATCAAATGCCATCATTGAATTAAGTGATGATGAATCTGTATCCCCAGGAGAAGATGCTGAAGAAAAAGCCAGCAGTGAAGAAGAAGTATCTAAGGAAAGTCCTGATGAAGAAAGTTCAGATAATGAAATTCAGCAAGAAGGATTCTCTGTTGGAGATGATCAAGAAGAGTCTGAACATGAAATGAAATATGAAAATGATCCCTCTGCTGAAGCTGATCTAAATGGCTCTGGTTCTGAGAAGGAAGAAGCTGGAAATGATTCCAACTCTGAAGATCAGGAATCAGGAAATTCAGAACTTCACCCTGTTCTCTCACCTGCAAGATTTATCAGGAGAATAGTAGTAGAAGTTCCCAATGAACCATCAGAGACTCCTCCTGAAAGATGGGTAAACCATGGAGGTGAGCAGATCAGAATAGTAAGAATGACCTCTTTTGACTTGGTCAAGAACTGGAACAATATGGAAATGGATTGCACAACCATTCTCTACAACCCTGATGATCTGCTAATGAGATGGTTCTTCCAGTGGATGCCATGGCTAAAGGTCATTACTGAAAAAGATGGAAGCTACTTCAGTTGGTGTTATAAGCAGTTTCCAAGCATAGAACTGGTGGCTCAGAACTTTCCAAGAGTGAAGAAGTTTGCCACCAAGCTGATCACAAACCAGCCCCACTTCAAGATCTATCGACATGCTGGAAATCTCTACATCCCCTACGATCGCAGGGCGGACTCTGAAGGAAGAAGAACCATGTCCAAGAAGCTGATCGTAGAGTCTGATCACTCTACTACTTATGATGTTCAAATCCAATCTCAGGAGTCTCCTTATGATCAAGCACTGCTAACAGACACTCCATCATCCTCCACAAGCAATTGGTACTCCACGATTGTTCAGATTATCCACACCTTTGAAAATTTGTCCAAAGATGACAATCGTAGAGTCCAATCCATTGCTCCACCTGAAGCTGCCAATCAAAATGATCAAACTGCTTTAGAGCAGGAACTACTGAAGAGCTCTGATGATTTAAGCAAGAAGATATCTATGCTCACTGAAGAAACACAGAAGCAGACAGCAGCAAGAGATGATTCCTTCCAGCACAAGCTTCAAGCTATCTTGGCTGATGTATCTCTCAAACTCCAAGAGAGAGATAACATCTATCAGAAGGCCATCCAAGATCAGAAGGCAGAAGCTCTACAAGTTCAGAAGGCAAATGCAAAGTAGATCGAAGCCCTCTCTGACAAGATTGACGATCTGAAACAGTCCTTCTCTGTGCAACTTGAACTCGGACAGCAAGAGCTAAAGTTTGAAGTTGCAAACTCCTCCTACCTGATGGAGCAGCTTATGTCCAACATGGAGCAGCTCTCTCAAATGATTGATGACAAAAAGGGGGAGAAAGAGAGGCGAAGAAAGAAGAGGAGCAAGAGGCACCAAAAGAAGAGCAGAGGGTTAAGGGAGAAAAAGTCAAAGAAGAAGAAAACAGCAGCAGATAGAGAATCATCATTTGAGGGGGAGCCTGAAGATGATGATGCCAAGATCACAAAAGCTGAAGGGGAGCCAGATCAGAAAGATGATGAAGGGAAATCAAGCAAAGAGAGAAGGTCATCATCAGAGGGGGAGCAAGAGCAAGAAGCTGCAGCTGATGAGTAGCCGATCAACAAGAATCCTGGAATCATACATGGAGCCAAGGAGGTATATCTCTATTCTGTTAGTATGTTCTGGATCCAGGATTTAGAATGTCTGAATATATAATTGCCATATTAATATAAATGACATTCATGATTAACTGTTTAGAAATACAGCTTCTCACTGTATCTAAGATTCATTCATAACATGAATATGCACTTATTGTTTTTGTCATAATCAAATAGGGGGAGATTGTCAGGAATAAACATGTGAATGGTATTCCTATTTATATATGATTTGATTATGATATATATGAATGAATATGAAAGTATGTTTGCATGAAGAAAAGCTGTTAAGTCCTTTGATAGATAATAGAAATATATGTACAAGGACTTAGAATGAATTGATCAAAAATGTTAGGTTGATCCTACATAAGCAAAACGGCTTTGTAAAGTCCTTAAAAAGAAATGATGTACAAGGACTATAAATATAGAAAGATCAAGCTTGTTAGGTTGATCTTATGATGTAATAGATAGGCTTGTCTGATCGTCGAGCACTGCACCAGAAGTCGTAGTCTGCCAGGAGAGTCAGAGTAAACTCGGGAGCTATCGAGGCAGAATAGGAGTACGCAAGATAGTGAGATCTCAGAGTTCGTAGACTTCCAGGGGAAACGAAGAAGGATCGTAGTGTGTCAAGAAGAGCCTCCTCGAGATCGTAGTGTACTGAGGAAGTCATGTTCTGAATCATAGAGACAGCCTGCCTATAAGCCGAACGACAATCTGCCGAAGCTAAGTATGAAATGCACTCTACGCTCAGAGTCGTAGAGTCTAGCGATGCCGAAGTCAAAGACAAGGATCGTAGACCACACTCTGCGATCGTAGAGTCTAATGAACAAATGCAGAGATCGTAGTCGGACAAGATCAGATAAAAACAAGCTCAAGTCAGCGATCGTAGAGTGGACTCAACGTTCACCAAGCTAAACTCTAAGATCGTAGTTTGTAGAGTGCAGAAATCGTAGAGTGTCAATATCTGATCTTCGGGATCGTAGTGTCTGCACAGCCGAAGCTGAATCATAGAGTGCAGAACTACGACTCCAACAGTAATGCTCACAATGCTAAGTCAGAATCGTAGAGCAGATACGGTTCTCAACGAATGAGCACTCCCAGAATATCCAAAGGTACGAAGCCTCTGGTTGGCACTGCAAAGATGTAATCCACAGAAGGGAACCAGAGAGCACTCAACGAATGGCATGCAGGCTAGCAGAAGAAGTAAGCACCAAACCAATCAGCATCAAGATTGATTTGAAAGGCCGTTCGTGATGAAGTCTTCCACAAGATGATTCAAAGAAGACTTCAGCAGTTGACTAAGGAAAAGTCAGCTAAAGCAGTTGCTATCAAGAAAACAGAAGACAACGATCTTGGAAGCAACCAGGATCGTAGTGTTTGTCAGACAAAGAAAGAACTGATGGAAGGTGAACCGAGATACTGGTCAGCTTCTGAAGAGCAAGGCTAAAGTGATTAAGTGCAGGGTCAGTTCATTGATGATAAGTGAGCGGAAGATCACCAGGAGAAAGCAAGCTGGACGCACCACAAATCTGAAGTGTCTTGATATTTAGAAGGGAACCAGAGCAAGGAATTAAGCCATCAGTATCTTAGAACAGTCGAAGCAAACAGAAGTATTGAAGCATTACACAATACAAAGAAGAGGTGTTCTACATTGAAGATCCAATCAACACTCTTCTAAGATCGTAGTGTTGTCTCCACCAGTCAACAAGACACTACGATCAGGTCCCTGAAGACGTGCATCAGAATCGTAGAGCTCGGATACCTGAAGATTGAGGCATTGGCAACGGTTCAATCTGAAGGGTAATTCGGACAAGTGCTTATTGAGAGCATCGATGCAAAAGGACAACCTCTGATCAAGAAATCAAAAGAAATAAAGTCTTCGACCTGCCCAGGACAGTAAAGTGATACATCTGACAGGGTAGGTGAAAAAGTAGACTGCAGAGTCAGAAAAAGTATGTCATGTCACATCAAGCAGTCTACATCAAGCAACTTGAGATCTGTGAAGACATTTGAATAGCTTCCAACGGCTACTTTCCAACGGAAGGATTGGGAAGATGTATAAATGTAGAAGAGCTTCAAAGATCAAAGGTTGCTGGAGTAGTTGAGTTTTGGAGAGAAGGTGGACTGATCGAATCAAGTAATAGTGAGTCCAAAGACTCACTCTACGATCCACCAAGAACACTCAAAAGTCAGATCAAGCAAGAAGTAGAAGTAGAAGTGTGAGTTCTACTATGTAGAAGTGAGAGTTCTACTACATGAAGAGTGTTCTGAACTGCCGAGAGAAAGAAGAGCATCATGCCATCTGGATGTCCATCATGGGAAGACTCTAAGTACAATAGAGAAGAGCTTACGGTCATCTTAGCAAGTCCATCATGGGAAGGCATCGAGTAGCAAGAAGGGAGATCACAAAAGCCATCTTGGTGTCAAGCTTGAGAAAGCTTCTAGGTACCTTGCAGAAGAGCTTACAGTCATCCTAGAAGACTCTCATGTGCAGCCATCAAGTACCAAGGAGAATGATCTTCAAGGCAGTTCATCAAGGGGTCATCCTGAGTAGTTGAGCAACCTAAGAAGCTGAGCATCATGCAACACTCAACTGCTCTTCAAGGATGATCAAGCCGAAGCTGCTAAAGATAGAAGATGTTCAGAGCATGAAGACATCTTAGCAGCTCAGCACCGACTCCAATAACAACAACAACAACTCAAAGAAGCCAGGGCCTGAGGGGTACTTGTCCGGAGGGACTAAACAAAGCAGGGCCAAAGGGTCCTTGTTCAGAGGGACTAAACGAAGTTCCAAGCCTGCTGGGCTTGAAGAGTTCCTAGGGAACTAGAGAAGTCCCAAGGCTATTGGCCTTGAAGAGTTCTTAGTGAACTGAAGTCCCAAGGCTGCTGGCCTTGAAGGAATCTTAATGATTCAGGGTGCTGCCCTTCCTTAGTGGAAATCCTGCTAGTTGAAAGCAGAAGAGTGGATTAGGAGCTTGAGTCTCTGAACCACTTAAAACCCCTTGTGTCTTTTACTTTATGTCATTTACATTATGTCTATAACTGCTATAACTGCTATATATGTTTTAACTGCTTACAACTAAACTAACCCAACGAACAATGTTTGTATGATTATGAATATATCAATGAAGGAGGGGAATCTTTTACTTATTCCGCTGTGCTTGAAAAGATTCTATGTTTGTCATATAATCTAATATGAACAATACATCATAAACCATAAAAGTATTTCAAAAGAAAAGGATCTATTCAACCCCCCCTTCTAGATCTATTGTGCCCTCTGGGATCTAACAATATCATTATAAATCTGTTTCATAGGCATCCAACAACAAGTCAGTGAGATATAGGCTTCAAAAGTTCATGTCAGATCTGTTATTCAAATTCTGGGTTTTCCAGATTTGAAGAACAGTTGAGGTGGCCACTGTCCAATACTTACAACGCTCAATCTGGGCTTACTTTGTACGATATAAAGGTTTGTTATTATAGTACAAATATCAGTGTACAATTATATAAAATCAAATTAACATAACAACATCCGAATCACAAGATCTGGCATGGTCAAACCATGTCAGAAAATTCGCTCATGAAGATTTCTGGGTTTTCCAGAAATCTGCAAAAACAGCCGGTCAACCCTACTTTGACTCTTTGTATCTTTGATTATATACATGATCTGAGAGTTCTAAAAGCATGAGCATGAATCATAAATGTCAGTCTACAATTATATGACACAACCATGGCACGATCATTTAATAGAAGGAAGATCAGAGGCCATGAACAAGTTGTCAGACTCCTTCTGGGTTTCTGGGCTGCCCAGAATTCCAGAAAACGTGAACGATCAACGATGTTTGACTGCAAATAACAAGAGATCTAGACCTGATATGACTCTGATTCAAGTTCCAGAGTAAAGACAACATAGCACACTACAGATTCATTACATAAAACACATAAAACACTTAACACACACGGATCTAATGGCCCTGACATATGGTTGTCAGACCAAAAATTTCTAGTTTTTCCAGATTTTGAAAAATGCTTGATTCGAGCATCTAGGTGTTATGGATCCATGATCCAACAACCCAGATCTCTAATTGACACCTTCTAACACAACTTTAAACAATCAATTACAACATCTAACAACAAATCATAATATTTCGAAATTTTAGGATTTTATACCTCATCCATGCTTTTATCTTGAATCTGGGGTTCCTGATTTGTTATGGAAGTAGTAGGGACTTGATTGGGGACTGATTTACTATTATATTTCGTGGTTCTAGAGAGAGAGAGAGACTTGGTTGGTTGTTTGAGAGAAAATTGACCAAGTTAATGTACTTTATCTCTCTTTAAATCAATATATATGATAACATGTTGCTATGATCTGCAATAATTCGGCTGGAATGGCTGAGATAAAGTCACATGGCTAGGATAGGTAGTTCACCCACACAAAATAGGACAAGACTTGCAAGTTACATCCAATAATACACTTAAGGGCATTTAAGTCTTTTTCCATTTAATTTAATGGCATTCTTGTAATTTGCCCAAACCCTTAGGGTTTAGGGTTTGGTTAGGGTTTAGGGTTTGGAGCATTTAGGGTTTAGGTTTTAACCCTTAACTTCCAAATTAAATTTCTAAAAATTTCCAATTTAGATTTTCAAAAATAGAAAAATTAATATTTCCCAATTATAATTAGGATTCTATAATTATAATTAATATTTCCTAATTATAAATTCAATCTTGCTAATTAAGATTAGCATTTCATAATTACAATCGCTAATTAAGCAATTAGGGTCAATATCACAGATTAGGGTTTACAACCCAAAGATTAGGGTTTCTAATATAAAAATTATCATTTGCTAATTATAATTAGAATTCCCTTAATTATACTAAGGTTTTCTAATCATAAATTAAACTTGCTAATTAGGATTAATTTATCCTAATTAGGATTGCTAAAATAGCAGTTAAATCCACAATGGCATGATATGGTTTTTGACGGAATAATTAGGGTTTAAAATTTGAGATTTTGGAATTGATTAAGCTTTACCCTAATTAACCTTATACTTAATAGCACTTGAGCATTATAATTCTCCATTGATTTCCCAGATTAGGGTTCCAAATATTCGAAATCTGAAACTAGGATTTTCAGATCGGGTATTATAATTTTCTAATAATCAAATTGGGTTTCAGGTAATTCATTAGGGTTTTCCCTAATTAATTTATAATTAATAACGTTAAACCTTATACATATTATTGCATTCCCAATCTAGGGTTTTTAATATCCAAATTAGGGTTTTGGACTCCCAGAACTGAAACTAGGGTTTCCAGAACCAGTTTCTTGGATTTCTTATTAATCGCTAGGCTTTTATAACCGAACGTTAAAGTTCTTAATACATAATTAGGGTTTGACACATATATAATTAATCTGGTCAACCCTTGACCCTTAACCATATTCAGTACACATACATAACCATATTCACAGAACATAGTCATATAAATCCTTAATCCTGAATAATTAACCTATATCCTTCACAAAATTTGAAATCATCAAAATTTCACCCTAATAATATCAAACACATACATTTATTTTCTGTCTAGGTCTATTATTTGACCTTAAATCAATCATTTAAGATTTTAATAAATTGTCCAAATTCTCGGGTTGTCACATTGTGAATCAACGGCTGATGTCATCGAATGTCTTCCGACGCTTCGTTGGGTTTAATTTCCATTGGCTGAAGTTGTATGAAATCCCCGCTGGGGAGTAGTGCTTTGGAATTATGACCCTATATTGATGGCATCGGACCTCTGTGACGTAATTTCGATCGTAGTTTGCAACAATTGTGATCAATCGGTATAGTAAACCCTGTGTTTGGGCGAATACCAATGACTGACGTGTAGACCCGTAGTTTGGTCTTGAAAACAAGGATTTCAGGCTTGTCCGCTCAATAACGTAGCATTTTTTTCTCCTGATTTGTCTGTTTCAACTTGGGAGAACTCCTTTGCAACTCGAATTGGACCGAGACGGAGGGGTGGGTCCCACCTAGGGTAGCCACAAGTACACCTTTGGCCAACCGTGGGTGGTTTTAAGGCACATGTTTCTTTCACAAGTCATTTTCATACTGCGCCGCACAGGAAATCCGAGAGCTCTTCTTCAGATCTGCTGAGTTCGAGCGTCTTTCTGCAAATTCTATCACCGTACAAGTGTTTCACACTACCCTAGTAACGTATGCATGCCTTCTTTTCTAGTTTTTGTCCGTTGGAAAATGATTTATCATATGAAATGTGTCTAAACACATAGTAGTGAATATGCATGCTCTTAGGACTTGATAAAAAATATTCAACATACTAAATGTTAATATTAAACTATGCTGAACACAATGATGTGAAATTTTTTGACTTTTAAAATAGTCAAATTGGTACCTTTTTTTTTATTTCTTATCCTATTTGAGGACAAATGAGCAAATGTTGTAAAGCAAAGTAATCCTGGTAACTAGTCTACCATTATGGATTATGACTTTGACATTTTTATGCATATATGATGTTTATGATTGTGGGTAGGTGTACTATTGAATGACCACCTAGTCATGCCTATGTGCATGTGGATAGTCCTGTTTATAAAGGAGACTAGCAAAATTTCCCAAAAGTCTAGGCATTGGGTAGTCATACATTTTTAACTATACTGTAGGCGTATATTAAAGTAATGCATGCATGCATATAGTCTTAAAATGCATTTGAAAAGCTCCAGGTTAGAATTTACCACACCCTTTCTGAGGTGATTTGGAGACTTGTGTCGAGACATTATGGATCTGGATCACCACTTCAGGTGTGCGGAGGAGGGCTTCTGAAGTACCTAGACCCCGTTCAGTCAGAAAGCCTCATCGTTTAGCGGAGGCGGTGATTTGTTATATCCGGGTTGATGTACCGGATGTTGAGGACAAGGAGGAGGATGTACCGGCTCCAGCTCCAGCTCCTATTATTCATGCTCCTCGTAGGGAGCTTCCAAGCATTGTTGTGACGATTCCAGATCTTCTAGGTGATTTGAGTTGCCACCCCTTAGTTTGCTTACAGGCAAATGAGGTAAAAGCTGGGTTTAATCTTCCTTTTTCCTATTGACGATGAGCAAGGATTCTGATGTTGATTTACATGTAATTTAGGTTCCTGGCTTTACACAGCCTCAAGGGAACTGGTTTAGCATACACTCTCTGGATCAGGCTCTACATCCAGATTATCGAGGTATTGTGCATGGTTGGGGCTTTAGGGAGTTATTTTCCGTTCTTCCCCGTTGTTATCCTTAGGGTTACCTCGGGGCATTGTTTGAGCACTGGTTTCACCAAACTCCGTCTCTCCATTTTTTAGATTATGAGGTGATGATGACGTCGATGGATTGGCAGTTTATCACCGATTGGAGTTTGGAGGGGCACCCGTGCCATGTACAACGAACATTACCCCGACTACCGTCAGATCCTTGCTAGGAGTTTCGGCTGAGGTGCTCAAGGGCAAGACCGTCCGTACGGGTCCTTTGAGCGTAGATGCTATGAGTGGACTGTTGAGTGAGCCCATGCTCGCTGATGTGAGAGTTTGGGATCGCATTCTTCGGCGATTGTTCCTGGTTATTATCAGGGGTTGTTTCATAACAGAACACTCTTCCACGGTGTCATGCGTTTGGATCAGCGCCACTCGGTAGGTGGACCATATTAGAGAGTATGATTGGGGCTCTTATACCTTTGCCTATTTCCTCAGGGGAATGCGTATGCGTTCGCAGGGCTTGATAGAGGCTTGGCTAGGATTTAATTGTTTCTGCTGGTGAGTATTTCTCTTTTGATTTCCCATGTATAGGTTAAGAGTATTGACTGACCGCAAATGTTTGCCTTTGTGTTCGCAATTTTGGGCCTATGATAGGCTTCCATGTTTGCATCCTATTAGTGTGTTAGGTTTAGATACATATCCATGTGGACGGCAATTGCATCACTCCATTTTTGAGGAGGTTCATGTAGCTAAGGGTTTCACCCATCGTCGCTTAAAGTTGGAGTTATTGACAGCTGATGCCATCACTTGGGTTCCCTATTTTGGGGAACATTTGACTATCATCTTTGAGGAGGGATACCCGACTGGTGTCAAGTATGTGATGTCCTGTGACGCCCCCAAAATAGGTCCATTCCATCTAACCCATTTTGAGTCGCCAAATACATGGTACAGAAACAACTACAACTTTTACAACCCATAAACTGTGAGTTTGAATACAAACATTGTCATCTGGACAATATACATACCCAACTATGTCCTCAATACAATTATTGATATATTATTTTACAAAAATGGTGAGGACTACTAAACAACTCTCTCAAGGACCATCAATTCATACCCCGACTCGTACTCGCTATATTCTCGTCTCCTGAGAAGAAAAATGGAACAAAAAGGAAAAGGGTGAGCTCAACTAGCTCAGTAAAGAATATTATGACTAAGATAATATACAAAAAATTATCGTTAGCCTTCAACAGGGAAAAAAATTCTAATAGAATACAATAGACAACAAGTTTTAAATCAATATTCGCAGCGGAAAATATTAATTCATAGAAGAGTTACGTAGAGGATGAAATCTACTAATGTCTATGAATTTAACAGTCCATCAACAGTATTTTTATCCCTGTAACATCAATCAATGCACATCTTGAATCATATATTCATCCTTGCACTACAGGCCAAGGATATTCATCTGTTGGTCATGTTCATCTAAACACCTGTTCATCTTTGCACTACGGGCCAAAGATATTCATCAGAAATCATTCATCTTTGCACTACAGGCCAAAGATATTCAATAGTAACATCATTTAAGACTGAAGATGTAAAAAAAATATTTTTAGAGAAGCGAATCCAGTGAAACAAAATGACAAGGATTAAGGATTAAGGATTCGTACTTTGTTTTATTCATGTCCAAAAATACCTAAAAAATAATCAAAGTGGTGTAAAATTCAAGAATGATCAAAACATGGATACAATCAAAGCTAGTATCCACAATAGATATTTTGGACGAAAAGAAAAAAAATAATTTTTATGTGAATAGTGCCGTATTCGTGAATAGTGCCGTATACGTGAATAGTACCGTATACGTGAATAGTAACTCTGGCACAAAAAGTTCCAAATTTGTTAAAAACGTTTACCAATATTTTGGCATAATGATATTGAAAAAAATAATATCATTTAAGAAGAAAATAACATCCCTTACCTCAAAATAGCCGTACTTCTGACTGAATTTCGGTATAGTGCTGACAAAAACTTGCACCGTATAGCAACACTCAAACTATACTCACAAGAATACGCTCGATAATATAGAGAGAGAAAGAGAGAAAACTTTGTTTCTGGTGTGATTTTTAATTCTAACTTAGCCCTCTATTTATAGGAAAATGTTAGAACGCCAAAGGAGACTTAATTAATATAATATTAATATTTACAAAACATTCAAGCCAACCACCAAGGAATCTGATTTTAGCCATCAAAGCACATGTTAAAGATGCCCACCAACCTTTGAAAAACGTTTTTGTTGAAAATAATAATTAAAACTTCCAAAAATCAATTATTTCGGAACCCCGAAACTTCAATAATTCACAATAAATAGCTCCTTTGTCAGAAAATTCGAATCTCGCGACTTTCCATTGGAAATTCCATTCTCTACAACTTTGCAGAAGAAAATTTTTCAAAATTCCAAACAGAAATTGACCGAAATCCACAAACGGGTGATTTTACAGTCTATACTCAATTTTCGGTCAAAAATTATGTCTACCGACACACAAAACATGTGTTAAACATTTAATGCCACAAAAATACTCTACCTCCTCATATATTCATATATCCCACATTCATTGTAAAATATCATCGTTAATATATTATTAAAATAATATATTTAAATAAATTATTTTATCAGAAAAAGATAAAATATTAATTTTCAACAATTGTCACATTAAAAATTTTCTCCATCTATATCCACATAAAATAAATATTTTCTTTATCATAATAATCAATTATTAATTATTAAAAATAATATTACAGAATCACAGTACTGAGAACCAGGCCGTTCCCAGGATAGAGGGGACTTTCCAATAAGGATTTCTCCTTACTGGCGCGCAATTAGATGACCAAACCTCTCCTTGACAGAACTTTCTAGACATTGCCAATAATTTTATCTGATAATATTATTCAAATAATATGAATTATTGATCTGATAATGGAAAATACTGTGCAATGTTAATTATTGAAACAATAATAATATAAATATCAACGCAGCAATTATTGAATCAATAAAGTAATGAACACTAACTCCTATAGAAATTATTGAGTAGTGCCTTCTTACGTAAGGATCAGTAATTCAAAATACTGTGCAATACCGTGTGCTACTGTGCAACAACGCGTATTACTGTATTTTAACCACCGGGTATTCCAACAGTGTAAACGGTAACAACTACGCCGTTATTTTTAAACAACTGATATTTGTCATTTTCTTCCTCCAATCGCTTTTCGTTATGGGGCCCACACATGGCTGCGCCGTCGTACGAATATTCCCCGACAGTACGAATATTCCACGACCAAACGAATATTCCTCGACAACAATGAATATTTTATAACCACTTGCTTATTTTAAAATATTTGCATATTTTACCCATAACTATCCTCATTAATCAAATCAACCCTTACTATTCAAAATAATAATTAAAGGAAATTAAATTTCATTTATTAATTATTTGGGGTCTTACAACCTCCCCTCCTTATGAAATTTCGTCCTCAAAATTGACATACGTACCTGGTGTTTCGAAAAGGTGAGGATACCTCGCTTTCATTTCCGTTTCCAACTCCCAGGTCATTTCCTCTATAGCATGATTCCTCCACAAAACTTTAACTTGTGGTATTACCTTTGTGCGTAGGACATGCTCCTTCGTATCCAAGATCTTGACAGGTACCTCCTCATACGTTAAATCTTCGGCTATCTCGTCCGGTTCTAACTCAATGACGTGGTTCGGGTCTTTCACATATTTACGAAGCACAGATATATGAAAAACATTATGAACACGAGACATACTTGGAGGTAACGCGAGTCTATAGGCTACATTACCTACTCGATCAAGAATTTGAAATGGACCAATAAATCGTGGATTAAGCTTTCCTCTCTTCCCGAATCTTGTAACTCCCTTCCATGGGGCAACACGCAACAATACATGATCCCCAACACTAAATTCTACGTCCTTTCGATGAAGATCCGCATAACTCTTTTGTCGATCTTGTGCCGTTTGTATACGTTGTCGAATCGTTTGGATCTTCTCCGTAGTCATACGTACTAACTCGGGTCCCAACAATGTTGCTTCACCCACCTCGTCCCAACATACTGGAGAGCGACACTTTCGTCCATACAATGCTTCAAATGGGGCCACACCAATGCTTGCCTGATAACTGTTGTTGTAGGAGAATTCCACCAATGGTAAATATTTATCCCAACTGCCCTTGAAGTCTAGGACACAGAGTCTTAATAAATCTTCAAGAGTTTGAATAGTCCTCTCTGATTGTCCGTCCGTTTGAGGATGGTATGCCGAACTGAATCGTAACTCCGTACCCAAAGCTTTTTACAAGCTAACCCAAAATCTTGAAGTAAATCTTGGGTCACGATCCGAAACTATGGATACTGGCATGCCATGCAATCTTACAATCTCATTTACGTACATTTGAGCAAGACGTTCAAGGGAATAAGTCTCCCGTATCGGCAAGAAATGAGCAGACTTGGTTAATCTATCAACAATAACCCAAATAGCATTGATGCCTTGAGAAACCGTAGGAAGACCCGTAACGAAATCCATAGTAATGTGTTCCCACTTCCATTTAGGAATCTCAAGTGGTTGCAATGGACCCTTTGGCACTTGATGCTCCGCCTTTACACGTTGACAAGTTAAACTTGTTGAAATAAACTTTGCAATCTATCTCTTAATATTGTTCCACCAAAATGTATGTCGAAGATCACGATACATTTTGGTACTTCCAGGATGAATTGCAAACGGTGTATTGTGTGCCTCCATCATGATCTTGTACTTCAAATCAGGATCGCTAGGAACACAAAGTCTGGAGTGGACTCGAAGTATTCCTTCTTCATCAATTCTCGCTTCTGGAATGGCACCTTCTTGTACTTTCGTCTTCATATGCATCAGCTCCGGATCGGTGGCTTGAGCAACCTTAACTTTTTCTATTAAAGTTGGCTCTATGCGTATACTTGACATCATTGCACTCATTCCTGCATATGATCTTCTACTCAATGCGTCAGCTACCACGTTCGCTTTTCCAGGATGGTATTGAATAGTGTGGTCGTAATCTTTCAACAACTCGAGCCAACGTCGTTGCCGCATGTTGAGTTCTTTCTGCGTGAAGAAATATTTGAGGCTTTTATGATCTGAATATATCTCCACTTTCTCCCCGTATAGATAGTGCCTCCAGATCTTTAGCGCGAAAACGACTGCTGCCAACTCTAGATCATGAGTAGGATAATTCCTCTCATATTCTTTAAGTTGTCGCGAGGCATAGGCTATGACTTTCCCACGTTGCATGAGAACACATCCTAACCCTTTGCCCGAAGCATCGCTGTAGATAACAAATCCATCCGAACCAGATGGTATTGTTAGAACAGGTGCCGAAATAAGTCTCCTCTTAAGCTCTTGAAAACCCTTCTCGCATTCCCCGCTCCATACGAATTTTGTATCCTTCCGAGTTAGCTGAGTTAATGGAGTAGCAATTCGAGAAAACCCTTCCACGAATCTCCGATAATAACCAGCTAAGCCCAAAAAGCTACGTACTTCAGTGACCGACTTCGGTTGCTCCCAACTTTGTATTGCTTCAATCTTCGTCGGGTCAACAGATACTCCATTTTTTGACACCATGTGCCCAAGGAATGCTACTTCCTCAAGCCAGAACTCGCATTTCTTCAACTTAGCATATAACTTGTTTTCACGAAGCCTTTGGAGTACCAGCTTCAAATGGTGCTCATGATCTTCACGGCTTTTGGAATATATGAGGATGTCATCAATAAAGACAACAACGAATTGATCCAAATAATCCTTGAATACTCGGTTCATCATATCCATGAAAGCAGCAGGAGCATTAGTCAATCCAAAAGACATGACTAAGAATTCATAGTGCCCATACCGAGTTCTAAAGGCAGTCTTTGGAATATCCTCAGTTCTAATTTTCAGCTGATGATATCCAGAACGAAGATGGATTTTTGAAAAGAATTGTGCTCCTTGCAACTGGTCAAACAAGTCATCAATACGAGGTAGAGGATACCTATTCTTGACGGTGACATGGTTCAATTCCCGATAGTCAATACAAAGTCGCATACTCCCGTCTTTATTTCTTTACGAATAAAACAGGAGCACCCCAAGGAGATGTACTAGGACGAATGAAACCGATGTCCAATAACTCCTGTAGTTGGACTTTTAACTCTTGAAGTTCAATAGGAGCCATTCGATATGGGGTTTTAGAAATGGGCTTTGTACCAGGTTCAAGATCAATAAAGAATTCAACTTCACGTTCTGGGGGTAGACCGGGAAGTTCTTCAGGAAATACGTCAGGAAAGTCAATAACAACAGGAATATTATTCAATTTTGACGTGTCTTTATTCAAATCCATAACATGGGCTAAGAAAGCTTGACATCCGTTTTCCAATAAACGAATAGCTTTATGATTAGATATGACAGTGATTGATTTTAATGGTTTAGTTGCCTGAATTCGAACAACAGGTTGATTAGGAATATGAAAACTAACAACCTTACGAAAACAATCAATTTTGGCATGATGAGTAGTTAACCAATCAATCCCTAAAATCACATCAAAAACAAGTATCTTTAAAGAGATCAGGTCAACAGGTAAGGTGATGGTGCCAACTTGAATCAAACAAGATTTATAAACAGTGGATGTGATAAAAGCTTCTCCTAACGGAGTTTCCACAGATAGGTCAAAGTCTAATTTCTCCGGAGTCAAGTTTAAACGTTGAGCGCAAGCAGGAGAGATAAATGAATGGGTAGCACCGGTATCAAGTAAGGTATAAACTTCGCAAGAATTTATAAATAGCTTACCCGTGATCACCTCGTTTGGGTTCCTCGCATGTTGACCAGTCACAACAAACGCTCTTCCAAGAACCATTGACTTTGGCTTTTCTGGGACAGTCTTTTGAGTCACCGTCCCCGCTGAACTAGGTTTCGCTACCGTACAATCTCGAGCGATATGTCCTTCCTTTCCACAATTATAGCATACCTTGAACTGTTGTGGGCAGTTTGGACTGATATGTCCCTCTTTTCCGCACTTATAGCATATAACCGGTGGTCTTTCTCCTCCCTTAGAACCAGTTGCTGCCAGCACTGTCGTCTTCACATGGTCGTTGTTAAATCTCCTCTTTTTAAAATCTCCTCCTGACTCGCTTCTTCTATTTTCATGGCCATGATTACCACCAAAGTGGTTACCATTTTTGTCCATCTTTTTCTTTCTCCACTGGTTATTGTTGTTTTGCTGACTGCTATCTTCAGTATGATCCTGATTGTGGTACCTCGGTTGACCGTACTCGTTGTCTCGCTCCAACAATTGAGCCCTGTTAACAACATCTGAATAGAGAGAAAATTTATGAGAGATGAGATATTGTCGTATGCCGGGTTTCAAACCTCTCAGAAACATCCGCGTCATACGTTCCTCATTCTCCACCAAATGAGGTGCAAACCTGGATAACTCTGCAAACTTTGCCTCGTACTGAGACACCGTCATGTTATTTTGTTCTAATCTGATGAACTCCACTTCCTTCATATGACGAACACTTTCAGGAAAGTATTTGTCATTAAATAGTTTCTGAAACGTCTCCCAAGACTTGCTGAGTGCGGCTGGATGGGTACGCTTCACAGACTCCCACCAGTAGTCTGCCTCGCCACGGAACATAAAGGTGGCGAATGGAACCTTCTGTTCCTCCGTGCATCCCAAGACATCGAATATCTTGGTAATTTGCTTGACCCATCTCTCCGCGATGATCGGGTCTGGCTTTCCCTTAAATTCTGGTGGTCCCAGCTCTTTGAACTGCTTGGCTGTGACAACCCGTGAATTATTATCATTTCCTCCTGTATTTTGAACACGAGTCTCCCTCGTTTGATTTTGCATGAACTGCAAAAAGCTTCTAAACATTGCGTCGTTCATTGTCTAATCAGTGGTGTTGTTCACAGGAGGAACATTGCCAGCCTGTTGCACGTTCTCCTCGTTGGTGAGTACAGGCGTCTCCACGGTCTCATTTCCATTGTTAATATTCTCAGTCGACATTCTCAAATACTGTCATAAAACAAGGGTTAATTAAGGAAATCAATATATCACATAATATCCATATATACTGACCAACTAACAAATAAGCTTAGGTAGGACACACTAGCGAAGGATTTACTCGTCTCTCCCCTCCTAGTTCTATTCCCCGATCTCCGCCAGAGATCATATCCCTAAGCTCTGATACCAACTGTGACGCCCCCAAAATAGGTCCATTCCATCCAACCAATTTTGAGTCGCCAAATACATGGTACAGAAACAACTACAACTTTTACAACAATAAACTGTGAGTTTGAATACAAACATTGTCATCTAGACAATATACATACCCAACTATGTCCTCAATACAATTATTGATATATTATTTTACAAAAATGGTGAGGACTACTAAACAACTCTCTCAAGGACCATCAATTCATACCCCGACTCGTACTCGCTATATTCTCGTCTCCTGAGAAGAAAAATGGAACAAAAAGGAAAAGGGTGAGCTCAACTAGCTCAGTAAATAATATTATGACTAAGATAATATACAAAAAATTATCGTTAGCCTTCAATAGGGTAAAAAATCTAATAGAATACAATAGACAACAAGTTTTAAATCAATATTCGCAGCGGAAAATATTAATTCATAGAAGAGTTACGTAGAGGATGAAATCTACTAATGTCTATGAATTTAACAGTCCATCAACAGTATTTTTATCCCTGTAACATCAATCAATGCACATCTTGAATCATATATTCATCCTTGCACTACAGGCCAAGGATATTCATCTGTTGGTCATGTTCATCTAAACACCTGTTCATCTTTGCACTACGGGCCAAAGATATTCATCAGAAATCATTCATCTTTGCACTACAGGCCAAAGATATTCAATAGTAATATCATTTAAGACTGAAGATGTAAAAAAAATATTTTTAGAGAAGCGAATCCTAGTGAAACAAAATGACAAGGATTAAGGATTAAGGATTCGTACTTTGTTTTATCCATGTCCAAAAATACCTCAAAAATAATCAAAGTGGTGTAAAATTCAAGAATGATCAAAACATGGATACAATCAAAGCTAGTATCCACAATAGATATTTTGGACGAAAAGAAAAAAAATAATTTTTCTGTGAATAGTGCCGTATACGTGAATAGTACCGTATAAGTGAATAGTAACTCCGGCATAAAAAGTTCCAAATTTGATAAAAACGTTCACCAATATTTAGGCATAATGATATTGAAAAAAATAATATCATTTAAGAAGAAAATAACATCCCTTACCTCAAAATAGCCGTACTTCTGACTGAATTTCGGTATAGTGCTGACAAAAACTCGCACCGTATAGCAACACTCAAAGTATAATCACAAGAATACGCTCGATAATATAGAGAGAGAAAGAGAGAAAACTTTGTTTCTGGTGTGATTTTCAATTCTAACTTAGCCCTCTATTTATAGGAAAATGTTAGAACGCCAAAGGAGACTAAATTAATATAATATTAATATTTACAAAACATTCAAGCCAACCACCAAGTAATCTGATTTTAGCCATCAAACACATGTTAAAGATGCCCACCAACCTTTGAAAAACGTTTTTGTTGAAAATAATAATTAAAACTTCCAAAAATCAATTATTTCGGAACCCCGAAACTTAATTAATTCACAATAAATAGCTCGTTTATCAGAAAATTCGAATCTCGAGACTTTCCGTGGGAAATTCCATTCTCTACAACTTTGCAGAAGAAATTTTTTCCAAATTCCAAACCGAAATTGACCGAAATCCACAAACGGGTGATTTTACAGTTTATACTCAATTTTCGGTCAAAAATTATGTCTACCGACACACAAAACATGTGTTAAACATTTAATGCCACAAAAATACTCTACCTCCTCATATATTCATATATCCCACATTCATTGTAAAAATATCATCGTTAATATATTATTAAAATAATATATTTAAATAAATTATTTTATCAGAAAAAGATAAAATATTAATTTTCAACAATTGTCACATTAAAAATTTTCTCCATCTATATCCACATAAAATAAATATTTTCTTTATCATAATAATCAATAATTAATTATTAAAAATAATATTACAGAATCACAGTACTGACAACCAGGCCGTTCCCAGGATAGAGGGGGCTTTCCAATAAGGATTTCTCCTTACTGGCGCGCAATTAGATGACCAAACCTCTCATTGACAGAACTTTCTAGACATTGCCAATAATGTTATCTGATAATATTATTCAAATAATATGAATTATTGATCTGATAATGGAAAATACTGTGCAATGTCAATTATTGAAACAATAATAATATAAATATCAACGCAGCAATTATTGAATCAATAAAGTAATGAACAGTAACTCCTATAGAAATTATTGAGTAGTGCCTTCTTACGTAAGGATCAATAATTCAAAATACTGTGCAATACCGTGTGCTACTGTGCAACAACGCGTATTACTGTATTTTAACCACCGGGTATTCCAACAGTGTAAACGGTAACAACTACGTCGTTATTTTTAAACAACTGATATTTGTCATTTTCTTCCTCCAATCGCTTTCCGTTATGGGGCCCACACATGGCTGCGCCGTCGTACGAATATTCCCCGACAGTACGAATATTCCACGACCAAACGAATATTCCCCGACAACAATAAATATTTTATAACCACTTGCTTATTTTGAAATATTTGCATATTTTACCCATAACTATCCTCATTAATCAAATCAACCCTTACTATTCAAAATAATAATTAAAGGAAATTAAATTTCATTTATTAATTATTTGGGGTCTTACAACCTCCCCTCCTTATGAAATTTCGTCCTCGAAATTGACATACGTACCTGGTGTTTCGAAAAGGTGAGGATACCTCTCTTTCATTTCCGTTTCCAACTCCCAGGTCATTTCCTCTATAGCATGATTACTCCACAAAACTTTAACTTGTGGTATTACCTTCGTGCGTAGGACATGCTCCTTCGTATCCAAGATCTTGACAGGTACCTCCTCATACGTTAAATCTCCGGCTATCTCGTCCGGTTCTAACTCAATGACGTGGTTCGGGTCTTTCACATATTTACGAAGCACAGATATATGAAAAACATTATGAACACGAGACATACTTGGAGGTAACGCGAGTCTATAGGCTACATTACCTACTCGATCAAGAATTTGAAATGGACCAATAAATCGTGGATTAAGCTTTCCTCTCTTCCCGAATCTTGTAACTCCCTTCCATGGGGCAACACACAACAATACATGATCCCCAACACTAAATTCTACGTCCTTTCGATGAAGATCCACATAACTCTTTTGTTGATCTTGTGCCGTTTGTATACGTTGTCGAATCGTTTGGATCTTCTTCGTAGTCATACGTACTAACTCGGGTCCCAACAATGTTGCTTCACCCACCTCGTCCCAACATACTGGAGAGCGACACTTTCGTCCATACAATGCTTCAAATGGGGCCACACCAATGCTTGCCTGATAACTGTTGTTGTAGGAGAATTCCACCAATGGTAAATATTTATCCCAACTGCCCTTGAAGTCTAGGACACAGAGTCTTAATAAATCTTCAAGAGTTTGAATAGTCCTCTCTGATTGTCCGTCCGTTTGAGGATGGTATGCCGAACTGAATCGTAACTCCGTACCCAAAGCTTTTTGCAAGCTAACCCAAAATCTTGAAGTAAATCTTGGGTCACGATCCGAAACTATGGATACTGGCATGCCATGCAATCTTACAATCTCATTTACGTACATTTGAGCAAGACGTTCAAGGGAATAAGTCTCCCGTATCGGCAAGAAATGAGCAGACTTGGTTAATCTATCAACAATAACCCAAATAGCATTGATGCCTTGAGAAACCGTAGGAAGACCCGTAACGAAATCCATAGTAATGTGTTCCCACTTCCATTTAGGAATCTCAAGTGGTTGCAATGGACCCTTTGGCACTTGATGCTCCGCCTTTACACGTTGACAACTTAAACTTGTTGAAATAAACTTTGCAATCTCTCTCTTCATATTGTTCCACCAAAATGTATGTCGAAGATCACGATACATTTTGGTACTTCCAGGATGAATTGCAAACGGTGTATTGTGTGCCTCCATCATGATCTTGTACTTCAAATCAGGATCGTTAGGAACACAAAGTCTGGAGTGGACTCGAAGTATTCGTTCTTCATCAATTCTCGCTTCTGGAATGGCACCTTCTTGTACTTTCGTCTTCATATGCATCAGCTCCGGATCGGTGGCTTGAGCAACCTTAACTTTTTCTATTAAAGTTGGCTCTATGCGTATACTTGACATCATTGCACTCATTCCTGCATATGATCTTCTACTCAATGCGTCAGCTACCACGTTCGCTTTTCCAGGATGGTATTGAATAGTGTGGTCGTAATCTTTCAACAACTCGAGCCAACGTCGTTGCCGCATGTTGAGTTCTTTCTGCGTGAAGAAATATTTGAGGCTTTTATGATCTGAATATATCTCCACTTTCTCCCCGTATAGATAGTGCCTCCAGATCTTTAGCGCGAAAACGACTGCTGCCAACTCTAGATCATGAGTAGGATAATTCCTCTCATACTCTTTAAGTTGTCGCGAGGCATAGGCTATGACTTTCCCACGTTGCATGAGAACACATCCTAACCCTTTGCCCGAAGCATCGCTGTAGATAACAAATCCATCAGAACCAGATGGTATTGTTAGAACAGGTGCCGAAATAAGTCTCCTCTTAAGCTCTTGAAAACCCTTCTCGCATTCCTCGCTCCATACGAATTTTGTATCCTTCCGAGTTAGCTGAGTTAATGGAGTAGCAATTCGAAAAAACCCTTCCACGAATCTCCGATAATAACCAGCTAAGCCCAAAAAGCTACGTACTTCAGTGACCGACTTCGGTTGCTCCCAACTTTGTATTGCTTCAATCTTCGTCGGGTCAACATATACTCCATTTTTTGACACCATGTGCCCAAGGAATGCTACTTCCTCAAGTCAGAACTCGCATTTCTTCAACTTAGCATATAACTTGTTTTCACGAAGCCTTTGGAGTACCAGCTTCAAATGGTGCTCATGATCTTCACGACTTTTGGAATATATGAGGATGTCATCAATAAAGACAACAACGAATTGATCCAAATAATCCTTGAATACTCGGTTCATCATATCCATGAAAGCAGCAGGAGCATTAGTCAATCCAAAAGACATGACTAAGAATTCATAGTGCCCATACCGAGTTCTGAAGGCAGTCTTTGGAATATCCTCAGTTCTAATTTTCAGCTGATGATATCCAGAACGAAGATCAATTTTTGAAAAGAATTGTGCTCCTTGCAACTGGTCAAACAAGTCATCAATACGAGGTAGAGGATACCTATTCTTGATGGTGACATGGTTTAATTCCCGATAGTCAATACAAAGTCGCATACTCCCGTCTTTTTTCTTTACGAATAAAATAGGAGCACCCCAAGGAGATGTACTAGGACGAATGAAACCGATGTCCAATAACTCCTGTAGTTGGACTTTTAACTCCTGAAGTTCAATAGGAGCCATTCGATATGAGGTTTTAGAAATGGGCTTTGTACCAGGTTCAAGATCAATAAAGAATTCAACTTCACGTTCTGGGGGTAGACCGGGAAGTTCTTCAGGAAATACGTCAGGAAAGTCAATAACAACAGGAATATAATTCAATTTTGACGTGTCTTTATTCAAATCAATTTCATGGGCTAAGAAAACTTGACATCCGTTTTTCAATAAACGAATAGCTTTATGATTAGATATGACAGTGATTGATTTTAATGGTTTAGTTGCCTGAATTCGAACAACAGGTTGATTAGGAATATGAAAACTAACAACCTTACGAAAACAATCAATTTTGGCATGATGAGTAGTTAACCAATCAATCCCTAAAATCACATCAAAAGCAAGTATCTTTAAAGAGATCAGGTCAACAGGTAAGGTGATGGTGCCAACTTGAATCAAACAAGATTTATAAACAGTGGATGTGATAAAAGTTTCTCCTAACGGAGTTTCCACAGATAGGTCAAAGTCTAATTTCTCCGGAGTCAAGTTTAAACGTTTAGCGCAAGCAGGAGAGATAAATGAATGGGTAACACCGGTATCAAGTAAGGTATAAACTTCGCAAGAATTTATAAATAGCTTACCCGTGATCACCTCGTTAGGGTTCCTCGCATGTTGACCAGTCACAACAAACGCTCTTCCAGGAACCATTGACTTTGTCTTTTCTAGGATAGTCTTTTGAGTCACCGTCCCCGCTGAACTAGGTTTCGCTACCGTACAATCTCGAGCGATATGTCCTTCCTTTCCACAATTATAGCATACCTTGAACTGTTGTGGGCAGTTTGGACTGATATGTTCCTCTTTCCCGCACTTATAGCATATAACCAGTGGTCTTTCTCCTCCCTTAGAACCAGTTGCTGCCGGCACTGTCGTCTTCACATGGTCGTTGTTAAATCTCCTCTTTTTAAAATCTCCTCCTGACTCGCTTCTTCTATTTTCATGGCCATGATTACCACCAAAGTGGTTACCATTTTTGTCCGTCTTTTTCTTTCTCCACTGGTTATTGTTGTTTTGCTGACTGCTATCTTCAGTATGATCCTGATTGTGGTACCTCGGTTGACCGTACTCGTTGTCTCGCTCCAACAATTGAGCCCTGTTAACAACATCTGAATAGAGAGAAAATTTATGAGAGATGAGATATTGTCGTATAACGGGTTTCAAACCTCTCAGAAACATCCGCGTCATACGTTCCTCATTCTCCACTAAATGAGGTGCAAACCTGGATAACTCTGCAAACTTTGCCTCGTACTGAGACACCGTCATGTTATTTTGTTCTAATTTGATGAACTCCACTTCCTTAATATGACGAACACTTTCAGGAAAGTATTTGTCATTAAATAGTTTCTGAAACGTCTCCCAAGACATGCTGAGTGCGGCTGGATGGGTACGCTTCACAGACTCCCACCAGTAGTCTGCCTCGCCACGGAACATAAAGGTGGCGAATGGAACCTTCTGTTCCTCCGTGCATCCCAAGACATCGAATATCTTGGTAATTTGCTTGACCCATCTCTCCGCGATGATCGGGTCTGGCTTTCCCTTAAATTCTGGTGGTCCCAGCTCTTTGAACTGCTTGGCTGTGACAACCCGTGAATTGTTATCATTTCCTCCTGTATTTTGAACACGAGTCTCCCTCGTTTGATTTTGCATGAACTACAAAAAGCTTCTAAACATTGCGTCGTTCATTGTCTAATCAGTGGTGTTGTTCACAGGAGGAACATTGTCAGCCTGTTGCACGTTCTCCTCGTTGGTGAGTACAGGCGTCTCCACGGTCTCATTTCCATTGTTAATATTCTCAGTCGACATTCTCAAATACTGTCATAAAACAAGGGTTAATTAAGGAAATCAATATATCACATAATATCCATATATACTGACCAACTAACAAATAAGCTTAGGTAGGACACACTAGCGAAGGATTTACTCGTCTCTCCCCTCCTAGTTCTATTCCCCGATCTCCGCCAGAGATCATATCCCTAAGCTCTGATACCAACTGTGACGCCCCCAAAATAGGTCCATTCCATCCAACCCATTTTGAGTCGCCAAATACATGGTACAGAAACAACTACAACTTTTACAACCCATAAACTGTGAGTTTGAATACAAACATTGTCATCTAGACAATATACATACCCAACTATGTCCTCAATACAATTATTGATATATTATTTTACAAAAATGGTGAGGACTACTAAACAACTCTCTCAAGGACCATCAATTCATACCCCGACTCGTACTCGCTATATTCTCGTCTCCTGAGAAGAAAAATGGAACAAAAAGGAAAAGGGTGAGCTCAACTAGCTCAGTAAAGAATATTATGACTAAGATAATATACAAAAAATTATCGTTAGCCTTCAACAGGGTAACAAATCTAATAGAATACAATAGACAAAAAGTTTTAAATCAATATTCGCAGCGGAAAATATTAATTCATAGAAGAGTTACGTAGAGGATGAAATCTACTAATGTCTATGAATTTAACAGTCCATCAACAGTATTTTTATCCCTGTAACATCAATCAATGCACATCTTGAATCATATATTCATCCTTGCACTACAGGCCAAGGATATTCATCTGTTGGTCATGTTCATCTAAACACCTGTTCATCTTTGCACTACGGGCCAAAGATATTCATCAGAAATCATTCATCTTTGCACTACAGGCCAAAGATATTCAATAGTAACATCATTTAAGACTGAAGATGTAAAAAAAATATTTTTAGAGAAGCGAATCCAGTGAAACAAAATGACAAGGATTAAGGATTCGTACTTTGTTTTATCCATGTCCAAAAATACCTCAAAAATAATCAAAGTGGTGTAAAATTCAAGAATGATCAAAACATGGATACAATCAAAGCTAGTATCCACAATAGATATTTTGGACGAAAAGAAAAAAAATAATTTTTCTGTGAATAGTGCCGTATTCGTGAATAGTGCCGTATACGTGAATAGTACCGTATACGTGAATAGTAACTCCGGCACAAAAAGTTCCAAATTTGATAAAAACGTTCACCAATATTTCGGCATAATGATATTGAAAAAAATAATATCATTTAAGAAGAAAATAACATCCCTTACCTCAAAATAGCCGTACTTCTGACTGAATTTCGGTATAGTGCTGACAAAAACTCGCACCGTATAGCAACACTCAAAGTATACTCACAAGAATACGCTCGATAATATAGAGAGAGAAAGAGAGAAAACTTTGTTTCTGGTGTGATTTTCAATTCTAACTTAGCCCTCTATTTATAGGAAAATGTTAGAACGCCAAAGGAGACTAAATTAATATAATATTAATATTTACAAAACATTCAAGCCAACCACCAAGGAATCTGATTTTAGCCATCAAACACATGTTAAAGATGCCCACCAACCTTTGAAAAACGTTTTTGTTGAAAATAATAATTAAAACTTCCAAAAATCAATTATTTCGGAACCCCGAAACTTCAATAATTCACAATAAATAGCTCCTTTATCAGAAAATTCGAATCTCGCGACTTTCTATGGGAAATTCCATTCTCTACAACTTTGTAGAAGAAATGTTTTCCAAATTCCAAACCGAAATTGACCGAAATCCACAAACGGGTGATTTTACAGTCTATACTCAATTTTCGGTCAAAAATTATGTCTACCGACACACAAAACATGTGTTAAACATTTAATGCCACAAAAATACTCTACCTCCTCATATATTCATATATCCCACATTCATTGTAAAAATATCATCGTTAATATATTATTAAAATAATATATTTAAATAAATTATTTTATCAGAAAAAGATAAAATATTAATTTTCAACAATTGTCACATTACAAATTTTTTCCATCTATATCAACATAAAATAAATATTTTCTTTATCATAATAATCAATAATTAATTATTAAAAATAATATTACAGAATCACAGTACTGACAACCAGGCCGTTCCCAAGATAAAGGGGGCTTTCCAATAAGGATTTCTCCTTACTGGCGCGCAATTAGATGACCAAACCTCTCCTTGACAGAACTTTCTAGACATTGCCAATAATGTTATCTGATAATATTATTCAAATAATATGAATTATTGATCTGATAATGGAAAATACTGTGCAATGTCAATTATTGAAACAATAATAATATAAATATCAACGCAGCAATTATTGAATCAATAAAGTAATGAACAGTAACTCCTATAGAAATTATTGAGTAGTGCCTTCTTACGTAAGGATCAATAATTCAAAATACCGTGCAATACCGTGTGCTACTGTGCAACAACGCGTATTACTGTATTTTAACCACCGGGTATTCCAACAGTGTAAACGGTAACAACTACGCCGTTATTTTTAAACAACTGATATTTGTCGTTTTCTTCCTCCAATCGCTTTCCGTTATGGGGCCCACACATGGCTGCGCCGTCGTACGAATATTCCCCGACAGTACGAATATTCCACGACCAAACGAATATTCCCCGACAACAATGAATATTTTATAACCACTTGCTTATTTTGAAATATTTGCATATTTTACCCATAACTATCCTCATTAATCAAATCAACCCTTACTATTCAAAATAATAATTAAAGTAAATTAAATTTCATTTATTAATTATTTGGGGTCTTACAACCTCCCCTCCTTATGAAATTTCGTCCTCGAAATTGACATACGTACCTGGTGTTTCGAAAAGGTGAGGATACCTCGCTTTCATTTCCGTTTCCAACTCCCAGGTCATTTCCTCTATAGCATGATTCCTCCACAAAACTTTAACTTGTGGTATTACCTTCGTGCGTAGGACATGCTCCTTCCTATCCAAGATCTTGACAGGTACCTCCTCATACGTTAAATCTTCGGCTATCTCGTCCTGTTCTAACTCAATGACGTGGTTCAGGTCTTTCACATATTTACGAAGCACAAATATATGAAAAACATTATGAACACGAGACATACTTGGAGGTAACGCGAGTCTATAGGCTACATTACCTACTCGATCAAGAATTTGAAATGGACCAATAAATCGTGGATTAAGCTTTCCTCTCTTCCCGAATCTTGTAACTCCCTTCCATGGGGCAACACGCAACAATACATGATCCCCAACACTAAATTCTACGTCCTTTCGATGAAGATCTGCATAACTCTTTTGTCGATCTTGTGCCGTTTGTATACGTTGTCGAATCGTTTGGATCTTCTCCGTAGTCATACGTACTAACTCGGGTCCCAACAATGTTGCTTCACCCACCTCGTCCCAACATACTGGAGAGCGACACTTTCGTCCATACAATGCTTCAAATGGGGCCACACCAATGCTTGCCTGATAACTGTTGTTGTAGGAGAATTCTACCAATGGTAAATATTTATCCCAACTGCCCTTGAAGTCTAGGACACAGAGTCTTAATAAATCTTTAAGAGTTTGAATAGTCCTCCCTGATTGTCCGTCCGTTTGAGGATGGTATGCCGAACTGAATCGTAACTCCGTACCCATAGCTTTTTGCAAGCTAACCCAAAATCTTGAAGTAAATCTTGGGTCACGATCCGAAACTATGGATACTGGCATGCCATGCAATCTTACAATCTCATTTACGTACATTTGAGCAAGACGTTCAAGGGAATAAGTCTCCCGTATCGGCAAGAAATGAGCAGACTTGGTTAATCTATCAACAATAACCCAAATAGCATTGATGCCTTGAGAAACCGTAGGAAGACCCGTAACGAAATCCATAGTAATGTGTCCCCACTTCCATTTCGGAATCTCAAGTGGTTGCAATGGACCCTTTGGCACTTGATGCTCCGCCTTTACACGTTGACAAGTTAAACTTGTTGAAATAAACTTTGCAATCTCTCTCTTCATATTGTTCCACCAAAATGTATGTCGAAGATCACGATACATTTTGGTACTTTCAGGATGAATTGCAAACGGTGTATTGTGTGCCTCCATCATGATCTTGTACTTCAAATCAGGATCGTTAGGAACACAAAGTCTGGAGTGAACTCGAAGTATTCCTTCTTCATCAATTCTCGCTTCTGGAATGGCACCTTCTTGTACTTTCGTCTTCATATGCATCAGCTCCGGATCGGTGGCTTGAGCAACCTTAACTTTTTCTATTAAAGTTGGCTCTATGCGTATACTTGACATCATTGCACTCATTCCTGCATATGATCTTCTACTCAATGCGTCAACTACCACGTTCGCTTTTCCAGGATGGTATTGAATAGTGTGGTCGTAATCTTTCAACAACTCGAGCCAACGTCGTTGCCGCATGTTGAGTTCTTTCTGCGTGAAGAAATATTTGAGGCTTTTATGATCTTAATATATCTCCACTTTCTCCCCGTATAGATAGTGCCTCCAGATCTTTAGCACGAAAACGACTGCTGCCAACTCTAGATCATGAGTAAGATAATTCCTCTCATATTCTTTAAGTTGTCGCGAGGCATAGGCTATGACTTTCCCACGTTGCATGAGAACACATCCTAACCCTTTGCCCGAAGCATCGCTGTAGATAACAAATCCATCCGAACCGGATGGTATTGTTAGAACAGGTGCCGAAATAAGTCTCCTCTTAAGCTCTTGAAAACCCTTCTCGCATTCCTCGCTCCATACGAATTTTGTATCCTTCCGAGTTAGCTGAGTTAATTGAGTAGCAATTCGAGTAAACCCTTCCACGAATCTCCGATAATAACCAGCTAAGCCCAAAAAGCTACGTACTTCAGTGACC
This sequence comes from Panax japonicus, assembly GCA_020205505.1. Lineage (NCBI taxonomy): Eukaryota > Viridiplantae > Streptophyta > Magnoliopsida > Apiales > Araliaceae > Panax > Panax japonicus. Next base: position 17,402,308 of record CM035104.1, read on the forward strand.
GACTTCGGTTGCTCCCAACTTTGTATTGCTTCAATCTTCGTCGGGTCAACAGATACTCCATTTTTTGACACCATGTGCCCAAGGAATGCTACTTCCTCAAGCCAGAACTCGCATTTCTTCAACTTAGCATATAACTTGTTTTCACGAAGCCTTTGGAGTACCAGCTTCAAATGGTGCTCATGATCTTCACGGCTTTTGGAATATATGAGGATGTCATCAATAAAGACAACAATGAATTGATCCAAATAATCCTTGAATACTCGGTTCATCATATCCATGAAAGCAGCAGGAGCATTAGTCAATCCAAAAGACATGACTAAGAATTCATAGTTCCCATACCGAGTTCTGAAGGCAGTCTTTGGAATATCCTCAGTTCTAATTTTTAGCTGATGATATCCAGAACGAAGATCGATTTTTGAAAAGAATTGTGCTCCTTGCAACTGGTCAAACAAGTCATCAATACGAGGTAGAGGATACCTATTCTTGATGGTGACATGGTTCAATTCCCGATAGTCAATACAAAGTCGCATACTCCCGTCTTTTTTTTTTACGAATAAAACAGGAGCACCCCAAGGAGATGTACTAGGACGAATGAAACCGATGTCCAATAACTCCTGTAGTTGGACTTTTAACTCCTGAAGTTCAATAGGAGCCATTCGATATGGGGTTTTAGAAATGGGCTTTGTACCAGGTTCAAGATCAATAAAGAATTCAACTTCACGTTCTGGGGGTAGACCGGGAAGTTCTTCAGGAAATACGTCAGGAAAGTCAATAACAACAGGAATATTATTCAATTTTGACGTGTCTTTATTCAAATCCATAACATGGGCTAAGAAAGCTTGACATCCATTTTTCAATAAACGAATAGCTTTATGATTAGATATGACAGTGATTGATTTTAATGGTTTAGTTTCCTGAATTCGAACAACAGGTTGATTAGGAATATGAAAACTAACAACCTTACGAAAACAATCAATTTTGGCATGATGAGTAGTTAACCAATCAATCCCTAAAATCACATCAAAAGCAAGTATCTTTAAAGAGATCAGGTCAACAGGTAAGGTGATGGTGCCAACTTGAATCAAACAAGATTTATAAACAGTGGATGTGATAAAAGTTTCTCCTAACGGAGTTTCCACAGATAGGTCAAAGTCTAATTTCTCCGGAGTCAAGTTTAAACGTTGAGCGCAAGCAGGAGAGATAAATGAATGGGTAGCACCGGTATCAAGTAAGGTATAAACTTCGCAAGAATTTATAAATAGCTTACCTGTGATCACCTCATTTGGGTTCCTCGCATGTTGACCAATCACAACAAACGCTCTTCCAGGAACCATTGACTTTGGCTTTTCTGGGACAATCTTTTGAGTCACCGTCCCCGCTGAACTAGGTTTCGCTACCGTACAATCTCGAGCGATATGTCCTTCCTTTCCACAATTATAGCATACCTTGAACTGTTGTGGGAAGTTTGGACTGATATGTCCCTCTTTCCCGCACTTATAGCATATAACCGCTGGTCTTTCTCCTCCCTTAGAACCAGTTGCTGCCGGCACTGTCGTCTTCACATGGTCGTTGTTAAATCTCCTCTTTTTAAAATCTCCTCCTGACTCGCTTCTACTATTTTCATGGCCATGATTACCACCAAAGTGGTTACCATTTTTGTCCGTCTTTTTCTTTCTCCACTGGTTATTGTTGTTTTGCTGACTGCTATCTTCAGTATGATCCTGATTGTGGTACCTCGGTTGACCGTACTCGTTGTCTCGCTCCAACAATTGAGCCCTGTTAACAACATCTGAATAGAGAGAAAATTTATGAGAGATGAGATATTGTCGTATGTCGGGTTTCAAACCTCTCAGAAACATCCGCGTCATACGTTCCTCATTCTCCACCAAATGAGGTGCAAACCTGGATAACTCTGCAAACTTTGCCTCGTACTGAGACAACGTCATGTTATTTTGTTCTAATCTGATGAACTCCACTTCCTTCATATGACGAACACTTTCAGGAAAGTATTTGTCATTAAATAGTTTCTGAAACGTCTCCCAAGACATGCTGAGTGCGGCTGGATGGGTACGCTTCACAGACTCCCACCAGTAGTCTGCCTCGCCACGGAACATAAAGGTGGCGAATGGAACCTTCTGTTCCTCCGTGCATCCCAAGACATCGAATATCTTGGTAATTTGCTTGACCCATGTCTCCGCCATGATCGGGTCTGACTTTCCCTTAAATTCTAGTGGTCCCAGCTCTTTGAACTGCTCGGCTGTGACAACCCGTGAATTGTTATCATTTCCTCCTGTATTTTGAACACGAGTCTCCCTCGTTTGATTTTGCATGAACTGCAAAAAGCTTCTAAACATTGCGTCGTTCATTGTCTGATCAGTGGTGTTGTTCACAGGAGGAACATTGCCAGCCTGTTGCACGTTCTCCTCGTTGGTGAGTACAGGCGTCTCCACGGTCTCATTTCCATTGTTAATATTCTCAGTCGACATTCTCAAATACTGTCATAAAACAAGGGTTAATTAAGGAAATCAATATATCACATAATATCCCTATATACTGACCAACTAACAAATAAGCATAGGTAGGACACACTAGCGAAGGATTTACTCGTCTCTCCCCTCCTAGTTCTATTCCCCGATCTCCGCCAGAGATCATATCCCTAAGCTCTGATACCAACTGTGACGCCCCCAAAATAGGTCCATTCCATCCAACCCATTTTGAGTCGCCAAATACATGGTACAGAAACAACTACAACTTTTACAACCCATAAACTATGAGTTTGAATACAAACATTGTCATCTAGACAATATACATACCCTACTATGTCCTCAATACAATTATTGATATATTATTTTACAAAAATGGTGAGGACTACTAAACAACTCTCTCAAGGACCATCAATTCATACCCCGACTCGTACTCGCTATATTCTCATCTCCTGAGAAGAAAAATGGAACAAAAAGGAAAAGGGTGAGCTCAACTAGCTCAGTAAAGAATATTATGACTAAGATAATATACAACAAATTATCGTTAGCCTTCAACAGGGTAAAAAATCTAATAGAATACAATAGACAACAAGTTTTAAATCAATATTCGCAGCGGAAAATATTAATTCATAGAAGAGTTACGTAGAGGATGAAATCTACTAATGTCTATGAATTTAACAGTCCATCAACAATATTTTTATCCCTGTAACATCAATCAATGCACATCTTGAATCATATATTCATCCTTGCACTACAGGCCAAGGATATTCATCTGTTGGTCATGTTCATCTAAACACCTGTTCATCTTTGCACTACGGGCCAAAGATATTCATCAGAAATCATTCATCTTTGCACTACAGGCCAAAGATATTCAATAGTAACATCATTTAAGACTGAAGATGTAAAAAAAATATTTTTAGAGAAGCGAATCCAGTGAAACAAAATGACAAGGATTAAGGATTAAGGATTCGTACTTTGTTTTATCCATGTCCAAAAATACCTCAAAAATAATCAAAGTTGTGTAAAATTCAAGAATGATCAAAACATGGATACAATCAAAGCTAGTATCCACAATAGATATTTTGGACGAAAAGAAAAAAAATAATTTTTTTGTGAATAGTGCCGTATTCGTGAATAGTGTCGTATACGTGAATAGTACCGTATACGTGAATAGTAACTCCGGCACAAAAAGTTCCAAATTTGATAAAAACGTTCACCAATATTTCGGCATAATGATATTGAAAAAAATAATATCATTTAAGAAGAAAATAACATCCCTTACCTCAAAATAGCCGTACTTCTGACTGAATTTCGGTATAGTGCTGACAAAAACTCGCACCGTATAGCAACACTCAAAGTATACTCACAAGAATACGCTCGATAATATAGAGAGAGAAAGAGAGAAAACTTTGTTTCTGGTGTGATTTTCAATTCTAACTTAGCCCTCTATTTATAGGAAAATGTTAGAACGCCAAAGGAGACTAAATTAATATAATATTAATATTTACAAAACATTCAAGCCAACCACCAAGGAATCTGATTTTAGCCATCAAACACATGTTAAAGATGCCCACCAACCTTTGAAAAAACGTTTTTGTTGAAAATAATAATTAAAACTTCCAAAAATCAATTATTTCGGAACCCCGAAACTTCAATAATTCACAATAAATAGCTCCTTTGTCAGAAAATTCGAATCTCGCGACTTTCCATGGGAAATTCCATTCTCTACAACTTTGCAGAAATTATTTTTTCCAAATTCCAAACAGAAATTGACCGAAATCCACAAATGGGTGATTTTACAGTCTATACTCAATTTTCGGTCAAAAATTATGTCTACCGACACACAAAACATGTGTTAAACATTTAATGCCACAAAAATACTCTACCTCCTCATATATTCATATATCCCACATTCATTGTAAAAATATCATCGTTAATATATTATTAAAATAATATATTTAAATAAATTATTTTATCAGAAAAAAATAAAATATTAATTTTCAACAATTGTCACATTAAAAATTTTCTCCATCTATATCCATATAAAATAAATATTTTCTTTATCATAATAATCAATAATTAATTATTAAAAATAATATTACAGAATCACAGTACTGACAACCAGGCCGTTCCCAGGATAAAGGGGGCTTTCCAATAAGGATTTCTCCTTACTGGCGCGCAATTAGATGACCAAACCTCTCCTTGACAGAACTTTCTAGACATTGCCAATAATGTTATCTGATAATATTATTCAAATAATATGAATTATTGATCTGATAATGGAAAATACTGTGCAATGTCAATTATTGAAACAATAATAATATAAATATCAACGCAGCAATTATTGAATCAATAAAGTAATGAACAGTAACTCCTGTAGAAATTATTGAGTAGTGCCTTCTTACGTAAGGATCAATAATTCAAAATACTATGCAATACCGTGTGCTACTGTGCAACAACGCATATTACTGTATTTTAACCACCGGGTATTCCAACAGTGTAAACGGTAACAACTACGCCGTTATTTTTAAACAACTGATATTTGTCGTTTTCTTCCTCCAATCGCTTTCCGTTATGGAGCCCACACATGGCTGCGCCGTCGTACAAATATTCCCCGACAGTACGAATATTCCACGACCAAACGAATATTCCCCGACAACAATGAATATTTTATAACCACTTGCTTATTTTGAAATATTTGCATATTTTACCCATAACTATCCTCATTAATCAAATCAACCCTTACTATTCAAAATAATAATTAAAGGAAATTAAATTTCATTTATTAATTATTTGGGGTCTTACATGTCCACCCGCCGAATTCCTCTCTTCACAGATGGAGGATGGGAGCTCTATTTAGGAGAACGTGCTATTAGGAGCACCACATGAGAGATTCGTGTACCGATCTTGCCTCCTTCCAAGCGTTATTGGCATGTGTTGCAGTCGCCTACCAGTGATATCCCATTGATTGGCGTTGATGGCTACACTTTGTTAGAGGGTCTGTTTACTCATGAGGCATTATACCAATGGTGGTCCCCTCATACCATTAGAGCCCAGACCTCCGCCACTCAGTTCATAGGGGATATGGTTCTTGGATCTGTGATGATGACGTATTGGATGACATGTGTCTGAGATCTGACTCATTTGACATAAATGACAGTTTGACCCGGCAGTTGGATCGAGCACATTTTTTCATCCGGTATTTGGGTAGAGATCTTTTAGAGGCGGATACTTTTGATCCTTCCAGCTCGGGGGCTACCCCTTCAGATATCCCATATGGATTTACCGGTGCAGATCCTCCCTTGTATATGCCTAATAATCCCTCTTGGCAGAGATCTAGTGACTCAACAGGAGTTACATCAGGTGGACATGATTGATGATATAGATATAGACACCATTGTCTTCTTTTGATGTGTATTCTCGCTATATCTTTTGATAGGCCTCTGTTAGATACTGGGTGGATGTGCCCCATTCTCGTTATATCTTTTGATAGGCCTCTGTTAGTCGTAGGGCATATGTGCCCCATTTCCCAGTATTTTTCAGTTGTACAGAGATAATGTATTTAGATGATGATGTACTTAGGAATATATGTACTGTTTTCCATTCCCTACATCATATTGCCATCTATTATTTGTCATGTATGTATTATGTCATGCATATGTATGTCTAGAGATATTCAGTATTGACCCCTGGATGGTCTTAAGATACGGCCCACACAGATGTCTTCTTCGACAATCAGCCTTATTGATCATACCCCACCAGTATTAGTGGCCTCCCATCCGAGATCTTGTTATGATAGTGTATCCCCTTTAGATAGGGTGATTGTAGATCAGCTATTGCAACATTCCATGACCCTTCGGACGTTTCAGGTTCCATTGGGCTTATTTGTACATGCCACTGTACATGGATGAGCTAGACATCGATGTTGTCATGGCGGTGAGAGCTCTCAGGGAGGGTTATACCATTATTCTAATGATTGTGGTAGAGACACTAAGGTCAACCATATATTGCCACACCTATTATGCATGGGTGTTTATAGGCAGCTCGATCTTGTTGTACGTGTGGTTCTTGTCACACTTGAGACCGATTGGCACGTTTCGACGACATGGGTATTATTTTTCCCATGAGATAACCATGTTTTACTCTTTTCAGCCAGCGGAGTGTGTAGACGCTGCATCCTGGTTGGTGTTCTTGGTAGGGATTGGAGATCCATTTGACATTCTGCCATGTTCAGGGCTCAGTTCACCCTATAGCTTTATTAGTCATGCACTGGGTATGGATTATCTCCCTCTAGCTGGTTTGAGGGGCATGACCACATATCACCCACTGGTCATGATGTTACAGTTTGACCAGTTTCAGGATGTGCATCCTTTTGAGGGGGCGTTAGGCCAATGTTTAGCTTCTCTCCATTTGTCAGCAGAGGATAGATACAAGGTGTATACCTGTTAGGATCAGCGTGAGAGTATTGAGTTTTTTGTTAGCCATTCGGGCTATTCGATAGAGTATTTGCATGGATGAAGACAAAGATTGTATCAGCTACGGTAGTATCCACAGTGCCAGGGATTGAGTTAGATGGTGGAGAGATCATGGAGGAAATTGATTCTCACATCGAGGATGAGCCATTCACTTGGTTGCCAGCAGCTCTTGTAGATTCTCCCAGTACGAGTGCTACTGTGATCCAGCATTTAGCACATTATTTCGAGTAGAGTCTTCATCTGATAACCTTCGAGAGAGATCAAGCTAGGGCCTTGATGTTGACAGTTGTTGATGAGAGAGACATTTCTCTGTTAGAGAGAGATGAGGCATTAGTTCATAGAGATGCCACTATTGCTAAGCGGGATGAGGACATATAATCTAGAGATGCAGTGATTGTGGAGTGGAATATCACTATATCTGCCTGAGATATCGCTGTTACAGATAGTACTGTAGTGAGGTCCCTTACTTATGGCATCATTACAAAGATGAGCACGTATATTGATGAGCATAGTGCCACCATGTAGTTGGCTATAGATCTGTTGACTCGTGTAGAGACCCTTGGACAAGAGATCACAACGTTACCTCTTTCTTCAGAGAGGGATGCCATGTTAGGCTTGATAGCCCGTATACATGCTGACTTGTAGATGGGCTTGTATTTTCCTGCACAGACTAGCTTAGCCATTTTTTCATGTACAGTACACATTGTATAGATCAAACAACAATATATATATATATATATAGCAGGGAAACATATTTTGATCACTTCCCTTTTAGTTATGCCTTGTTTCTTAATTGATATTTGCCTATTTTTCCAGGGCTTGTGATCTTGATGTATTCTGAAATCCTCCTTGATGGACGTACATTGAGATGTCTTAGAATCTATCAGAATGGATCGCTAATCTGTGTGTATTCCTACCATATTTGGTGTCTTGGGACTGGTTTCTGTATGTAGATGTGGAGAGGAGTGTGACTTTCCTCTCTGAGGTTGATCTCACCACAGATGGTTGTCGGTACTCCTTTGTATGGGAAAGCCCAATTAGTTCCATCTCTTATAGATTAGTGTTTCTATTTGAGGAATCAACATCAACTTAGATGGTCATTGATTCTCCCATTTACATGGGGAGGTCAGGTAGTTCCATCCCTTTGGTCTGAAGTCGATGAAATGTGGTGGATTGAATGATGATCCCAGTACCGTTGACATGTTTTTATGTTTTTGGTAGGGGGTAAGACCGAACCATGAATGGTTGCCTACGTACTCCTATTGAAGAGGAGACTAGGTCTGCGTAGTTCGAACCTGATGTGAAGGTTCAACGATGTATGTGGCAAAGGGGTGTAGAGATGTTTTTATTTTTTATAATGAGAAGGGTGTATAAATGTTTTTTTTGTTTTAGTTTTATTGAGACCGGACCATATAAAATGGTTGCCTACGTACTCCCGTGTATCAAGGAGATCAGGTCAGCGTAGTTCGCCCCATGTTCAGGACGGATTACAGCCAAAAAGTTTAATCCCATTTAAAGGATAAACTAAAGGTGTGAAAATTTTGATCCCTGGTGGGACAAACTGCAAGTATGAAAAGTCTTATCCCTGGTGGGACAAAACTACAGGTGTGAAAAGTCTTATCCCTGGTGGGACAAAACTGCATGTGTAAAATGTTTTGAAAGCGAAGTTGTGTAAAGGATTTGCTGATCCGAAACCAGGCTGCTGGTTGGAAAGTGGGATTGTCCTTGATGGACAAAATAGGTGTGAGTAAAGTTATATGTAGTGAAGGTTTTTGAAAACCTGAGTTGACTGGGGATTTAATGATCCATAACCAGGATGTTTGCTTGATGGTAACTTCAGACATAGTACCATTTCACGGTGTATGAGTTAATGAGTTGCAAAAATTCATCACCATCCATCTTCTGCAATCCGAGAGCACCTCCTGTCAATACCTCCTTGACAACAAATGGGCCTTCCCAGTTCGAGGTAAATTTCCTTTTGGACAGATCTTGGTTGTCAATGATCTTCTTCAAAACTAAGTCATGTTGTCTAAACTGCCATAGCTGGACTTTGCTGTTGTAGGATCTGGCGATCCTTTGTTGATATAATTGACCGTGGAAGATAGCAGCGGTTCGCCTTTCATCTATTAGAGACAATTGGTGATACCTATCTTGTAACCATTGATCCTCATCTAGTTGAGCATATATCAATACTCTGAGGGATTCCATTTCCACCTCTATGGGGAGCACTGCTTCCATCCCATAGGTTAATGAGTAGGGGGTTGCCCCAGTGAAAGTGTGCATTGATGTTCTGTAGGCTAACATAGTCTGAGGCAAGCAGTCAGGCCATCCTTTGTGATTGGCGGACATCTTTTGCATGATCTTCTTGATGTTTTTGTTAGCCGCTTCAACATCACCGTTAATCTTTGGACGGTAGATGATGGAGTTGAGATGTTTGATGTGGAATTTACTACATAACTCCTCCATCATTTTGTTGTTAAGGTTCTTAGCATCGTCTGATACAATTACCTCGGGTTGTCAATATCGATAAATGACATTATTTTTGATGAAAGTAATGATAACTTCTTTTGTGACCCTAGGGAAGGAGGCTACTTCTACCCATTTGGTGAAGTAGTCGATCATGGTGAACATAAACTGATGCTCATTACTGGCTTTAGGCTCGATGGGCCCGATCACGTCCATTCCCCACATTGAGAACGACCAAGGAGAACTCATATTATGGAGCTCCCTTAGAGGGGCATGGATAGCATTCACATGAATTTTGCATTGGTAACATCTCTTGACGTGATCATCACAGTAAGCTTTGAAAGAAAGCTAGTAATGCCATATTCTTAGGATCTTCTTTACAAGTAAGGGGCCGCTTATGTGTGGGCCACATACTCCACAATGGATTTCATCCATGAGCATCTGAGCTTGGTCCTTGTCCAGACATCTGAGGAGACCTATTCCTGCATCTCTTTGGTAGAGTGTAGCCAATACTCCTTGATATGCTGATACCACTAATCCGCCTTTTTCAGTCAGGCTTGCTTCAGCGGATGTAGATCTATCTTGAAAGTACTCCTTGATATGCTGATACCAAGGGCGGTGGATGGGAGGTAGCTCATCCGATTCTTCTCTAATGTAGTTCCCATAGGCTGGTTCCTTTTATTGGGCAAATATGAGGGTTGACATGTTTTCCTTGTCAAGTATGTTGATCAAGGAGGCCAAGGTTGCTAACACATCCGTAAAGTTTTTCCTATTCCGAGGAATGTGGAAGAAGGATATTTCTTCAAACTCCGAGGCCATCTGTAGAACCTGCCGATGGTAAGGCAGCAAATGTAGCTCTTTGGTGTGATAGATTCATGTGGTTTATCTGATTACCAATTTGGAATCCCCAAAGACAGTTAACCGTCTGATGCCCATTGATTGAGCAAGTTTTAGCCCCATAATACAGCCTTCATACTCAGCTGTGTTGTTGGTGTTGGCAAACTGCAATTTGACGGCGAAGAGATGCTGCTCCCCTGTAACGGATACTAGAACTGCTCTGGCTCCAGAGCCTACCATTTTTATAGCTCCATCAAAATATATACATCTTCCATGATTGGTGTGTATCATCGTGATAGTGTTGCTGAACAGTCTTTACCCCTTCATCGAGAAAGTATGTCTCCAAAGGTTTGAAATCCCATGAAGGTGCGGCGGCTAATTGATCTGCAATTCCTTGACCTTTGATGTGACGCCCCTAAATCCAGGTATCTTCCAACCAGACAGATGGTGCTACACGGTGCTACAGTTCACATAAACATTCAATTGAAATGCCTCAAAAGAATGGATATGTCTTATATATATAAAAAGAATATTTACATTCCCTAGATTCTTTACAACCAATACATTTGTCTTTGTCATAATATCAAATATTATTCTTACAAAATCTATACTATTACATATGTAATCTACGGGTTCGCCTTCGCCTTCCCTTTATCCTTGCCGGGTCCATCGGTCAATTCGGTCTTAGCTGCATTCATATGGTTCAAGCAAGAATGAGCCTAACTAGCTCAGTAAGTACAACAATTCTAGTAACAATATCATGCTTGAAACATAAGAATCGTATATCTTCAATAACTGAACAATAATTACAAAGTACTATCGATAATTCAAAATAGAACTTCTTTTTATTCAAAACGTTTTACAACAACAATATTCAGTAAAACATCAATTCTGGTTCAAGACTGTGAATATTTCATAATTTCTTTGAAAAGGACGTCCCGACACTAAGTTCGTAAGTCCGACATAGCTTACGAGCATGTCTAGGTGATCAGCCTATAGTACTCTATGTTGATCAACACTACATCCATTAAACGTGTATACGTTTAAGTTGTGGCAACCTTATGTGCCTGTCATTTGACGACAAAACAATTTAGCATACTCAGTCTACTTTGGAAAACCACAACAATATTAGTTTGTTAAATCCTTGTCAATACTTGATAGAATAACATAGCATACGTCTAGCCGAAAGAATTGGCTTCGACTTCCTCAGACATTAACTCATGCAAAGATTACATGAATCACAAAGACTTGTCGAGATTGAACTGGAACAAGGGTTAGAGTAATTGCCTTAAGCGTTTGCCACATTTATAACATGTGCACTTTAGGTCGTTAAGTCTCTACAGTGGATGATAACATCACATAACACATTAGGTCATGAATAATCATACATGGTTTCTAAAGAATCTTACCCTTTTTCTCAATCTGATTATGTATTAGATTTATTATTATTGGTTTCAGCTTTTCGTTACGTTATTCTTACGTTCATATGTAACCGACTTTCTTTAACCCTAAGTGATCATACTTAAGGCTTAATTATGTCTTAACCATGTTTCATTAAGATCCTTATTTAATTGCTCATCAATTACTCTTCATACTCAACATGTAAATCTTTTTCATTATCTAGGTCATGAGGCTGGCGCTGCGGCGCCGACTATTACTCTTGGTGTCGTTCTACGGCGTCACCTATTATTGCCCAAAAACCGGACTAAGCGGTGCGGCGCGAGTCCCTTTGTTACTTGTCGCGCTGCGGCGCGAGTTTGCAGGGCATGAGGCTCACTTTGGCGCTGCGGCGCCGGCTAATTGGCTTGTAGTCACGCCGCGGCGCGAACTCTGTGCAACAGAAATGTTTTATAGATTTTTTCAAAATTGTGAGATTCTCGGACTCGTAACTCCTTCGTTATAAGTCTGAATAGGCTCGTTCAAGAGCCTACGGTTCACAAATCACATACTCTACGTGTTCATGCAAGAATTTTATCTATTCGACTTCATTTGCTAAAATTACACCTATTAGTCCATTTTTAACAAAACGATAAATGTTTGCGAACGTTCAACGCTCGTTTCTTCGTTCTAAGTCAGAATCCGGCCATTTTCGAGTCTGCAACTCTATAATGCCAAATATGACTTGTATCCATCAAAAACCAACGTTTCCGAGTTCAAAAATAAAATACGACTTCCATTCCGAGAATTTCATGAATTCGACGATTATCGTCCAATCGTGTGAATTCCGACAAAACTTCATTACCAGTGATTTGTTCATCATTCCAAATACATTCATTTCATTATCTAGATACCTCAAATTATATGATATAACAACTTATATTAAAAATTAGGTTATGGCTTATTCTTTATAAGCCCATAACTTAACAATTTCTACACTACATGATTTTCATTTCATTATGACTTATTATTTTTTTAAGTCCTTTACTCATGTTCTGAC